>CM049597.1:6740836-7283336 GCA_026979955.1 Megalurothrips usitatus | reverse complement strand
GCCTGGCGGCCTGGCGGCCTGGCGGGCTGCGGGAGGCTGCACTGCGGTTCTTACGCCCCGCCACGCCACGCCACGCCACGCCCCGCCACGCTGCGCGACTCCTACCTGCTGCGCCTCGGCACCGCATACCTCCGGTTTAAAAAAGAGAAAAGTATGTAATGAGTTTGGCGACGTGTTCGAATACTATAACTTTTACTGCGCCAGTCTGCGGTCCGATCGCCCCCCCCCCCCCCCCCTCCACTCCCCCTTCTGCCCGCGTGCCGAAATGTAAAGTGGGTACGCCGGCAGGCGCAAGTAGGCTGCATGAGCCGGGGCCGGGCCCCGGTCACAAGAGGCGGTTTCGGGGCCGCCGCTGCCGCGCTCCGCTCCACCTGCCGCCCGGGCGGAGGCTGCGGCTACGGACCCAATCTGTCCCTCCCGCCGCAAGGGACAAGTGCCGCGGCCCGGCGCGCGCAGCTCGAATTATTTTTATTTATTCTCTCCTTCTCTCTCTCTCTCTCTCTCTCTCTCTCTCTCTCTCTCTCTCTCTCTCTCTCGCTCTCGCTGCGGGGCCGCGGGCGTCGCGGGTGGCTGGCCTGGCCTGCCATCGTCACCGCGGCGCTCAGCTCCGCTCAGCTCCCCGCGGCCCCCAACGAGGCTTCCGAGAAGACGGCCCACGGGGCGCACTCTGTTGTCGCCGGCAACTGGTGCGCGTCTAGTCGCCGACCGAACGCCACAGCGTTCGGCTTCGGCCACTTCGGCCCGTTCGAAAAACCTGACCGTGTGGAGGACGCGGAGGACGCGGGAACTGGAGCGTGGTGGTCCGGCGGGGGCCCGGCCCACCCTCCCGGTGCCGCAGCGCCGTGGCGGTGTGGGCCGCGTGCGGGCCGGGCGGGCCGGGCGGGCCGGGCCATTAGAAGCGATTAGCAGGGTCCTGCGCGCCCTGCGGGAGGAAGGGAGAGAGAGAGAGAGAGAGAGAGAGAGAGAGAGAGAGAGAGAGAGAGGGGGGGGGGGGGTCAGCACGCCCATGCACGCCGGCGCGGCCTCTGGCGTCGATTCGATATCTCGACATGCAGTCTGCCCAGGGCCTGTGGCGGCCCGTGCGGCAGGCCCGGTTTTATCCGGGTTTAGTGTTGGTCAGTACGCGCGGGTCCCGGTGGCGCCGGCAGGCGGGGGGTCCAGCTCCACGACTGCGTTGTCCGCGAGAGAGGCAATCTGAGTCACAAAACCAACAATATCGGGTGCCGGCGCCCCCTCCCCGGTCATGAGACGAATCGCACGCGTACAAGGAGTGAGTAGGGAGGACCCAACAGGGGGTCCTCCCTGGGAGTGAGCGGCGGCGGGGCGAGGTGAGGCAAAGCGAGGCGGGGTCCGTCTCGGCCGTGACTCCGTGACAGGCAGTCGCGGGGCAACGGACCCGCCGTCCCAGCAGGGCCAGCAGTTCCCCGAGGCGGTGCCCGGCGGTGCCTCAGCGGGCCGATCACTTCCGGCGCGGGAGTGGGTGGGTGGGGGAGTCCCTCCTAGGGCTCCCGAAGGACCCCGCCAAGGACCCGGCCGTATCGTGTGCGCGGCGCCTTGGCTGCCTGGGCTGCCTTGGCTGCCTTGGCACCGAACGCCATCTGCGAGCCGCGGTCGCGGTAGCGGCGGCGGCAGCAGCTACTGACAACCATTCAAATTGGCCGGGGGAAAAAAATATTTCGCCTCGGACATGCGGCGGCGTGTTGTAAAGGCATGCGGAGACGAGGGCTTCGCCTCCGAACAAGGAGATTTCCGCACCTTTCGCTCGCGTGAGAGCGAGAGCGAGAGCGCGGGGGAGCAGCGTTAAGGTTTCCCCCTCGCCGCGCGGTCTCTCAGGTTTATAACACTTTTGGTGGCTTTTTTCCCCTCTCTCGCGTTTACACGGGCATGACTCGGGGATATTTTTTTGTGCCTCCGTGTGAACAGATCTCCGTCGGCGGCGGCGGTGGCTCCGCAGTGCGGTGCGATGCGATGCGGTGGTTGGGGTCATTTTCGATGGTAATTCGGGTCAACGTTGGGGCGGCCCGGCTCAGCCCGGCCGAGCGCGGCAGCGGCGCTGCGGCGGCCCCGGACGGCCCCGGTCGGCCCCGCGCGCGGTTTGGAGGCGGCGGCCGAGGGGGGCGCGCGAGGCGCTCGCCGCCGCCACCAAGCAGTGCGAGAAGTGGGCCACCGCAGCGCCGCCGCCGCGGCTTTTGCTTATTCTCTTTTCGTGCGGCAGGCCGGCGGCTGCCGGCGGCTGGCTGGCGGACCTGCTCGCTGCCTCGGCTGCTCCAGGCCGCGGATCTGGTGGGTAGTTGGGCCGGGCCCTCGATATGGACCCCCCCTCTGGCCGCGGCGGGGACCCGGAGGTGCGCGTCCTCCCACTGCTGCCGACGGGGTGCCGCCGTCGTCGCGATGTGCTGCAGCAGGACTCGCACCGCTTTTGTCTCCCAGAGGGCCTCGCGGGGGGTCCGCGGGGTCCGCTGGGGGGCGTTGCTTAAACAGTTTGCCCGCATCGGCCGCCGCACCTTAATGAACCCCTGACCCCGGCCGCCGAGGTTACTGTGCCGACACGGACTGCGGAGTCGGGGCCCGCCGCGGGGGGCTGCGGGGGCTGCGGGGGCCGCGGCGTGACGTGCCGTTTGCCCCCGCTGTACACGTCCTGTTGTTGCTGTTCCCCGTCGCCTTGCGGCTGATCCCTCACCCCCGACTGTGGCGGCGGCGGCGGCGGCGGCGCAAATGAGATTTGTATGTCGCCAATTATCGTGCGCCTCGCCTCTCTTTGTGAGTGACGGCGTTGTTGTCGCTGGCGGCGTGCGAAGTGCCCCCCCCCCCCCTCGCCCCGCAGCCCCCCGCGGCCCCCGGGCCCGCTGATTAGTGCGGCGCCGCGACGACAACGGAGCCCGCCGAAAGAAGATGCAATTAGAAGAAAATTGAAGTCGTGTCGTTTGGCGGCGTGGCGCGGCGTGGCGCGGCGGGGGGACACGGCCCCACTTGGCAAGCCGCGGCGGGGACGGCACGGAGGACAGCCGGAGCCGCGGTGGCCGCCGGGTACTGCTGCTGCCGCTGTTGTCGTGGTGCCACTCGTGCGTTGAAGTCCCCCGCCTGGGTCCTGTGGGCTGCGGGTGGCGCAGGGCGCAGGTCCAGGCAGTGTGAGTGCGAGCGAGAGGCAGCGACGTCTCCCATCTCTCTCTCCCTCATCCAGGGCGGCTAGGCTGGTGCCCCTGTGTCGATGACCCGCCGGAGAGAAATGACAAAGGGTGGTGAAACTTATTTTCGTTTTTAATGGCTTTTAGCGGCGTCCCGCCGCGCGCTGGGCTCGACACGGCCGCGGTGCACAGGTGGCGCAGGGGAAAGGGTGCAAAATGTCAGCTAACTGACCGGGACACGCGACACGACAGCAGCAGAGCAGCAGGTGGGCAGGAGCGGCAGGGCCGGGCCCCGCCTTGACCCAGAGCTGACCCGGCCCCGCCGGGCTCCGCCGGGCTCCGCGCCGCCGGCACCCGGAAGACAGACACACACGTCATGAAGGTGAGCAGAAGCCGATGCCTTGTTATGGAGCGCCCTGCCCAGGTGATGCCGGGGCGTCCGGCACCGGCGGCGCGGCGCGGCTCGCGGGTTCGAGTACCCGCGGCACGGCGGCGGCACCTCGTCGCGCTGCTCCCCCGAGGTGGTCCGCCCCGTCCCGCCCCGTCCCGTGCGTGTGCCGCGAGGTACCGTACTCTGCGGCTTTTGCGGTGGCCGCCGGCGCTGCTTGGTGCTGCCTGGTGCTGCCTGGGCGAGGCGGTGTCCCAGGCGAGCCTAGGTGACACTCCAACGGTCCCCGTTCCGTCCGTCTCGCCGGGCCCCATTGACGCAGAGCTAAATGGTGGCGGGGCCGGCGGGGACCAGTCCGCGGCCGGACCACCGGCAGAGGGGCTGGCATGGCGGGGCCGGCGGGGCCGGCGGGGCCTTGAGTCCCCGCGCCGCTGCAGCCGCGACGCCGCAGCGGCACAGCGGCGGCGGCGACGCGTCCGCCGCCCTAAAACGGTAAAGCCTCGGCTAGCCGCGAAGAGCTGGCGAGGGAGGGGGGAGGAGGAGGCGGGTTCGAGTACCAGTCGCGGTGCGCGCGGAGCGGCCGCCAACGCAGCCGCAGCCGCGCGGCGCGGTGCTGCGTTCTGACCCACAGACACGCCCGAAGGACCCTCTCCTCTCCGCCAGCCAAGGACCCTCCTGCGGGATTGTTTTCCCATCGGGGCCGCGGCCGCCGTGCGCCGCCGTGGGTGTGGCGCGGCGCGGACCAAGCGGGCGCCGCCGCCCGCCCGCCTGTCATTGGCGTCCTCGCCTCGTCTATCCGCGCCGTCTATATCTGCCGCCGGCCATCTATCCGCCGCGGGACCGTCATCGATCTCCTCTCTATCCCTCCTCTCCTCCCCTCCCCTCCCGGGGCTTAAGTAAGTGCGCCCGCAACACTTTATGGCCGATCCCGTAAGCACTGCTGGGAAGCGGTGTGTCGTAGGTCACGATCCGAGGCCCGCGACCCGCGGCTGCCGAACAGGAGGGGCGGGTCGTTAGCACGGGGCAGGGCAGGCAACCACTCCACCAACCCCGCGATTGTTTCACGTCGTCCCCCCCCCCCCTCTCTCTCTCTCTCTCTCTCTCTCTCTCTCTCTCTCTCTCTCTCTTTATCACACACACTCACACACACAGACGCCCCTGCGTCATGTGTGGCGGCCGGCAGAGTCTGCTAGCCTGCCGCTCTGCTGAGAGATCTCCGGCCAGAGATACGCGCACCTGCATCCGAAACGCATCAGTCACGTGAGAGCGGCCCGCCACCGGCCCGCCGCCGGCCCGCCGCCGGCCAGGCCGAGCTGGCAGCACACGCCCCGCGGCTGCCGCGGCCCTGCGAGGCCGACCGTGCCCTTCCCCGGCGTAAGGGCCCGTAAGGGCACCGGCCGCGCGGTGCCAATAACCCGACCTATCGGAGCGAGAGAGAGAGAGAGGGGGGAGGGGGAGGGGGAGATTTGCCAGGGGGCTATGCAGCACGCTGTGATGTGATCGGCACGGTGCCGCGGGGACGGGATGGGGCACGGAGGACCCTCTGCCTCATTACTGCGAGGGGGGGGGGAGGGTTCCTGGAAGCTGGCCGGGAGGGGAGGACGAGGCCCCGTTAGCGCGCCGTGTTGGTAGGCACCCCCGCGTGCAGCCAGGCCGGCCTACCCCCCTCTCGCCTCGCCTCCTCCTCCCCGACCTTCCGTACTTTTGCGGCGTTTTCGAGGACGCACGGCGGCGGTCGTGGTGGCGTCTGTGTTGCTGCAGCTGCAGCTGCGGTCGTGGCGGCGGCCGGTGTGGGAATGCGGCAGCGCGTGGCTGAGCGCGCGGCCCCAGGCTTTGTACGTCGTGATCCAGGTATAAAGTAGCTTGTTAACCGAGCGGGCCTGTGTGTGTGTGTTAGAGAGAGAGAGAGAGAGAGCGTGTGTATGTAAAGGAAAAAGTGGTGAATCCTGTTTATGTGTTTTTGTTCGAAGAGAGCTCCGCCGGCTCTCCGCGACCGGAGCCCGAGGCGAAGGTCCGCGTGGGCCGCGTCCGGCCGGCCGGTGCAGTAGTGCACACAGTGCCGCATTCCTGTGAGAGTTGCATGTCTGCGGGCCGGGCGGCCGGCCGGCCGCGGCGAGGGCATACATCACTGTGTGCCGCGGAGGGGGCGGCGCTGGGCGGCGCTGGGCGGCCCGGCAACAGGTTCCGGCCCTGCGGCCCTGCGGCCCTCTGACCCAGAAGGCAGATGTGCCCGCGTCCCGCCCCGCGGCTTCGGTGTCACCCGCGGCCTGCGGCTGCCTGCGGGCGCCGCGCCTACTTTGCCGGGTGGCTGTCCGGCGCCCGGCGGGATAGGCAGCCGGCGGCTCCGGCCCGCGCGCGCGCCGTGCGGGTCTGCCTACCTACGCAGCGGCAGGCGCTCGGCGGACGCGGGATTAATCCGTATCATTCTGTTTTCTAAAATTCCATCGGACCGTGTAGCACCAGACGAGAGGATCGCATGGCCACCTCGCGGTGGCGGCATGCCGCCGTCGCGGCGGCGTCGGCGGCGGCGTGCTGTTTACGCCCCGTGGGCCGCACGGCGGCATGCCGTCGCGTCCGGCGTTTCCGTGCCGCCGACGGCGATGAGAATATTGGGGGGAGCGACTCGTTTTACATTTCGCTTTTTACGGCCCATTGTGCTGCGATGGGATGCGGTTCGGCCGCTAACGGTGCCGGCCGAAGGGCACGCAGTGCATCGGCGGCCCATCGAGCCCCACAGGGCCGGGGGCCCTCCGGGGCCCGCCGGGGGCCCGCCGGGGGCCGCGACAGCCCGCGGCCCGCCAGCTAGCTTTATTTCAACATTAGAATTAACTTAAAATGTTGAATAGGCAACCCCCCGCCCCGCGATGTCGACCGCTCGGGGTTCGCGGCCCGGGGGGCCGTCCACATTCTACGTGAACCCTCCCTCATCGCCCTGTCCTCGTCGCACCTCACGGAGCGGGCATCGCGGGGGAGAGAGACAGTCGCGCGGCGCTCAGCTCTCGCGCCGCGTTGAGGTTCCCGCGTCGCTTCCCAAGTCGGTGCCGGCTCTGCGGGGGGCGCAAGGAGTAATCGATCCCGTTGGGGCACAAGGTCACTGAAGGTCACCGGAGGTCAGCGAAGGTCACGAGCCTGCAGGGCAGAGGGTCCCGGTCCAGCTCTTTCTCTCTCCCCCTCTCTCTCTCTCTCTCCCCCCCCCCCCCCCCGCGTGCTTTCCCCCGGCGCACGGTCCTCTGTCCCTGTCGCGCTGCACTGTCGGTGCCATGTATCACGCACCGCCCGGTATGGTGTGGGGGTCCTTGGTGTGGAAAGTGTAAGCAGCGAGCTCGGGGGGCTGCGAGGGTCGTGTCCTGGAAAAGGGCCCCCCGCTGTCCAGCCGTGGGGTCTGACACAGCGGGGGCGGCGATCATACCGACGGCCATGAATAAATATTCAAATACTAAAACAAATGTTGCACCATTGTTTGGGAATTTGCGAACGAAAGTGTCGGGACACCGAAGGAGACTGGTGTCCTTGGTCTTATATGAGTGCGCCCTCATAAGAGTGGACCTGAATCAATAACGCTAAGCATCTTTACATAGGGGCATTCGTGATCCAAAGCGTATGCGGCGTTCTTAGCAGAAGGCTCTTGATTCAGGTAGACTTTTTATTGTGAGGGTAGGCCCGGCCAGGCCTGGCTTGGCTACAGGCTAGGCTGGGCTCCCTTATGACAAGGAGCACACGGGACGGGGGCCGCGGGGGCCGTGGGGCGTGCGGCGGGGGTAGCGGACGCAGGACACAGCGCGCTACTAACAAACATGCATGTTCGCCCATTTAATCCCATTTGCATGTGAAGGGGCAAGCAGGCAGCGGCCACAGCAAGGGCCCCGCGACTAGGTACAACCTCTCCCCCCCCCCCCCCCCCATCTCTCTCTCTCCTGTTCATGGCCTTGATTCGCCAATCTTTGTGGGGCGTTTGTACGTACCGCCGCAGCGTGGCGCCGTGTGGCGGCGGCCGCATGCAGTCGTGAGCAGTGCGTGCGACACACACACGACACACACACACACTTACACACACACACACACACACACGAGTGCAGAAGTCGGAGGGGTATATATGGGGTGCGTCGTTCACAAAGCACGTCCACCCGCTCTCGGTCAAAGGCGCTGTTGTTTTCTGCGATATAAAAAGTTTAATAATGAAAAAGAACAGTTTAATGTAAAAATAGGTCTCTTTTAAAGAGTAAGCGCCGTCTCGGCCGCCTTCCCATTGTGTCAGGTCAAATATTCACTGTTATCATCGGTGTTGTGATCATCACCTCTGCAAATCATTCACAGATAAGAAGCTCGCCCACGCGCTAAAGTTTCTAACACCCGTTTTTTTTTCTCTGTCTGTTTCAGGTATGCAGACTGCGTGGGAGCGAGCGAGATAGACCGTATAGGACGGTACGGATTTCGCTGTGTGTTGGCGTTTTTGGTGCCGCCGCCGCCACCGCCGCTGCACCGAGCTGAATGACAGAAATGAGACGCGGTATTATCATATCCGGCCGCTTCCACCGCGCGTGGGCCATGTTTTATTCAGGGGCGAGAGAGAGAGAGAGAGAGAGAGAGGGGGGGGGGGGGGGGGGGAGGGGCTGTGAATCGCATGGAATCGGCACGCGGGTCCGCGGGGGGTCCGCGGGGGGTCCGCACGGCTGGCGCTCGCCCATAGAGGCCGCGGATTATTAATTGGGGCTTGGTAATCACCGTCGTCGTGATTCGCTTTTCCTTCCTGGCGTCGCGCTGCTGCCGCTTGGCTTCCGATCCGAGAACTGCGCTGTGTGTGTGTGTGTGTGTGTGTGTCCTCATAACGTAGAACGTGGTATTCCGAAGGCATTAGTTTGCGCAAATAATTGTGGCTGCCTCGCGGGATAAGGAGGGAGTTTGTTATTATTAATCTGGGAGAAAAAGGGGGACGCGATCGAGGAGGCTTTCGTAACTTGCGTTTTCCGTAAGGGAGAAGGAGGTCGGTGGGTTACGGTGTGCAGAGCTCGGCTTATTCCTCTGACAGCAGCGGAGGCGCCGGGGAGGAGTCTGTGCTAACAAGGACGTCTGTTTCTGAACAGGACGTTTGTTTCTGAACAGGACGTTTGTTTCTGAACAGGACGTTTGTTTCTGAACAGGACGTTTCCTTCTTTTAGTCGGCGCTGCGGCAGCCCAGCGCGGCTAAATTTAGGCCGCAAAAAGAAGCGCGACAAAATTTGAGAAGAGAGAAAAACGCGGTTTAAAATCCTCTCAGTATACTCAGTAAACTTTACAGTAAATCCCTCCCCCCCTCGCTCTCTCTCTCTCTCTCTCTCTCTCTCTCTCTCTCTCTCTCTCTCTCTCTCTCTCTCCTTATTTTACTACGCTTGCGGAACGGAATGTTGTCCTGTTGCGGTGGAAACAGAACACAGCCTGACCCGGTGACTGATTAAGTTTATCATCCGAATCCGTTTGAGAAATTCCCCCCGCGGCCGGGCCGGACTGCCGCCGCCGGCGGCGGCCGGATGGACAGCGGGGGCCCCGCGGGGGTCGTCCTATGAAGCCAGTCATTCAGCCGGGCGGCGGGGCGCGCGCTAACCATGGCCATCGGCACCGGGCACGACGATGCCCTGGTGATAACGGTCCTGGCAGCTGCCGCAGCTGCCGCAGCTGGGTGCAGCTGGCCGCGGGACAGGTGGCGGCGGCGCGGCTCCCGCTCCGCGAGGAAGACGACGCTTCGGCAGGCACCGGAGGCGGGCGGCGGGCCAAGGGAACTGGGTCAGTCTGCCGGACTGTGGAGCGGGGCCGGCGGGGCGGGACGTCGGCCGTCGGCGTCAATGGAGGCGACGGCAGGGGCCCGCCGTCCCTGCCGCCGTCGGCCTCCCCCTGTCACCCCGCCCCCCGGGGGCCCCAGTGGGGGCGAGGGTGCCACCACCCGGGGCGATAGCGCGGTGACGGGTGCCAGGGCGGCCCTTTCCACGAGGCTGATATGTTTGCGCCCCTGCTGCCGCCGTCGCTGCGTCGGCCCGGAAGTGTTAGGCCGGGGAAGGGCGAGTGTTTGCCTCACGCTCCGCCCCGCTTTGCTCCGCGCCCAGGCCTCCCATTCCAGCCCATGCCTGTGTTTGCGCTGCCGTCTGCGCCGCCGCTGCGCCGCCGCCGGGGTCAGGCGCCATTCATTGCGTGTTTCCGCTCACCACCGCCCCACCGTCACTGCCGCCCGGGCTTCGTGCCGAACTGGTGATCGATGCAAGGCAAACAGAGAGACGGAGCGGGGTGCTGCGAGCGGGCGCCTCTCCGCTGACCACCCCTCCGGAACCCGGGCCCCGCGGGCACCTCCGGGCCGCAGCATACAAATAGGCTTCACAGTGAACGCCTCTCTATGTTACCAATGTTACTGCGCGAACATAATGTACAGGTACGTTAAGTGACGCATTCCAAATGTGGACGCTTGGAAATTGCAAAACTTGTGATCAACATTAATTCATTTACAACAAAGTCTCATTGCAACAAACTTTAAGGGTGTGCAGGTCCTCTCGTACTCTCGGAATCGTCACGCTTATTAGTCAAAAGTGGGGGTGGGAGGGGTGGGTAGGCTGACCACCTCCTCCCCAACAGCCAAGGTGGCAACGCCGCTGCAACACCGCCGAAGTCGGTGTCACCGTCCAGCTCCGGCTTTCCGGACCAGAGTTTGGCTCAGTTTCGCTCTTCTTCCGGATTTTTGACAACCACAAGTCGGCTCTAAAACCTCGCACGATCACGATTCAAAAACGAAATCACACTGCCACGAGGCGGCGAAAACGATGGTGTGACTTGCAAGTGTCAAAAATTTGGCAGTCAAGATTTGGTTCTCCGTCAGGTTTAAAAGGACGGGGCGCGTCGAATCCGTCTATTGTAATGTTTAGCGGGCTCCGGTCCTCCGGCAGACGTTGCGCATTGTCACAGCGGTGGGAGGAGGGGGAGGGACGGCTCCCCCGCACCTCGCACCTCCTCACCCCGCCACGTGCGAGAGAGAAGGTGTAGTCTGTCTCTCTCTACTCATGCCTGGAACTCGAAAAAGGCCTGCATTTGAGCCAGTCAAACTCAAATTGCAGTCGACTCACAAATATGGTATTGGTCTCATCTTGTAGAGGAAGAATGAGGCTATGTTTTGAATATAATTTCGACTTGGTCTTTCGCTGCCTTCCACTTAAAAACCTTCTCTGATATCGGCCGACTTTCAAATGATTCCAGGAGCCTTCCTGGAAATCGCACTGACACGAAAAATATTTCAAAACACAGTCCAAGTAAAGTACTATGTTTCTGGGAAGTCTCGTCATGATACCATTTCAAATTCTCGAGTTTGACTGGCTCAAAAAGTGGAAAAAACGGATGTTTGGACGCCTCTAGAGCAAAAACTAGACGGGCTAGGAGGGACAGACACATACCATTAGAATCAGCGTATTCAAAACTATCGATTTATGAAATAAAAAAAAGTAAGCCGGTACACCCTTAATTATTTTTATTCTCGAATTTCCATTTCCAGAGGGCAGAGGGCCCGCCTGGCGCCGCGGTATGGGCGTAGGATTTTTTTTTTTCCAATGGTGAAAGGAATTATTTTTTTTTCAGTAACTACCCACCTTGGTCATGGCGCGTTGTGCATCATCACCGCTACAGCGTGTCTGTGCCCTCCCCTCTGTGTGCGTGTGTGTGTGCGTGTGTGTGTGTGTGTGTGCGTGTGACGAACGGCCTCCGCGGCCGGGCCCAGCGGAGCAGCTTTACGCCCGACGGATTACTATTTGTCCGAATTGACCCGCTTTGGTCGCGGTTCAGGGCTGCCCTCAGGGCTGCCGGTGTCCAGCCGCATTGACCTCGCTGCCGGGGCGGGGCGCTGCAGCAGCTGCAGTGATCCCCATCCCGCACACCCCGCACGACCTCCAACCAGGGATATTGTCTGTCGCGCAGGCGATTCGACCGGGGATTTGTGTGTGTGTGTGTGTGTGTGTGTGTGTGTGTGTGTGTGTGTGTGTGTGTGTCCTTGCCGTGCCGCCGCGTCCTCGGGGTCCTTGGGGACCTCGGGGGACAGGCCCGCAGCGCCGCGCCGCCGCCCGGGAGCTGTCCACGAGCGGGACGGGGCGGTGTTTGATTGTGATCGTGTGTGTGAGGCTTGACGGGATTATCCCCCGAGAAATTCATGAGGTTTGCGCCGCGCGCCCGCTCACACTAGATTTCCCGTTCCGTACGCGCGTGCGTCTCTCTCTCTCTCTCTCTCTCTCTCTCTCTCTCTCTCTCTGTCTCTCTATCTCTCCCCTCTTCCATTTTTGGCTTCAATTTGCGCTGCGCGACACAGATTGCCGAGGTAATCTGCGACCATCTCCGCGCACTCGTGTTCTCACGGCCGGCGGCGGGCTCAACTCTCGGTACACTACTCTCTTGGGTACGTGCGCTAGGCTAGGCGTGCCGTGGCGTGCCGGTGGCGTGGCGTGCCGGTGGCGTGGCGGCGGCGTGCCGGCGGCGGCGTGCCTCGGAGACACTATCCGCGCCCCATCTGTGCGGATGATGCGCGAGAGGCCCGCGGGCTTTCCCAGCAGCCCCAGTTCCCTCCCGACCCACAGCCCTGAGGACGATCCCTGGAGGATAGCATCCCGGCACACCGACACGCACACACACACACACACACACACAATTCACAACGGACATCTCATCTCACTTACGTGTGTGTCGCGCCGCATTCATTTTCAGAATGAATTGTGCGAGTGGATTTGTATCGCCTTAACCTTGCCGCACGGATCGTTCGCACGACGAGTCCTCCGTGCAGCATCACGACCCCTCACGCCTTCTCTCTATCCCTCTCCCCCTACCCCCCCCCCCCCCCCCCTCTCCGTCTCTCTCTCTCTCTCTCTCTCTCTCTCGACAACGCAGCGGCTTGTACTGCAGCAGTATCTGCCCCACTTTCCATGCACCGCTCGTTATGGGAAAGAGAGAGAGAGACGGGCTACGTGTTGTCGGGTGGGGGCAAGGATAGCGAGCGAGAGGGATGGAGATTGATGGAAATCGATTATCTGGTGATAGCCATGGCAACGCCACGCCGCCGCCGCGCCGGGAAGCGCGCCTCGCATAGGCTTGGGGTGCGCAGAGCAGCGCAGCGCGTGGGCCGGGCGGAGCGGCCGTCAGAGGCGGCGAGTTTTCATGAAATTCAATTAACCGCACCGGACGGCGTTGGAGAGGGAGGGGGGGGGGGGCTGCCCAGCTCTGCCCAGCACTGCCCAGCTCTGTCCAGCACACCGGGTCAGGGAGGGTAGAGTCCTGGATGTGGCCCATCCAGGACTCTAAGGGAGGTCAGGCGCGCAGGATTTCTCGGCGTTTTCATTTCATTTTTTTTGTGTATTTTTTCCTGTCAGACTCGAGACGGCATTGCGTCATTATGACGGCAGGCGGACGCGGGCTTCCGAGGCCCCCTTCCTACCGTTTTCTGCCGTGACGTTCGGCTATCGTGTCGGCGGGGTTACGGAGGGGCCGTCGGGGGCGCCGACCCAGCTGACCCCGTTTCCCCCGGACAGTTTTTCCATTCCGTGCCGATTGTTTTCGCTGCGTGTGTGCGTGTCACGCAAGGTCCTGCCGAGCCTCCGGGTATCCTCTGGGTAACCCCGTCACATGTCGCACCACATCAGCCGACTCACCACTCACACATCACTATTTTTAAATGCAGAGTCTTGCTGTATATTTATTTTTTTTGCGGTTGGCATTGGTGTTGGCGGCGGCTGCCGCTGTGTGACCATGCGGCCGCGTCGCTCGGCCCGCCATGTAGAGCAATGCTATTCCTTCATCTTTGTCCCCCGCGGCCATTCCCCCCAGCCCCCCCGTGGGGCCCCCGTGGGCCCCCGTGGGCTCTGCTCTCATTTACACACACTGTGTATCGACACCGTTACGGCATCTCTGGACACCGATTGTTGCGGGGGCCCCCGCAGGAGGCCCCGCGGGGGGCGCTGTTCCCCCGTTCGCATGTCTCATTGTTGCGCCTCATTTATACGGCTATGACCGACTGCACGGTAGCGGCGCCCCCCCTCGCCGATATTGTGGCCGGCCCTTACGGTACCGCGGAGGGACAGAGACAGAGACACGCACCGACAGAGAGCGCGCTATTAGTTTTTCGTTTTATTTCTTTGTAATTGCCGCCGGGCGCGCACTTCATTGTGGCGCGGTCCCGCGGCTGCCGGGCACCGCCGTGCCGTGCCGTGCCGTGCGTGCGCCGTGCGTGCGCCGTGCGTGCGCCGCCAGCGCCTCCCCGCGGCCCGCGGACCATTTAGCACCGTTATCGTTTCGTTTCAGTGGAACCGACACCGTCGTCGTCGGGAGGCCTCCTCGGCCCGTCACCTCCCGCCTCATGTGGGTCAGAGCAGCGGCCGCGGCCCGCAGCACCTGCCTCAGCTCTGCTGGGGGATCGTCCCTGTCTCTCTCTCTCTCTCTCTCTCTCTCTCTCTCTCTCTCCTCTCGCTCCATGTCTGCCTCTGTCTCTCCCTTTTCTGTCTTTGTCTCTCTCCCTCGGCTCCTCTCGCTTATTCCTGCAGTTGGGCGTTATTTGATCGTGCCCGTCCAGCCCCGCCACACTACGCGGCGCTGCTCCGTCCGTGCCTCCGTGCCTCCGCCGCGCCGCCGCGCCGCTCCCGCACATTCCGACACCACACCACCTCCTCTTCCCGCAGCTGCGTGCCGCCAGCAGCAGCGCCCGCAGCACATCACATGCCTGGCGACGCCTGTCGCGTCCGCGCGCGTGTGTGTGTGTGTGTGTGTGTGTGTGTGTGTGTGTGTGTTTAGCTTAGCCTCCCAAACCTGCTGCTCGACTTTGGTCTGGCGGGAATGCCAAGGCGGGGCCCGCCGCTGCGCCGCTCCCGCAGCGCTCCGAGGCGCCTGCGAGTCCCCGGGTAGGCCGGCCCGCGCGACACGCGTGCGCTGCAAGGCGTCGCGGCCGCCTACCCCGCAGGCGCCGTACGTTCCCCCGTGCGGAAGAGGTCCGCGTAAACTGTCGGCCCGACCGTTTTCCTTTTATTTCTGTATCTCTGCTGCCTGTTTCCGCGGTGTGCCAGAGTCGGGCACATCTGTGTCGGAAGCCCCCGCCGCCGCGGCCCTGTCGACTCCGGACCGCGACACTTGACCTGCCGCGCTGCCTTGGCCGTGTTCATCTAGGACTGCGATGAGACCGCGCCGGGGCCTTGGCCTGGCCGAGGCCTGGCCTCGGCGATGTGATCTCTGCGGCTCAGCCCCGCCCTCGCCGACCGATACAAACAATTATAATGATTAGCATTTGAATCCCTGATTCGATTCTAAAGCGATGCGGAATAGAGTGAGTGGTGGCCACGGGCAAGGACTCGGGCGGCGCTGGGTGCCGGCCAGTGCTGGCGTGCCGTATCGGCCAGCCTCGACGGGCACGTCTCCTCCCGGCCGCCTCCAGCCCCTCCGGCCCCTCCGACCGCCCCCACCGCGCCACCCTCCGGAACCCTCCCGCCCTCCCATCGCCAGCTCCGGCACGCCCCCCGCAGCCTTGCGGCCGCTGCTGTGCCCGAGAGCCGGCACGAGCAGTGCATACGAGAAATTAATCCGCAACCAGACTATTATAATGCGCGTTTTAGGATTCTATTTTTTTTCTTCCGAAAAAAAAATACGGAGTATTTCAAAAATAAATATTTAGAAATTTAATATGGTGAAAAGTTATTCCCTAGAACCCCTTGGGCTTTCACAGGTTTTCCATTTCCCACCTTTCCATTTTTCTTAAACATTCCTTGTTTGTGTCTTTGCGCACTGTTTTGTATATGAGGAGGAAGCACCCTGAGCAGCAGCGTTAGCTTAAGCTGTTTTGCGCCGCGACGTCGTGGGTGGGCTCGGGGGCTCGGCCGCCGCCGGACCGCGGGCCTGGCCGTCCTGACGGGCACCTGACGGCCGCCGGGGGTCAGAGGGCGAGGCCGCGCGCCGGCCGGCAGCACCGGCGGAGCCCCGGCGGCACCGCCGGCCTTCCTGCAATGTATGCGGGGCCGACTAATCGATATGGCCTGATTATTTGGGAAGCGATCTCCTCATTTGGAAGTGTGTGTGTGTGTGTGTGTGTGTGCGTGTGTGTGAGCGACAAGGGCAGACGCCGGACAGGAGACGGCGGCCGTCGTGGGTCAGCTCTGGAAATGCCAGCGCCGCGGCGGTGGCTCCTGCTTGACCGGTGATTTGGCCAGGGCCGATCCGTCACACACACACACACACACACACGCACACAGTCGCACACACACGACCCGGACGTCCTCTCTCGCACGCCGCCACTACGGTCGTCACTAGCAGTAAGCCCGCGGCCTTAACTAGGCTCGGCTTGTGTTCATTATTGTTACGTTCCGCGGGGGGAGGGGGGGTCAGTCAATCGCTCATTCATAGTCTTTCATTCATTCAGATATAAGGAGGAAAAGTGGATATCGCGTGGCGGTCGCCGGGAGTCGAATCCACGGCAGCTGGCGCGGCGGCGCCACACGCATCGCCTCCTCCTCCTCCTCCTTGTCATCGTCGTCATTGTGCCGCGTCGCATTGCGTATGGCGTTGCGTTGCGTTTCATTCTTGTGTTTTTCTTGCCGCTTATCGAGAGCCAATTATGACGGACGGAACGGCAGGGCCGGGCGTGGCGTGGCGTGGCGTGGCGTGGCGTGGCGTGGCGCCAGTGCGTCGCGCGCCGCGTTCGCGTTGCACATCGCGGCGGCATTTGAAAGTCAATGTCAGCCCGCCGGCCGCGGTGGCCGCGCCCGCCGGCTGCTGCTGGCACGGCACGCCGTCCGTCCCCTCTTCGGCGTCCCGCGGGCCGGTCCCCCGTCTCACTCCCACTCGCAGCGGCGGCGGCAACGGCGGCAGCAGCACTCGCAGGACCTGCTCTCCTTGGTGACCCCGAGTCCCAAAGGGGGCGGGTACTTAGCGTGAGAGCCGCTCTGTGGCGATAGCTGTCAAGCCCCATGCCCCGCCCCCGCCCGACTTACCGACTCGCTCACTCACTCACTCACTCACTCACTCACTCACACACTCACTTTGGCGCGGGGCGGCGTGGGGCTGTGATCGGCTCTGACCCGCGGGGCTCTACGGCCTGGCCGTGACGTGACGCCGGCCGACGCCGCACGTGTTGCATTGTTTCTGGTAAATAATCCGACGTGAGGCGAGCTGAGCTCCGGCGGCGTCCCCCGCGGCGGCGGCTCGCGAGGACGCCCGGCCCCCACCCCACCCCACCCCGGCGTACGGATACTAAACGGCCGCGGGCGGGGTTCGAACCCCGGCCGGGCGGGCGGCGGGCGCGGCAGTGCGGAGCAGGACGCATTACTTCCCCTCGCTGCACTGCGCTCCGCGCCGCTCCACGCCGCGCTGCAGGCTGCAGCTCCGACGGCTATTTTTAACCCGCGCCTCTCTGACCCCCAGTGACTCAGAGCCGCGCGCGCCAGCGCCTTGCCAGTGTGTGCGTGTGTGTGTGCGTGTGTGTGCGCGCGTGTGTCGTGGAGGTAGGAGGGAAGCTTCCGTTGTGGACTGCAGCGGGCGTCCGCCGGCCCTGTGACTCACGCGCGCTGCAGGGGGTCCACGCCCCGCTACGAGGCGACATCTCGCGCCGCCGTCTCCGCGCTCCGCCAGCCGGCGCCAGCCGAAGGCCTTTAGCAAGAAAGTCTCTGAAGGTAGGGCGCCCATTTTGTGACTGGCCGCCGCCGCAGAGGGGGTCGGGCCCACCGGACCTCCCCCGCACCGCCCGCACCCTCCAGCACCCGCGGGGGCAAGGAGCTCGACCAAATTCTCGAAATTTCAAAGACTATTTCCGAAAATATCAAAAAAAAAAAACGGATCCCGTGAACGGTCAGTGTGAGCACCCGAACCCGCCCTCACTAGCCGGTATATGTAAGTCCACCAGCGGCTGCGGGGGCCTGACCTCGTACAGGTTGTGTGCGTGTGTGTGTGTGAGTGTGAGTGTGTGCGTGTGTCCGACTAGGCCGCGCACGCATTCCGGAAGCAGGAACACACACACACACACACACACTGGGCCCGCCGCCGTCCGTGTGAAGCTGCAAGTGCCCTGCATTCACATGTGTCAGGCCGCGCGCTGCGCGTTGCGTAACGTTACGGGGCCCACGCGGCGGCTGGCGGCAGACGGCCGGCGGCTGGCGGAGGGCGGGCGGACGGCAGGCCCGCATAGGTGAGTGTGAGGAGGGGGCCTCGGCTGGCCTAGGCTAGAGAGACTCTCGTCTCTCTAAGGTGTTCCAGTCCAGAATCTCCAGAATCCAGTCCGCGGGCCCGGGCCTCGGGATAGAGAGACACTCAGTCTCTCTAGAACACCCTACCGCGCCTCCGACACTTTCAGCCGCCGGCCTCCCGCCTGCCAGAGAGAGAGAGAGAGAGGGGGGGGGAGCCGTTGCGAAAAGGATATACAGAAAGGCGTCGCGGCCGGCGTGTGAGTGAGAATGTCACCTCTCCGGTGGCGGCCGTGCAGGAGGATGGGCGGCGCTGGGCGGCGAGATGCTGCGGGTCCGGCCGCTCGCCGCACCCTTTGGCGTCGGTGCGGCCCGGCGGTGGTCTTGACCCAGGCGACTCGCGCCGCGCCCCGCCCCTCTGTGTGTGTGTGTGTGTGTGTGTGTGTGTGTGCATTCCTGCAAACCCAAGCAAAAGTAGCCTTGATCGCACTGTGAGTCACGCCCTGGCTGGACCAGACACGCGCGGGCGGGCGGCGCTTACAGTACGGCGAGAGTGAGAGAAAAGTGGGCCGTGTGTCGGGGTGTCGGGAAGGGTGTCCGAGTGGGAGAATCAGTGTAACGTTGTGGCCGCCGCATACATTCGCGGAGATCCGCGATTGCGTAGGGCCAAACTAGCCCCCTCCCCCTCCCCTATCTCTCTCTCTCTCTCTTTTCTCTCTCTCTCTCTCTCTCCTCCCACTGACCCCGCACGTTGTCGATGCCCTCGGCTTCCCGCCTCATGTCCGCGGGAGTATCTGCGTGCGCGCGTGCGCGGAAAGCTGTTCCAGCCCCCGTGCAGTGCGGAGTGCGGCGTTAAGCTCCACCACGCAGAGTGTGCAATACGACGCGGGCCACGGCGAGAGAGGGAGTGAGAGAGACAGAGAGAGGGAGGGGCCGACCCGCCTAGACCCGACCTGCACTAGTGCAGCTGCCGCCGCTGCCGTCCTCGCCTCTCCATTTGCACTCTCTTGCGTCACGTCACCCCGCTAGCAGCACTGCCCTGCCCCGCCCTGCCCCGGCCGCCCCGCCGGACTCCACAATGGTTTGCATGGGGAGCTAATAATGTCAACGCCGTATACATATGCGGGCCGGACCGCGCGGCCCGTGGCGGCGGCCTGCTGTGGGCTGCGGGGGGGCCGCGCCGCGCCGCGCCGCGTGGCGTGCAGCACCGCCACAATGAATGAAGGAGCCGTCGCGATGCACGGTGAGGACTGCTGGCGGTGCCCGCCGAAGGCCTCGCGGCGCCGTGCGGCTCTGTGTGCGTGTGTGCGTGCGTGCGTGTGTGTGTGTGTGTGTGCACCAGATGGCGAGGTGACACGGTCTGCCAAACACCCCCGGGGGCCCCCCTCCCCCCCTGGGCAGCCCGCCGTGCAGCGGAGGGGGGCGTTTTTCGGACGGGCTTTGCGGTCAGGGCCGAGCAGCGCCGCGGGGGGTGATCCGCGCGTGATCAGACACGGCAGCGTGAGAGAGAGAGAGAGAGAGAGAGAGAGAGAGAGAGAGAGAGAGAGAGAGGGGGAGGGACAGAGAGGGAGGGAGGCCCACGCCCACACGCACCGCAGCCCGCAGCCCGCAGCCCCTGACGACGCGTCCTCCCGCTGCGTCATGTTGCAGTGTGGTACCGCGGAGTTTATGGCATGGCAGCGTGAGAGAGGGAGAGACAGAGAGAGAGAGAGAGAAACTGTACTGGGCGGCGCTGCGTTTGCCCTCCCCGCCCACCGTTCAAGTCCCCGGCGTGGCAACCGAATCTTCATGCATTCCCCTCACGTTCGTTCAGTCCAATACATTGAATTCCATCATCCAGAGGCAACGCGGTCCGGTCATTGCGAACATTTTTCATCTCTCTGTGAAATCAGTAGACTCATTTGTGTCATGCAAGGAAAGGGGGGAAGTCTTGAATTTATGAACAATCAAGGAAAACTGTGGGAAGGCCTGGTCCGGGGAGGCTGGGTGCGCACCTTTTGCGGTGTGCGAGTGTGTGTGTGTGTGTGTGTGTGTGTGTGTGTGTGTGTGTGTGTGTGTGTGTTAGTGCGAGGTGGGCGTGTGCGGAGGGCTCGCAGCCGTGCAGCCAATCAGGATGATCTGCAGGCCGACATGAGAGTACTACGATGAGAGTGTGTTGTGTCTGCTGTGTTTGTTTCCATGTAAAATAGAGCCGCGTGCGTGTGCGTGTGTGTATGTGTGTGTGTGTGCGTGGTGGCGGGCGCCATTGTCTGGTCGCACGGTGACGGGTTATGTCAGTACAACTGGAGCGGAGTGGCTAGGCCGATGGGCGTGGCTCCCGCGGCACGGCGGCACGACGCTGCCCTGACCAGCTCACGATAGGGCCGCGTCCGTCGTGCGCGTCTGCCCAGCGCTGCCCCGCACTTCCGCGTGCGGCCGCCCCGCCGCGCCGCCGCCGCGGGCTGCGTCCGAAGGCATTGCCCGAGCGTAACCGAACCTGCGCCTGCCGACTGTACGGTCGGCAGTACGTTTCGGGCAGAGATTTTTCGAGCGCAGCCGGGCAACGCGCGCCCGGCGGCCCGCCGCCTGCCCGATTCGGATCGGACCCGTGCCCGCGGTCGTGAGCTGACAGCTGGCTCTCCGGGGGAGGCGCCCCTCCGGAGGCAGCCCGGGGCCCGGAGCGCGGGGCCCGGAGCCCTCTCCTCCGCTCGGGCCCCGCGGTGCAGCGCAGTGTACACGCGGCGGACGGCGGTTACGGCGCCTGGCTCAGGGATCTGCATATCGCGTCATGGCGTGTCGCTGTTGTCTATCCAGGTCGTTGGCGTGACGTAAGGCCCTCCCCCCCGTGTGCACCGCGCCGTGTGCAGTCCCCCCGCCGGTGACGAGTCGAGTGCGCCGCAGTGCAGTGCAGTGCAGTGCGGCGGGGGGGGGCATCTGGCGGTGTCGATTGTGCCCCCGATAAGGACAAGGCGGGCCGCCGCGCGGGGGTCCTGCCCGGCTCGGGGTCCGGCCGGAGTCCGGCCGCGGTGCAGCACAGCAGCTGCGGCAGCGGGCCGCCGCGCCGCCAGCCTCCTCTATTTGCTCTCCGACTGTCCCGGGCGCCCCAAGAAGCAACCCGACCTCAAACACAATTGACGATGGTAATTTTATTCCCTGGGAATGGACCGAGCAGCGGCGCGCGGGTGACTCCCCCACCCCCCTCTCTCACTCCTTCTCCCTCTCTCCCTCTCTCCCTCCTTCCCTCCTTCCCCCCTGCTGCGCAGTTCGCAGGGCGCCCGGCGGCCCGTAAGACTCGGGGCACTCGGAGGGACACGTCATTAATCGAGTATCGACCCTTCTGCCCCGCTGCTCCGCCCGGGATGTCCGACACGAAACCCTAATTTCGTTATTTTTTCATTAATTTGTCTCGAGGGTCCCCCCCCCCCCCCCCCCCCCCCCCCCCGCCCCCGAGGGTCCCCCCCCCCCCCCCCCCGCCGGGTCCCGCCGGGTCCTGCCGGGTCCTGCCGGGTCCCGCAGCGTCCTGGCGCCACGCTGATAACACCGAAGCAGCCCCAATTATCAATTAGGCTTCCGCCGCTTCATTAACACACTTATCTCTCCTCAAAGAAATTCTTCCCGAGTTACTTGTAAATCTCTTTTTCTTTCCTCTCTCTTTCTTCTGGGTCCCCGGTGGGTGCGGTTGATACGCGTGATAAGGGCTTAAAGTATGACCCGTTCGGTCCAGGCGGCACTCGCAGGAAGCGGTGACGTGATAACAGACGGCGAGAGAGAGAGAGAGAGATGGGGGGGGGGGGGCAGCGGGGGTACCGGAGGTGGAATGGACGGACCAGTCGAGTCGAAAGAGGTACAGGAGAACCGAATTCCCTTATCGTGTAGCCGTGCTTATTAAATTGGTGCGTTGGGGTCGGCGGGGGCCGCCGGGTCGGGTCGGGCCGGGCCGGGTGGGTCGGGCGCCCCCGGGGCTAGATAGGGAGGGGTTACTCATGCGGCGCCATGGGTGGTGCGGGCTTGTCGGCACTCTGTCAGTACTCTGTCAGTACTCTGTCAGTCTGTCAGTACTCTGTCGGCGCTGTACCGGCACTCGGTGGGCACTCCGCTCGCCGTCGCCGGGGTCCCCTCACGGGGCTCGCCTTGGCCGTGTGCCTGCCGTGTGCCGGTGACACGCACGCCACACGCGGCCGGCACGCGGCCCACGCCGATGTCCCCGTGACCCGGCCCCGGACCGCACGCGGGGCTGCGCTGCCGGCCTCAGCGATAGCCGGCGTCAGCGTCAGCCACGCGCGTTACCCGGCCGGCCCGGGTTCGGATCCCGCGGCCGTGCGAGAAAGTAGCAGTAGTGAGTCGCGCTGATGCCCCCCCCACCCCCCTCCGAAGCTGATAAGCCCCTCTCCTCGCAGCCGCCGTCTCTGTCTGACAGCCGCCGCGCTGCTGCGGGGCTCCGGCGGTCGCCGAGACAAGTGAGCGGTGGCGCCAGCGAGCAGCAGCAGCAACAACAACAACAACAACAACAAGAACAAAGGGGCCTGCCCGGGACCACAATGGTACGGCGCCGCGGCCACGCCCACCGCCGCCGCACGTGGGGCAAGTGGAGGATAGGAAGGGCGGGGTGGACCGGCACCGGCCGGACAGTGAGCCGCGCTGCTGCGCCTGTCTCTCTCGGGGCGTCCCGTGGGGTGCGAGAGAGAGAGAGAGAGAGAGAGAGAGAGAGAGAGAGAGAGAGAGAGAGAGAGAGAGAGAGAGATGCCGGCTCCGCCGCGCATATGTGTTCATGTGTTCCGCCGTGATTCCAGCCGTGCATTTGCCCGCGCAGAGGTCGGACGTGGTCGGATCTGTCCGGCCGGGCCCACTGGTGGAAAAAAAAAGGAAGTAAAGGAAAAATTGTTGTCGTCTGTTGATTAAGCGCCGTGTCTAAATTTATGTTTTAATTTTTCGCCATGCAATCGGTAACCAAAACAGTAGCTTTTGCCAAGTGAGCAAGAACCCGCTCCGGAAAAATAATGAACCAGCACAAAAATCTGCCAAATTTCGTCGAACACCAGAGGTCTGAGACCACACACGGTCGAAATGATGTGCTTTAATAAAAAGAACGCCGTTTTATGTATTTTAGTGGGAAATGGAAAGAAATGGTATATTCCTCGGCAGTTTTCGCCGTCCGGTGTGGGATCGGCTTGGCTGGCTTCGCCCTGCTTCACCACGGCCGTGTCGCGCAGCAGCGCCGCGGTGCACTGCGTAGGCGGCACGGCGGCGGCAGTGCTGGGGGGGGGGGGGGGCACCTGGATGCGGACGGGAATGCGAACAGTCTGCTCTGCACAGATGTGATGCTCGCCGCGCCCCGCCGCAGCCGCCGCCGCAGCAGTCACTCTCGCTTTCTATATTGGCGGGACATTTAAACCGCGACGTGAGGCCGGCCGACCGGACCCCCCGCGGACCCCGGGGGCCCGGGGGCACACACCGGGTGCGTGTAGCTCGTTATTAGACACAACGACGTGGGCCACTTCCAGGCCGCACACTGTGTGTGTCTGCGCACGTGTGTGTGTGTGTGCACGACGCCTTAGGGGGGCCGTCCGTAATGCAGCTAGTAGCAGGCACGGGCCGTGTGCGGGCCGTGTACTACCTGACGGGGGCGGGGCTAGGAGCGGTGGCAGGCCGTGTTGTTGCTGTACCCCATGACGGGGGCGGCGGGCGGCGGGCGGCGGGCGGCGGCAGCACTCGGGCACCGGGCCGCCGGGCCGCCGGGCCTGCCGTGTCGGGGCAGATGATTCATTGCCACTGTAATACTCGGCCGCCGCCGCCGCCGCCGCCGCTGCCGCTGCCGCACGGCGCCGAGCGGCGGCGGTCCGCCCCGCGATGTGGGTCAGCGGCGTGCCGCGGCGTGCCGCGGACAGATACGCACGGCACGGCGGCCGCCGTAAGGTCAGAGTGTGTGATTAAAGGAGATCCAGCGGGCAGCAGCCGCAGAGCAGCCGCAGAGCAGCCGTCCATATACAGTATGAAGCACGCCACCACCACCAATACATACACACGGCTTTCGCCCGCTTGCGCCCGTTTAAAAACACAATTACTTCAAAATTTCTAACAAAGCGCGCGCCGCGCCGAGAATATTCTTTTTGTCATTTCCCACGCTGATCATCAAAGGTCCGGCGTTTCTTTTCGCGAAAATGCGGCGGTTTCATTATAAGATGTCGGGAGTAAAAGCCCCGTGATGGCATCTATTCTGTGCCTGGCGGTGCTAAAGCTGCTGAGGCTGCCATGAAGCTGCTATGAAGCTGCTCCACTCCTGCAGCACAGTATCATTGTTGTCTGGCTGCAGTGTGCGGCCGTGCCAATCGTTACGATGCGATACGACGCACTAAACGCTGCCCGCACACACACACACACACACACACAGTGTACGAGCCGTCAGAATGTCAGCGCGGTGGTCGGTCTGCATCGGTATGATGGCACCCCTCGGATATCGGTGTCCGTTGTAATCGTGACTTTTTGTCCGTCTTACCAGCGTTATATGGTTGTGCGTGTGTGTGTACGTGCGTGTGTGTGTGTACGTGCGTGTGTGTGTGTGTGTGTGCATGAGTGCACGGGTGCACGGGTGCACGGGTGTTACCGACAGCACCAGTGTAAATGACCGGTGTTTCAAGTCAAGTGGGGCGTGTTCTTAGAACAGCAAAGGATCCTCGTTGAATTTCATTGAAGGCCTCCGTTTGGGGAGAGAGGCTTTTCACGAGGTGGAATGGAATCAGAGAGAGAGAGAGAGAGGGGCGGGGGATGTTTATTAAGAGGCCTCGCGCGTGCGTGTGGGAGAGAGAGAGAGAGAGAGAGAGAGAGAGAGAGAGAGAGAGAGAGAGGGAGAGAGAGAAAGAGAGAGGGTTAGGGAGAAGTCCCCCCCCCCCCTTAACAGCACGTGCCGCGGGAGCCCGGTGATCGTGGGGCTCCCAACAAGGTAAAAATGGACTAACTGCCCATAGTATTTCCTGCCGATAATCCGTAAGTGTGTCAGGCCGGCAGCCAGGCCGGCAGCCAGGCAGGCAGCACCGCACTGTCTAAATCCCCCCGCCTCGTGTGTGCATGCGCGCGTGTTGGGGGGGGGGCAGGGGGAGGAGGGGCTGCTTTTGGAAGCAGATCGCCGCCGCGGCGGGGGGGGGGGGGGCGTTATGGCAAAAACGTGCCACCACGTGAATATACAGCCCCCCCCCCCCCTGGCAAAGGAAAGAAAGGTCCCTTTCTAGTCGTTTCCTTTCCCTTTCTGTTAAGTACGACCCCCAACGGCAGCCGCGCGTGGCCCCGCCGCCGCCGCAGCAGCAGCAGCAGCAGCGCGCTGCGCCCGGCGAGGACGAGGAGTGCCCGGGGCAGCCCGGGGCAGCCGCTGCGCCCGCGGGCCCGGCCGCCACCGGCCTCCCGGCACTCCCTCTGGTCGCCGTGAATGCTAAAAGGCGTACACTTGGCCTACTTGACACGGCGCGGCACGGCGCGGCAGGGGCCGCCACGGCCACCACCACGTACTGCCGCCCGGCCGCGGGACCAGAGAGGAGAGGGGCCCAACGACCGCACAGTTTGATGCCTCGTCCGCCCGTTGATATCTCCATAAATCCCCCTCTGTTTGCATCCTTGTTGCAACGCGCTACACACACACGCGCACACACACGCGCACACACACGCACACACACGCGCGGTGTAACTGATACCTACGCGGATGCTCCTCCGGTAGGGCCGCGGGAGGCGCGAGGAATTGGGCGTCAGGCGGAGCGGAGCTGTGCGGCCCGGAGCTGTGCGTCCTCCCCTCGCTCACAGATGGCGCGCGCCTCCGTCTGTTCCTCCCCCCATTTGCAAAGCTGATAAAGTTATTGCGCGCTCAAAGGCGTCGCCCCGGAAAGGTCATGGGAGCGGCGGCGGCGTCGCGGGTCCTGGCCGGGGGGCGCTATGTAGGACGCGGACGGTCGCCACGCACCGCCAGCACCCCTCCGGCGTTCCCAGGGTCCCCGGCGTCGTGGTCGCCGCGCCGCCCGCCTCCGCCCCGGCCCGGTGCCGGCGGTGCTTTGCGCGCGGTTTATTGGCTTTCGCCGCGACCGCGTCGTGCGGGCACCGGCACCGCGCACCGAGTCCGGACGCTGCCGCTGCCCGCGTGGCTCTCTGTCTCTGCCGCACCCACGGGGCGCCCCGCACGCGAGGGAGAGAGAGAGAGAGAGAGAGAGAGAGAGAGAGAGACAGACAGACAGACAGAGAGAGAGAGAGAGAGAGCAGGCGGTGTTCGGAGCCGCGCCGCCCTGGTCGTGCACCTCCCGCACCGCCGCGGCTCGCGGGGCGGCCCGCGGGGCTCCGAGACTCCCGGCCGGCACCGGCACCGAGCTGCTCCGCTGTCAGATTGATGGTCATGGCCGCCGTCGTCGGGACCAGGCCAGACCAGGGCGCCGGCGAACATCCCCACGTCCACGCGTCCACACGCGGCACGCGGTCGTAGAACACGCTCTGGGCACGCCAGAGGCACGCCAGAGGCACGCTGAGGGCGCGGCGGGGAGGGCACGAAGAGAGAGAGAGAGAGAGAGAGAGAGAGAGAGAGAGAGAGAGAGAGAGAGAGAGAGAGACAGAGAGAGAATATGTCCTGGTGAGGCCCGCGCGCTGTGACGACAGCGCCTGCCGGGTAGGCAGCCACATCCTCGGCGAGCGCGTGCATGTCGTGCGGGCCGGCCTACCCCGCCATCCGCAGGCGCCATGCACGGCGCGGGGATGCTGGACCACACACACACACACACTCACTCACTCACACACACACGCACACACACACACACACACATTTCAATCTTGATCCTCTCTCTCTGCGAACAGCGCGGCACAGCGGCACCGGGGCGGAGCGGGGTTTCCGAGCCCCTTTGGCACGATCGCCATGTCGTTGTCGCTCACACAGCGATGGCGGGGCGGGGCGGGGCTGGCCGGCCCCGCGGCCCCGCGGCGGCGCTTTTTACTCGCCCTCCCTCTTCCGCGTGAGATGTTCCCCCCGGTCCGACCGCGTCCGCCGGTATCTGTGTGCTGCAGTGCGCTGCCTGCCGCCGCCCCGTTCACTTCCGCCTGCGCGGCTGCCGCTGCCGCCGCTGCCGCCGGACCCGCCGCAGCCAGCGGGGGTGGCGCGGCGGACGGCGTTGTGCAACGGTTGGCAGCACCTCTCTGATAGCGGGCCGGCCACACACACACACACACACACACACACCCTTCCCGCCTCCCGCTCCCCACCCCTGCACTGCAGAGCCCCGCCGCCCTCGCGACAGTGTCAATAGATCTGGAATTACTCCCCCAAACACTTTACAGTACCCAGATGAGAACTCACAGTCCATCTTTAATTCGGCTCGGGGTTATAGTGCTGTGTCAGGCTGTGTGTCCCGCCCCGTCGGCAGGAAATGATTTCATCAACCGTGCGGCCGTCTGCTGTCTGCTGGCTGGCCACTGGCTGGCCACTGGGCTCCCGGCCCAGACCCCCTCCCCCTCGCGCGGCCCTGCTAACAAGCAGTGTTGGCGACGACCCCACAGCGAACAGGAGGCGAGGGCCGAAAGGTGGGGGGGGGGGGGAGAAAATCACGTAACAGATGTGATGACGGGGGTCGTGCTCTGGTTCGTGCGCTGGTGAGGAAGGAGCCGCATCACTTCCAGATCCAGATCAGAGTTGTACGGATGAGATTCTGCTCTCGATCTGGGCTCAGGCGATCAGAGAGAGAGAGAGAGAGAGAGAGAGAGAAGGGGTGAGGGGAGGAGACAGAGGAAGAGAGAGAGAAATAGTGAGAGCATACCACTCTGGTCACAGGCTCGAACCCCGCCCCTTTTTTTGTATTATTAATTTCTTTCAACGTGGGGCTGGCGGGCGTCGTTTGACCTGCGTGCGGTACGAGTGCTGGGCCTACTTCTGGGGTTGAGTAAGAACCAGGGAGGCCCTCCCATTGGCCGGCTGGGCTGGCCTCCTGATTGGCTGGCCCTTGCTGAATGGCGCGGCGCTCACAGTAGAGCCGTCAGTAGTATGTGAGAGGTGCGTAACGGGTCCCGGCGTGGGCGTCAGCCGTGTGTGTGTGTGTGTGTGTGTGTGGAGCCCTCTGATGGCATCCTTCACAGAGCACGTGCAGTGCCGCCCGCCACGCCCCGCCACGCCCCACCCCCGCCACGCCCCCTTCCCGCACCTGCAGCCGAGCTGCTGCTGTTACAGATGACGTGTGCCGTCCCGTGAGCCGTGCCTTATTGAGTCAGCGATGCCGTAGGAAGGGCTTTCAATTGCCCCACGCACACATACAGAGAGAGAGAGAGAGAGAGAGAGAGAGAGAGACTATTTCTCGAGCTGTAAAATGATTCGGTGCAGCGGGTCCTGCGGGCTACGGGCCGGGAGCCCCTGCAGAACGATTTCGAACACTGTCTCTGTATCTCTCGGTCCGTGGAGCACCCCACGAGTGCGGCAGAGACAGGGCTAGGGCTGCTTCGCAGGCCGCGTTTCGGGGGGCTAGGCTCTAGGACTCTGCTCCCGCGCGGGTCGGGTTATGATGACCGGGAGGAAGTCTCATTTGGAAGTTTAATGTGTGCTGAGCGGGATTGCGGCAATGGACTTGACTTACTGCATCTCGTCTGCGGGACGCTGCTGGGGCTGGGCTGGGCGGCGGCGGCAGCGGCGGCGGGCCGGGACCGCCTGCCGGCCGCGGAACCCGATACGGCCGCCGCTACCACCGCAGCGCCGCGGACGTCCCGACTTCCCCCTCGGAAAGGGGGTCAACGGAATGGCCGCTCGCGGCAGAAAAGGCCGGAGAAATAGTAGCGCACAAACTCGTTTACAAAAGGTGGCCCCGCCCCCTCAAATTTTTTTTTAAATATATATTATGTATACGTATGTCCTGCGGGGAAAAAACATGGGTTGATGGGCTCTCTGATGACTTGTTCGTTTGTGTTTCGCTTCCAGGGGCAAGTACGCGACGGTGCGGCGGTGCCGGTGCCGGCGGACGGGGCAGCAGTTCGCCGCCAAGGTGGTGCGGAAGCGGCGGCGCTCCGCGGACCTGCGGCCGGAGATCCTGCACGAGGTGGCCGTGCTGGACGCCTGCCGGGGCTGCCCGCGCATCGTGCGCCTGCACCGGGTCTTCGAGTCCGCCAGCGACATGGTGCTGCTGCTGGAGCTGTGAGTACGGGGGAGGGAGGGAGGGAGGGAGGGAGGGAGGGGGAGGGAGGGAGGGAGGGAGGGAGGGAGGGAGGGGAGGGAGGGAGGGGGAGTGTCAAGCTTCTGCAGGTATTGTTGGGAGGATTTAAGCATTCAGTGTTTGCCACAGAGGAAAGAAATGTTGTTCCTGTACAGTACGCTGTGGGATGAAACGGAGGGCCTCACTACCCAAATGTAAATTGGTTTTTCAAGAAATTTAAATGCAAAAAAAAATAATTTTGTTGGAAGGTAGAGCCTAATCGTGACAGGATAGGATTTAATACGTTGGGATTTCATGTTTTCATTTTTTAAGTGGCTCTGCTTTACCCGTCTCTGGTGTAGTCGTCTGGGAGCTGGTCGTCACGGTGCTGTCGCTACGAAGTGACCACAGTTGTGTAGCACAAGTAAGCATGCGTGTGCCACTGCAGGGCGGCGGGCGGCGAGCTGCAGATGGTGCTGGACCGGGACGAGGTGCCGGAGGAGCGCGAGGTGGCGCGGCTCATGCGCCAGATCCTGCACGGGCTCATCTTCCTGCACGACATCAACGTGGCCCACCTGGACCTCAAGGTACGTGACGCGGCCGATCGGGACCGCCGGGCCGGCTCCTCCAGCCGCCGCGCTGCGCTGCCGTGCCCGAAGGAGGCGCGCGCGAGTCAGGTGTCGCAGCCGACACGCGCCGCCACGCGGATGGGCACAAAGGAGGGATGATTGACATCTCGCGTCGTCGAATGGCGAGGGGTGCCACGCTGCAACGGCACGGCACGGCACGGGCGGTATATGGCGAGTAGTGTAGTGTTGCCCCCCGCGCGTACGGCCATGCGCGCGCGCGCGGGTGTGTGTGTGTGTGTGTGTGTGTGTGTGTGTGTGTGTGTGTGCGCGTGTCCCTTCTGACGGCGAGGTTTGATTTGCGGTCCCCGGGGGACGGGACGGGACGCGCGGTCTGGCGTCGCCGACGGTCGCCGCCGCCGCCGCCGCCGCCGCCGTCGCTCGCTCCGCTCACCCCCACGCGGCACGAGCACGACGGGCGACGGGGTCGGGGCGTCGTCGTGCTGATGACTTGAGATTAACGCAAACAATTTTACGCGTGCGCGTTCGAGTCGGGGTCGGCAGCGGCGGCGAGGGTGAGAGTGGGAGGGGAGGGGTGGAGGACCCCGCCGCTGCAGGAGCTGCTGGGGCTGCTGGGGCTGCCGGGGCGGGAGTCGCGGCCCTCACACCGCCTATCGTCTATCCAGGTGGCCTCTCTCTCTGTCTCTCTCTCTGTCTCCAGCCCGCTGCTCCGGCACTCGAAGTCGGCGACGTCACGCCCGACCTTATGATGTATAAATACCCGAGGCTTTGATGGATCGCCTCTGATCCCTGCCTCTCCCCCCCCCCCCCCACACACACACACTCCGCTCTGTCTAGTGTGGAGATCAGCTCGCGGCGTGTGTGTGTGTTGACACTAGCGGAGTCGGAGGGGTGCAAACCACCGCTTGGCGTGACGATAAAAGGAGAGGAAAAAAAAGGTATTTGCCCCCATTTCCGAACACACACACACACACACACACATGCGAGACACCCCGCCACAGCGGATTAGGCACGGCTACTGCTGCTAGTGCCGAGAAAAAAAAGGAAATAAAGACGAGATGATTGCGGTGGATGCCGATTTCCGTATGAATAATACCCACACTGCGTTCGGCAGTGGGGGAGGGGGAGGGAGGAGGAGGGGTGCGCCACCCCTTCGCTGCCCGGCGCACCCGCCGCCGGCTGGAATGACTGTGCTCCGCTCTGTCGCGCAGTTTATAGCGGCGGGTTGAAATTTCGCGCCGCGGGAGCAGCAGCGGCGGCGGCGGCGGCAGCCGCTGGTGCTGGTGATTACTGTGGCCGGTGACCCGTATTCGGCGTCCTTGTCCCTCCTGTGGCGATGGGGAGGGATTGGGATGCTGCGCCCGGCCCGGCGCGTGCGTCTCTCATTTATACGTCGCGATCTGCGCTGCTCCGCGTGCCGCGCGCCGCGCGCGGAGGAGAGAAGAGGCAGGCGAGACGATAAATTGCACTCGAGTGCCGCCCCTCCCCGCCCGCCCAGCGCCGCCTCCACCCCACCCCCTGCGAACAAAATGTGTCGTGACTGCTGCGTCATTTTACGAGGGTGCCCTCCCTGTTAAACAAGTAATAACAAAAGTCAGGTCGTTCGGGTTGTGAACGCCGAGTTTGATGTGCTTGTGCTGACAGTGGCCCGGCCCGCGGCCCCTCGGGCGCACGGAGTAGTTTGCGCCCAGTCCGTGGTCTTACAGCGAACACAGGCCCGGCAGACCCCGGCGGCCCGGCCCCCAAATCAGGGCGGGCGCGCCTTTTAAAACTCTTCATAGCGGAAACAACATTATCCAGCTGCACTACGGCAGGGATGGGGGCGGGGCCGGACGGCGATCTGATCTCCGCGAGCCCGCGCTGCCGCCGTGCCGCCGCTGCAGCGGGAGCCGGCCGCCAGATTTGGGTCAATGCTTGATTTTATGTTTCCTGCCACAAGGCGCGTCCGCCGCCCGTCTCGTCCCGTCGGACCCCGTCGGACCCCGTCGGACCCCGTCGGACCCCGTCGGACCCCTCGGACCCCGTCGGACCCCTCTGGACCGGGCGGGCCGGACGGGCCGCTCCGCGCGTTGACCCCCGAAATGTCCCCCCCCCCCTTCTCCTCCCTCCCTAGGGTTGTGATGGCGACAGATGGCACCGCTGGATGTGCTCGCTGATTCTGACGACTCTTCCGTTGCAGCCGCAGAACCTGGTGCTGACCGGCGACTTCCCTGACTGCGACGTGAAGCTGTGCGACTTCGGCATCTCCCGGTACCTCAGCGAGGGCGCCGACGTCCGCGAGATCCTGGGGACGCCCGACTACGTGGGTGAGTGTCGGTCCAGGCAGCGCCGTGCCGGCGACAGCGGCCCGGACCGGAGGGCTCCAGCTAGAGACTCAGAGACTGAGTCTGACAGACTGAGTCTCTCTAGCTCCAGGACCCCCGCGGTCGCGGCGCCGCGGCCGCCACGCGACTCGGTGCTAACGTGTGTCCTGCTTCTGTCTTGCAGCGCCCGAGGTGCTCAACTACGAACCCATCAGTCTGGCCACGGACATGTGGTGAGTACTTCTCTTGCCTCTGCTCCTGCTCCTGCCCCGGCCCGGCCACCCCGGCTCCCGCTCAGGAGGGTTAACGGTGCCCCCTTGCCCTTCCCGCAGGTCCGTCGGAGTCCTCCTCTACGTCCTGCTCACGGGCTGCTCGCCGTTCGGCGGCGAGACCAAGCAGGAGACCTTCTGCAACATCTCGCAGTGTCGTCTGGACTTCCCCGACGACCTGTTCGAGGATGTTAGCGACAACGCCAAAGACCTGATGCGCCGGCTCATCGTGAAGGACCCCAAGTAGGTTGGGTGCCCGGCGGGGTGCTTCCATACGCCCTGCCCTGCCGGCCCTGGCCATCGTAAGCCTCATGCCGTTTCGTCTTCTGTTGCAGACACAGACTGAGCGCGAACGAGTGCCTGCAGCACCACTGGTTCGCCGCCGTGGAGCAGGTCGCGAGCCCGCTGCCGGCCCGCAGGCACAGCGTGCCGGTCGCCCCGCCGTCGCCGTGCCCGCCGCCCCTCCCCGCGACGCCCCCGCCGCCCCCGCCGCCAGCTACCCCCGCACCGGCAGCAGCTACCGAAGCAGCGCTGTCCTCGCGGAGGCCGCCCACGGCGTCCGCGCTGGACAGGTCGCAGTCCGCGCACGCCCTGCTGTCCACGCCACTGTCCCGGTGTCCGCGGCCTCGGCCGGGGCTGGCGTCGGCGGACAGCCTGGACAGCCTGGACAGCCTGGGTGCGCGCGCGCACTCCACGCCCCGCAGCGGCATCAGCGCCACGCGCAGGGACACCTTCCTGCGCAACATGGAGAGCATCGCCAAGAGGGTCTCCGTGGCCGGCGACATGGACGTGGGCGTGGACACCGACGCGGACCTCAAGACTGCACCCGCCAGGACCAGGCCGACTGCCCGAGCGGCGCGTGCCACCGCCATGCAGACCATGCCCGTGCGCGGCCTGGCCAGGGCGTTCGAGGTGACCGCCTCCGCCACCAGGACGCCGTCGTCGTCCTCGCCAGCCTCCCGTCCCGCGGGACTGGTCGCCATGGGTCTGGCGGGTCTGGCCACCTCGGCCGTGGACCTCCGCTCCGACGGCACCCTCAGGGACAAGGAGGCCATCTTCAAGTTCCGCAAGGTGTTCGTGCTGGAAGATGTGGACGCAGAGGACCTGGACGCCCTGTCCCACCTACCCATCTCGTCCATGTCGCCGCCGCCGTCCATCAATGGCTCGACGGGGTCGGGGCTGTCGTCGGGCTCGTCCGTGTACTCGGACACGTCCATCAGCGACTCCAACAGCGACACGGTCAGCGAGCTGTCCGTCGACTCCTCCAGCGACCGGTCCAGCATCATCTCGCTGGACCACGACGACCAGTACCCGTGGGACATGGCGTACGCCCGCATGGGCCTGGGCCTGGGCCTGGGCCGCCTCTACCACCCCGGCTACAACGTGTGGGAGCGCGCCTCCGGCTCCGCCTCCGGCTCCGTCTCCGGCCCCGCCTCCACATCGACGCCGCGGTCCGGCTCCCTGGGCGCGGCTGCCTCCGGCTCACCCCTGTCCCCGCGCCCCCTCTATCCCAGGGAGTGCAACGGCTCGTTCGCGCGCGCTCTGTCGCGCTTTGCTGCCGAGCCCGAGGACAAGACGAGGACGAGGGCGGGCGCGGGCGCGGGTACTGCATGCTCGGGCTCGCTGCCGGGGCCGGGGCCGAGGCCGAGGCCCATGCCGCCCAAGCCCATCCTCAGCAAGCTGGCCCTCATGCAGACGGCCATGAACAACGGTAAGCGCTGCGGCCTTGAGCTGATGCGGGAGAAGAACGGCAACCTGGTCGTCATTAGGGAAATTAGGGAAGTCAAGCCTGGGGGCCGGTACGCCAGGTTCAGCGAGGTCAAGTGCGAGTCGGTCCAATCTCGCATCAGGAAGCTGCAGGTCCAGGGAGCAAAGTCATAATAGTGTTGAACCTTGGTTCTGACTGTCATGCATTTCTTGTGATTTTTACTTAATTTAATTTTTTAAATGTTCGAATAGCGTAGTTATGTGAGTATTTAATTTAGGTAATCTTGTAAAAATTATGGGACCATATTTAAATTAACTTATTGTGACAATCCTTTGTTCTCGTTTGATAGGTGAAGAGAACTAGACACCATATTTTTAATAGTAAATATGTGCTTTCAATCCAAATGTAAGGAAAGGATAAACCCGAATGAAAACTTCAACTCTTAAATATCATATATGTTGCAAATTTACATCTGGCTCCGAGATTTGATTTCATGTTATCTTAGCCTCTACACGAGTTGAAGTTTTACTTCGAGGTATTCATGGTGCCAATAATTATGCTGAAGAGGACAGTGGCATCCCAGCCACAAGGAAATCCGAACTTTATTTATGTTTAATATTTAAAGTCAATAGAAAATTTAATTGACTGTTGAAAGGAAGATACGAGACATTATTGCTGTAACTGGTATTTGCTGTCCTCTTTCTGAAGCCATAAAAAACAAATCCCGCCTTTGCTTGAAGTCCTGCATAGCACCTATACATTTGTTTTATGCCAATTTCTTTCGGTGTGTCTATGAACTGAATATTTTGAACAATTCTTTTTTGTTTGCATGTGCCCTTCTGTAACATAATGCTAGTCATTTTCCTTATGAATTTTGTAATTTTTACGTTGTACAGTTTTAAAAAAAAATTGTTGATGTTTTGTTGATGTGTGATATAAAGGTAAACCGTGTACAGCATTAAATTCAAAGGCATAGGAGCAGGAACAAATTAAATGCTCAACTCCATAGTGTTTTACTCCAATTTATTTTGTTCACTCGAATCAATGAGGAGAGGCATTGAACCATTTGGCAAAATTTCTGATATGTTTTCCTGTTTGCTGCTGTTGTTTTTCCACTCAAAAGCCGACCTTTGCTTTCAGTCTGCTCCTGTATTTGATACTTGCCAACTGAAACCATACTTGAACTATGGTAACTTTCAGTTCTTTAACCCAAAATACTCCCCTCAGTCATTGAGGAGAAACTATTTTCAGCAAGACGGATATAAATGTGATGTGCCAATGAGTGTAAGATACTGGCAGACACAAATGATCAAGTGTACCTGTCATGTTAACATTCAGATGTTAATTCTAAGTTTCCACCCACAATTATTTGATTCTAAGACTCCCCTGTCCTATGAACATGTTGTTCAAGATTGAAATACATCATTGACTTGACATAAAAGAGGATTATTCCCCTCGGACTACACACTCTTCCATTACTTATCTCAATATTGGTGCCCCCCCCCCTCCCCCATTTAAAAAAAATTAGAACACACAGAAGACAGTGTGTGTGTGTGTGTGTGTGTGTGTGTGTGTGACGTGACTTGCAAGTGAACATCTGGGTAGGAAAATAGAGAAATCTCCACAAAGAATGTAACAAATTTGTTTATTGACAGCTTACAGTGACTAAACAATAGCCACCTGCTCCCAATCTTATCAAATAAAAATAAATAAAATAAAAAATGAAAAAGTAGCAACATTTTTCATGGCCTAAGTGCAATACAATTGCACAACAATATACAGACCCTACAGCTTCCAATGTTTTAGAGCAATATTTAACAAAACCGAAAATGGGACATAAGATACAGGACAAAGAGGCAATGTAACAACAACAGAACTAAAGAAAAGGTCAGGCTACTCATGAGGATGTTACACAAATGTAAGGATCACTACAGCACCTTAAATCTATAAAATGTCAGAGCCCTCAAAATGCCAAATATGAACAATGTTAGAAAATAAAAGTTTTCACAGATGCTACATTTTCACAAAATCATCAGTCTCAACCAAGAGTGCACTAAAGTGTGCTCTTTCAATGAATGTACTTAACAAAGAATTATAAACAGTAAAATTTGTTTAGCTACGTGTGCACACTTTCAAGATGCCGCACGGAAATTGAGATGGGGTCTAAATGTCACCATCCCGTAGTATTGGGTTGTTTCACATGATTTGTATTAAAGTTTCATTCTTGAGAAATGAGAAGTTACTCACCACCCATCCTTCCAAGTACTCGCCATAATAATAACAATAATTTCTGCCTCTTAGAATATTTGGTATATGAAACAATTAGGTACTGAAAATGTTACATAACATTCAACCATTAGCAAAGCTTCGTTTAATAAAAAATTAAAGTATCTGTCACTAAATGCCAAACATTTACAATAACAATGAACTGCTTATTGGTGTAAAGAGAAATTATGTCCAAACAAGTAGTTTTATCACAATGTACAAGAGTTACTACCTGCACTGGAAAGGTATCAATGTTTTATTTACTTCATTACAATTGTATATTCTATACGAGTCCAGTATCTTTCCATAATTCCACAACTTCCACAGCTGGGAAAAAAATACTTAATTCACTTACTTTACAAATTTTTCTATGAGGTAGATGAGTGATTCTTGCTAATCTCTGGGGTAGAACCATCATCCATCACCATCTAGAAATTAAAGAGAAAAAATTATTAGCAACATCTAAGAGTATGCCCTGAGGCACGTCCAGTGAACAACATTGCTAACTTGCATCAGTGAAAATGTTTTGCTATGATTTAGGACGCAACATAAAGGAAAGAAAACCAAGTTCACACTTCATTGCTGTGGAGCTCCCCTAGTGTTCCTACTACACGCCACAATAGGTCTCTATTCAACCAAGACAGGTAAACAAAAATTTTCAATATGTCCACAAATACCACAAAACCAACAAGAAACTAAAGTCACTTAATAATTCTACAAGCATGCACAACCGTTAGGGACATAGACATGCTACAGTACAACTTCGAATCGGATACCACTTCTGTGAAGCACAGATTTATATATATTTCTGCATGAGGAGACTGAATCACGTATATAGGCACGTATATAACCAAAGTGGATGCTAAATATGATAAGGGGAGAAAGAAAAGATGTAACAAATGAAAAATACAGCACCTTTATTCAATAAACAATCCAATAACAAAGTTACCCCAAATTTAATCAAACCATAATCTCTCAGTACAACCTAACCAACTAAGCTTAATATTTAAATGATCAAGCAGACAAAACCCTGTATAAAATAAACTTTCACTAGATAAGCAGTACTTCAACAACAAATAAATCAGTAACAAAGATATCATGCCTATGAAGCTGAATCACGGCGATTCGACAATCAATTCAATTAAATAATTCTCCCAATTAACAATCACAGCCGAAAATAAAAGAATTTCATAACTTTTCTTAGATTAATATTGACTAAAGCTTGCAAATTTTCTGTTTCACACAACTAGTGTACTCCCATTACAGTAATACTGCAATATTCTATGGAATTAAATCCTATCTCTTAACATTGCATACCACCTTGCTGAGATCCTGTGAGGGGATGCAAGTGAAGGTCCAATACTTAATACTTCAAAAACTCAATGTAAAAGAAAATGAAAGATTACATCATGAGACGGGAAGAAAAACTAGACTGAAGCCTGGAAGAAGTCTTCTATCAGTTCTGTTACCAATTAAGGCAATATCAGTAACCTATTGAAAAGTACAGCAAAGAAGCTACATAAATAGCCTTATCAGTTGCCAAAAAGCACCCACATGTGATGCAGAATTAATTATCATTGCCTGTTCACAACACTAAGGATGAGAACAGATAAGGACCTCTCACACAAAGAAAAACTTTCTTATTGCAAAACAGACGTTCAACAATTACAACTATAATGGGATAATTTCAATACCGCACCATATAAATTATGCTATAGCATGCAATAAAACATTTCTCATGCACCGTTTTTCAATACTACATAAGCAGAGAAAAACAAAGGTGAAAGAATTGGCACAAAGGAAAAAATATAAATTCATTTTGAATGCACATGCACAATATGTATCATAAAAATCAGATTCCTTTACATTTTATGTTCTATGCTTCCATAAAATAAAGGAAAAGTTAGGTAACTGGATAACATGAAAAACTTTGAAATTCATATGAAGACACAGACCATTACACAGACCATCGCACGGTCCATGAATAGTGAGGTACAGACGGTGAGACCGCTAACGCAAATCTACTTTTACAAACGAGAATGAAATACGAATATGGAATACAGGCTATCTAATGAAAGAAAAAATCGATCCACTTAACACCCAACAAATAGGGAAAAAAGGACTGGAGAAAACATTCCAAACTACTAGTACACTTTTTTACTGTTGAGGTTGTAAGACAACATTTACTTCTGAAAATTAAATTTAGAATGCTAAACTGAACGACACCCAAGGCAAAGGCAAAGAAAGTTGCTTGAAATTCATTTTAAAGATGCTACATGTAATGATCAACTACAAAACAAGTAGAATTTCTTAAAAAAAAAAAAAGAAATCTTCATTGAAATAAATATTATTCATACGGTTAACAAAGGTTACAACTAATTAAAGATATATAAGAAAAGTGTTTTCAAAATGAAAACAGATGTTCTGTCCGGTGGAACTTAAGAAAAGCACCTTACTTTGAGCATATAGAAAGAAAAGGTTTGCAGCAAGCATACCCACATGACAACAAATTAATCAGAACCTCCGAGTATTTTAAGTGTAGGTAGTACCCACATTCTGACTAGATAACCCTTGCTAAACATGCCTAAACATGTGGCACGTCAATTAATCCACACTATACTCCTCCGGTCGGAGTTGGAATGTCTTTAACCAAACAATAAATTTAAAAAATTCATGGTGCAATGCTGCATTGTCCCACCTCTACCCGGATTCTGAATGACAGGATTGAAGATATAGGAGAAAAAGGACAGATTGGACCAAGGCCAACAAAGACAGTAGTAAGAAATGTAGATAAAAAAATATAGGTGCACAACATCACTAATTTCTACCACAAGAGGAAAAACCAATTTAAAAAAAAATAGCATCTCAAAAGAAAAATTGGACAGGTAGTACAAGACATTCAGGGTGGAGGGGGAGGGGGAGGGGGAGCAGAGGGAGGAGGATCTTTAGGCAATGGAGGAGGTGGGGGTGGAGCTACAGGCAAAACCGGCGCTTGAGTATAAGGCATTTGGTAATAGGAGTAGGGATAATGATATTGAGGGTAGTACATTGGTTGCATTACAGGAGGAGGAATGCTAGTGTCGGGCAAATTAATAGGCATTGGGTGTACCAACGGTGATGGCACATCATGATTGAAAGAAATTGATATGCGGTTGACAATGGGAGGCTCATAACTAGGACGCCAACCATGCACAGCACCCCTCTTACGTACCTTGCTTCCACTGTAGTGCTGTGGATGCCGCATATGGTGTTGATTTCCTCCGCGGGGTTCCAGGCCATTTTGCCGAGCATAGTTACTTTTGCTTGGGACCCCATGGTTGGCAATTTCAGGGTTCCCACTACGCTTAGGAGTTTCAACAGCATTGCTCAACTTCGGTGCTTTGGAGTGAGAAGGTTCCACCCCCGGACTGGACCGATCACGCTCTCGCTTGCGCGATTCCTTAGACGAGGATGTTCCACTTGGCGTTGACGAGAGCGAAGAAAGGCTTATCTTTAACTTCAAGCCACCACCAGATGAGGGAGCAGCCACAGCTGGAGCTGGAGGTGGTGTGATATTTGCCTTGGGAATCTTAATCTTCAGAAGCTCGGGTTTACCAGCTAGTGAAGGCTGTAACCCTTCAGAGACAGCCTCTGATTTGCGTCTTTCTTTGTCCTTTTCTTTATGTTTACTCTTATGTTTCTTTTCTTCCCTATGCTTTTCTTTATCTTTGTGTTTGTGCTTTTCTTTTTTCTCCTTCTTCTTCTTGCTCTTATGGTGGTGATGATCCCCTTCTTCAGAGGGTAGGGCAGGCACTAAATCCTTCGCCTCGGAAGCTGGGAATGCCACAGCGCCCAGGTCACCCTGAATAGGTACAAGCGGCATTGCTGTCCTTACATCAGTATTCTTCATCGGAACAATTGAGCGGCCATCTTGAACAGGTAATTGAGGTGAAGCTGTCGACTGGACTTCTGGCACACAAGCACCACTCCTTCCTTGAACCAGAGATGTATTAGAAGCCGCAGGTGGATACAGAATTGATTTGTGGTCAGATCGACTAATTGAACCTTGTGATTTCCCAGGAGTAATTGGTGGAGAGCCAAAGGCTATCCCTGGTGATGGAGGGCAATTTGTTTTAATAGCTTGCTGGGGAACTGGTGATTCTCTCTCTTTTGGTAAAGTCTTTTCAGGGCTAAATATACTACTTTTTACTGGAGGTAGTCTATTGGACATCAGATAACCTTCAGGTTCTATTTTCTCTAGTTTTGGAGTAATAAGAGCAGGAGCAGTGGTTCCATTTCGACTGTCTGATATTGTCTCAGCATCACGCTCTACTTTTATATTCTTGGAAGTGGGGTATTCACTTGTACTAGGTTTGTAGTTGTTTTGATGCATTGCCGATGGCAGGGCAGGCAAATCCATGTCATTTCGTGCAGTGGGTGCTGCAACTAAAGGTTGTAAGGAAGGTGAAACTTTCTCTCTCTTGATATGCTGTAAAGGAGCTGGTTGAGGCTGTAATTGAATATTCTCTGGTTCTTTCTTGATGTCCTTATGAGAAGCAGTAGACAGATGCTTAACTTGGTGTTTTTCATTCATTCTCTCTTGTGCTTCTGTTTTTCCAAAGAAAGATTCTAACTGACGCCTTTCAGAGATCTCCTGCATCATTTTACGATCCATCGATATGGCAGCATTGCTTGGTCTTCGATCAGTTCCAGGTAAACTACCTCTGTGTCTGCCATAAGAATCCACAGCAGAGTTGGAGGACTTTGGCTTTTCATAGCCAGAAGAGTGCCTATGACCTGGGTCAGGGTGCTTTGGAGGCAAAGGCGATGGACCACCAGATGCCGCAGACGTCACTCCAAACCCTGACCAATCCTGACTTGAAGGGGTTAGTGAGGTAGAACTATTTGAACTAATTGCACTATCAGCGCTAGCCGTCCTCTGAGCAGGAGAATGATTTAAGAGGCTAGATGTATGCAATGCTTCTCTTCGGACAGCCTCTCTTTGCATTGCAGCGTCTCTTCTGAGTTGATCTCGGGCAGCAGTCACTCCTCCATGCCTTTGATCAGCATGTGCATCTAGCCTGTCATGCCTTTCAAGGCCACTTGGATATTCAGGCCTCAAAGGGTGCTCTTGGCGGTTTGCTTGATCCACCCTTGCAGAAGGATCAAGCCTTTGTGGATCGCTTCTTCCTTGACTCCCCGGATGATCGGGCCTTGATTGAAGCCCTTGATGTTCAGGACGACCTTGATCAGGCCTGTTAAGGTGATCAGAACGATGGTGATCTGGTCTGCTCCCATGTTCACCTCTTTGTTGATGATCCATGCGAACTTGGTGGTGATCCGGTCTGCCCTGCTCAGGTCTGCCTTGCTCAGGCCTACCCTGCTCAAGTCTACTCTGATCGGGCCTGCCCTGTTCAAGTCTACTCTGATCGGGCCTACTCTGATCGGGCCTACCCTGATCAGGTCTTAATGGGTGGTCCCCTCTAGGGTGATGTTCTGGTCTGGAACCATGTTCTGGTCTTGGCTGGCGTTCACGGTCTTGCCTCTGTTGATAATCTTGTCTTTGTTGATGATCCGACCTTGATTGGTGTTCAGGTCGCTGAGAATGGTCAGGTCTACTATGGTGATCCGGTCGAGGGTGATGAGACAATGATGATGAACGGTGTTGTCCAGGATGTGGAATTTTGTTATGTTGAGGCAAGTTAGCATGAGGTTTTGCTTGAGCAGTGGATGATGAAGGGTGCAGATTAGCCATATGATGGCCACGATGATGGCCATCTCTGAAACATCAATAGCACTCGTGTAATAAAACATGAGAAAGAAGTTACACACTGAGAGAAAATTGGCTGAAACATACCTGTGTTGAGAATGAGAAGTTTGGGAGGCCATTTGCCTGTCCCTTTCCCGTTTCTCCTGGTACTCTCTGGATTCGGCACGTTGACTGGAGCTTTGTGGAACATGGGAGGTCGCTGGGGGAAGAGATGAAAAGGCATTGGTTTCAAAAAATGCTTTGGGTAAGTAGGCAAAAGTGGGGATGCATTAGGAAGAGTAAGAATTCAGATAAAAAACTTACATGGTCTGTTTGGGTCTAGAGGCCTGTGATGAGATTGAAAACTAACACCCTCATGTAAGTTATCTCTATGACTTTGTGACATTTTATCCTGAAAAAAAAAATAATAAAAATACATAGCTTTACGATAGCTTGGAGAAGAGGGGCATTAGAAAATTAGTAAAACAATGTATACTCTTGCGAAATCATCAGCACATACCATGAGATTAATCAACAAAGTCAATCTAAGCACTAAGCATATACTTACAAACTGGTATGTTGCAGGAGTCTGGTTTGCCTTAATTTTTTTCTTAAGCCTTGAAGGGCATTTTTCAAATATAACTAGAAATTCATCAGTTAATTGCTCTAACAAGTCTTGAGTAACCGTCTTGTCCACATAGTAAAACCAATATTTTCCTTCATTGGACTGAGGAATCTGCAAAATCAATAAGAAATTTAAATCCATGATTTTTCTTGTTAAATTAAGATATGTGTGCATCAGATATATGTATCAAAATGACAACCTCCCAATTCGACCACTTGCACGCCAAGTGAATGCAAAAACATGCTACAACAGTGGGTTTATATTGAAGGCACATAGTAGTTAAATGTAGACTGGAAAATAAAAAGAACAACGATTAGGCTAATGGAACAAAATAAAATGCTTTAGCTTAATGAGGATGACAACTACCTGTTGGAAGCCATAAAGTAGGATGTCTGTGCAAGATCTTTACTGGCTGTTAGTGGACAGTAAACATTGTCTGTTAGTGGACAATTAACATTGCCTATACAAGGTGAAGTGCACAATGTACAGCAAAGTAGAGAGAACTGTCTAACACAACATTTTTAAAATGTTTGAATGCACTTGAAATATTAACAGCAGTATTCATGATTGTGCGATCACGAGCACTTAACTGCAAAACGCGATGTTGTGGCAACTAGACAGTTCTTCTAATGCTTCCAGAGCCCAAAAAATATTTTCTTAAATTTTATATTAAGCCCGCACTTACCACGCACTAAGTGGCAACAGCGGACAACATGTGTGTGAGGATGATCAATAGCTACATCAAATCCCAGTGTTTGTAGAAGAACATTTTCATTAAATACTAAATCCTGGGCCTGTTCCAGGTACTGCTGCAAAAAGGAATGAGGAGGATGGGGATACCAACAGAATAAATATCAGTCATGATAATTCATTTTGTCATACCAAGGAATATCAGAGCGATTGGGGATCTTAACAGCACACAATTACGATAAAACTTACTTGTGCGCCAGAAAATTACAATATACAGGCCACAATAAAATGACTCACCTCGGACTTGTTATCTAGAGCAGGTTGAGGTTGGTGGTCTCTAGGTTGTTGACAAATCTGCTTTACCCTAATAACATGTTCTAATTTCCGAGGCTGTTCCTCGACCTTGGCAGCAAGGAACAGAGCTGCAGCCGCCATGGCATCCAAGTGGAATTGAGAAAACGAGTGGAAAACATAAAATCGGTGCATGTAGACCATGGCTGTGTTTATGCATAGCTGGGACCTGAACTAGGAGTCAAGGAAACGCCACAAAACACAAATTGGAGAGGTCACTGTCAAAACAAGGTCCAGAACGGGACAACCCAAAGTCTGATGGATCGTAGCACCGCGTTCACAAGACGAGGGGCCAAAATGAATGGAAAGAGTTGCGCAATCCCTATGATGCGCTAGAAAATTGAGGTTAGGCTAATCATAACATAGCTCAAGGGCCAGAGAGAGGAACATAACCTATCACGGCCGAGACCACTCAAATCGGAGCGAGCGGCACCTGCCAACGGACAACACCGTGAGAAAAGTCCGTAGGCGACACGCACACCACGAGCCGGTCAATATGTACGTCGGGGGCTCGGATTTCTACAGAATGGCGTGGCACTGGACTGGGGCGTGATCCTCGGTCCTTCAAGGTCCAAAATTGGGGTTGCATCACATCAAACCAGTTCCGACGCCGCGTCGACGGGCCAGCCGATTTGTCGGGGAGCACAGTGGAAGGTGGGACAGCGCGGTGTGGCGCGACAGGACATGGAAAGAGGACGCCTAATATTCATCCAAGCAGCGCCGAAAGGAGACATTCGCACAGCTTCACACCACATTGCAAGGATACACTTGTAGGCGTTGCCCCATGTCCTGGATGAGGTGAGCGGCTTGCTGGCGAGATAACAGTTCCCGGTCCGCATCGTAACCACATCTTAAACTTGGTGTTTGTGATAATTGATCTTTGGTAAAATACCACTTTTCATCAGCCGCCATTTAATCCTCCATGAAGAGCCAACCGGATATTCACACACAAACCAGGTACAAACATAACACTGGTTTTGGAAGGCTCTTCCGTCTCACGCAGGCTGGCAAACCGTTGAGCATGCTCCACTTAGCTGTTCAGACGTAGCTGAGAACTTTAAGTTGCATGCTTCTACCGAGCCTCAGCGATTTGTTCAGTGTTACGAGAAGATACGGCCCTTCGCAGATTATGATGTTCAACAGTTTACAAAGAATTTATTTCGCTGTCAACGTTCACGATGTTTACTTGATTCTGGCTGCAGAGCGCTAGAAGCGCCACTAGCGGGCTGTTTGCTGTGATTTGTTGATTTGTTATTTGTTTAGGCTTAGGCCTCTTCTCCTCGAGTAATTGAATTAAAAGAATGAGGGCCAACAACACTGCTTAATGAAGTCTCTATTCGGTTGCGCACCGGGCCGATAAAATGATACTGAGGCTTCTCTGTATCAGTTACTTTCTCGTGTGTATTGAACTAGTGTATACCTATGGAGCGCAAGATGGGCCGACAAAGGGTAAGACCGATCAAAGATTTTGATGCACTCTTAAGTAGACGGGGTAGAAAAAAACACAAATTACCAGTGGCTTGCAATTTTTATTAAATGATAATTATGACAGTATTGGATTCTGAGGTCTTCTGGTACTCCCACGCTCACTGCATGACATGACAGGACAGGTTATAATACAAATATAAACACAGTTTTCCCCCCCAGTAATTAAAAAAATACAGTATTTTTGTCCTATGTCAATGGACTTGTCAACTTATTTATTTCATGTTTACCGCGAAATTACTCCATCTGACGCAACTGTCATTGCCAAAATCAAAACTTGTATAGCTTACAAGTTCTGTCAGCAATTATCTGGAACTGGTAATAATTTTCTTCCTCTATGTAGTGCTTTTTTTCCCCATGAAAAATATACTTTGCTTTTGCATTGTTGTAAGCCACCCCTCTGAGTGAACCAAGGACATGTTTTTCTTTTCAACTCCTATACCCTAATAGCTCTCTACAGTTTTAATTTGTTAGAAATTTTACAGTTTGTAGTCTTACAGCTGTTATTTATTTACATTAGCTATAATACAATAATTTATTTTTCTCTTCTAGCTACAGTGCGTGGCAACTGTTCTCTTGAACAGTTCCAATGTGACAATGGAGCATGTATTCCTCAACGACGAAAATGTAATGGTAGACCTGACTGTACCGATGGCTCTGATGAGCCAAAAGACTGTCGTAAGTATAATATTCATATCTTCAATCAATCTCTTACTAAGAGCCATCCTATAAATATTCTTGATACATTCTTGGAACTATTTTTTCAGCACCAGTGACTTGTCGTCCCCTGCAGTTCATGTGTGCTGCAACCAGGAAATGCATTCCTCAGGGATGGACATGTGATGGTGAACCGGATTGTGGGGCAGATGATACATCAGATGAAGACCCAACATTCACTTGTAATTTGTTTGAAATTGAAAAACAAAATATAGTTATTAATTTTAATGCTTGTTTCTTTGATTCTTTATTTTCTTTACCTTAATTTTTTCACATGTTTTTAGGTGTCCCAGAAAACAACTGCCCAGCAAATTTTGTACGATGTGGAACTTCAGAAGCTTGTGTTCCGATTGCAAAGATGTGCAACAATGTAACTGACTGTCCTAAAGGCGAAGATGAGGGAGCATTTTGCCGTGAGTTTTATTTTATTCTAGTCATGGTCTTGACCATGGCTTTTATTGTTTCTAAACCGTAGGTTCTTTTTCTCATGTTGTCAGATAATGCTACAATGTGTAGCAACATTTCCTGTAAGCATCGTTGTATGCCAAGTCCCCATGGTCCAATTTGCTATTGTGGTGAAGGGAAACAGGCAGATGGAACAAAGTGCATAGGTACTATCATTGTGTTTGTCTCATTTTAATTTTTAGCTTCATGACTTATTTTAAAAAAATGTTTACTCTTGCTGTTCCCTATTGATTTGTATTCCTGATAACTTTATTCTCTTTGTCTTACAGATTTAAATGAGTGTGAACTGGATGGTTCCTGTGACCAACTTTGTGCTAATAAAGCGGGATCCTTTGAGTGTAGGTGTGTTTCTGGTTACCAGAGAGTTAACAACTCATGTTTTGCAATTAACTGTAAGTAATATTCAACAATCCTTTTTAAGTGATTTAATCTGGAAGTACGTAAAATCATGTGCCTTTGTTTCGGCAGTCTGTCTAACCTGTATTCCCTTTCTTTAGCACCTCCAAATGAGCCTCCCAGTATATTTCTTACCTCAGCTGATGATATTCGGCGCTTGGCACTTAATGGTTCCGTTTGGCAAGGCAGTCATATTATCTCTCACATTCCTCTGGATCAGACCCAAGCCTTATCTTTTGATCACCGGCATCAAACAATGTGTTTTATTAAGGATAAAAGGCTTCAGTGCGCCCATGTTGATGAACTAGACAAACCATGGGATATGCCAAAACCGTCAATGTATTCATATCAAACCGTTATTCAATTTGCCCTAGATTGGATTTCTGGAAACTGGTATTTCCTAGATGACACTCATGAGGTAATATTTCTATGCAATGGCACTTTCAAAGCCTGCACTATCATTGTGGATGTGAACATTGGCAAGCCAAGGGGCATTGCTCTCGATCCAACAAAAGGTTACATGTTCTTCACTAAGTGGGGCACAGCCCAACCCAGTCTTGAAAGAGCGGAAATGGATGGGACAGAAAGGAAAACATTAGTAGACCGACGTATTGTATATCCATATGGAGTGAGTGTGGATTTCCCCAATCAACATGTATATTGGGTTGATACATTCCTAGACTGTGTAGAACGTGTTGATTATGAAGGCAACAACAGGAAAATGTTACGAAGAGGACCTCCAGTACAGAATTTGTTTGATGTTGCAATATTTGAGAATTACTTGTATTTGACAAGTTGGAGAAGTTTAAGTGTCATTCGACTACACAAATTCAATGGAAGTTTCAGTATTATCAGTAACACAAGTCGTCCTTTTTCTATAAATGTTTACCACCGACAAAGACAACCAGATGCTTCTCATCCGTGCAAACGTAGTAATGGGGGATGTGAGCACCTGTGTTTGTCAGCATGGAAAAACGGCACTGGGATTGGTCAATGCATGTGTCAGCCAGGCTACAGGATAGCAGCAGATAATAAATCCTGCTTGGTAGCCAATCAGACCAAATTTTTAATATATGGTGCCGGTCGTCCTAGTATGGTTAAGGGAATACCATTGAAACCAACTGAAAAGAAGGTGGAAGTCACTTATCCCATCCTTGATGTCAATAGATCTAAAGCACTTGACTATGATGTTAAATCTCAATATATATATTTTACTCATGCCACGTGAGTATCTAGGCTATATTTTTGTATATTTTAGGATCCAACCGCCTACCAACCTAAAACCATTGTTTTTTAATATTTGCTAGGCCCAACAACAGCTATGCTATAATGCGGCGGAAAGTGTCTGGTGGTAAGAAAGAAGTTTTAATAAATGAGGGAATTGACAACTGTGAAGGCCTAGCAGTGGATTGGCTTAGTGGTAATATCTATTGGAGTGATGAAGGGCAACTTGCTATCAGCGTGGCCCGGATTGCTGAACCATCACAAAGAAAAGTTCTAGTGCGTGGTAAAATGCATCATCCTCGTGCAATCGTTCTAGACCCAAGAGCAGGGTGAGTACAGAATCTTTAAACATTTTATTGTAATACATCCACAGATAATGTAAAACTACCCCTGCTACGGCTCATTACGGATTAAACAAATAGTTTTTAAATATTTTTTAAAATATTTAGCATAAACCAATCTTGTTAAAATGTGATGAGGAAAACCCCATTGTATCTCTAATGTGGAAATCCAGTTTATGCTGTTATGGTATTCACAGACGCACCTGTAATCTTTTCTGTATTTTCTTATAGATTTATGTATTGGTCTGATTGGGCCACAGTTATAACCCAGAAAGGGAAAATTGAGCGAGCCCACATGGATGGCAGTCAACGTGAACCATTTGTTACTGAAAATGTTCACTGGCCTAATGGACTTAGCATTGATTACAAAGGAAAATGGCTGTATTGGTGTGATGCCTATCATGATAAAATTGAACGTATTCAAACTAATGGAAAAAACAGAGAGGTAAGTACAGGTCCTTCTGGTGCGAAAGTGTGGTTTCCAATACATGGGTCTCAGGCCTGTAAGATATTCTGTTCTATTTGTATAGGTTGTGTTTGATAAGGCACCGATGGAACATCCATATGGCTTAGCTCACAGTGACAACTTTCTATATTGGACTGAGTTCCAAAATGGAACAGTGCAACGCCTGGACATATCAAACCGCACTCAACCCAAAGTCACTACTTTGGTTATTGAAAACAATCCTCTTTATGAATTGAGGGTTTTTGACAACAGCACACAAGAGGGTAACAGGAATTTTTTAAAATAATAATGCAGTGAAACCCGCTTATAGCGTTACCCGCGTATAACGTTTTCCCATGTAGAACGTTGCGTTCGCAAATCCCCCGCTCAGTATAACTAATGTTAAATGTACCCTCTTATAACTTTGCGTTGCGATCGCGTGCAAATTGACGTGAACGTTATAATCGGGTTTCACTGTAATAGTGGCCAAGTGTAAGAGCATCCATAAGTCACAATTTTCATTTTCTTTTTACAGGTACCAATCAGTGTGCAGTGGACAATAATGGTTGTGAACACTTATGCCTCATAATACCAAACTCTATAGTATGTGCATGCAGGGAAGGATTTGATTTGAAAGGGAAACAGTGTCTTCAAAATGTGAACTATACCGCTCCATTTCATTGCACTGCGGGTCAATTCATGTGCTCAAACAACAAGACCTGCATTGATCGTCATCACGTGTGTGATAAGGACATTGATTGCCCTGATGGTTCTGATGAAGATACACGTCCAGGAGGTGTTTGTGGTGTTGCAACTGTGTCGCCACCATCCACAGGTGTGTTGTTGGCTACCATAATTAAACTTACTTGCACATTTGGAGAGAATTTAGACCTGTGTTTAAGTTATTCTCTTGTATCTTACGTACCGCCTCCTAAAACATTAACACCACCCCATTATGATCCTTAGATGAATCAAATTGTGAGAAAGATTTCTTCAGATGTGATGTAAACCTCTGCATAAGGAAGAGTTGGGTTTGTGATGGGGATAAGGATTGTCAAGATGGCACTGATGAGGACATTAAAAAGTGTGGAAATGTTACTTGTAAACCACAAGAATTCACATGTAAGGTATCAGGCCGCTGTATACCAATGACGTGGACTTGCGACACAGATTTAGATTGTGGAGAGAATGACACATCTGATGAACATAGTGATTGCCGTAAGATTTTCCATCTTATATCATTTTAAACTGTTTGACTTTAATACAAATTTTGGAAACCTGGAATAATTTGTCATTGTATTTCTAGAATGTCACCCATCCCAATTCACTTGTGCCAATAAGAAATGTATTCCATATGATTATTATTGTGATGGCAATGATGACTGCGAAGATAAAAGTGATGAACGAGACTGTGTACCAGCGTGTAATAATTTAACCATGGTATGCCTTGACCTTTTTTTTTTGAAGTAGTATTTTTTACTTGAATTCCTGAGGCTTGTTTACAGTTTATCTTGACATAATTTTCTATTTATTTACAGTTTTATTGTGCTGCCAACAACACATGTTTACCTCTTAACTTCAGATGTGATGGAACAAAAGATTGTGATGACAACAGCGATGAAGAGAACTGTCCAACTTCTCATGCGCCAACTCACACTTCTCATTGTGAGCCACATGAGTTTGCTTGTAATGACAGCTTTTGTATACCTGCAGAGCTTGAGTGTGATGGTGAAAATGATTGCTTTGATGCATCAGATGAAAAGTTTTGTGGTATGAACTGATCATAATATTACAATACGTATCATGCTTTGTTTGTCCACCGCGTCTCATAATTCAATGTGTTTTGCAGAGAATAAATCACATGTTCATCATCACTCTAATGGCTCAATTGAGTGTGAATTTCCTTCCAAATTTTGTGACAACCAAACAAAATGTATTAAAGTACAAGAATTTTGTGATGGAGAAGCCAACTGCAATGATAATTCAGATGAAGGTGGCCAGTGTGGTCAGTTAGCATTTTTCTTGATGTTGTGTTTGTGAGCTTTAGTTTTACTACTGATCTGTGCAACTCACTTTTTTCTTCTTTCATTTTCTTCTTAGATCTGAGACTTTGTGGTTCTAATTTGGAATGCTCACACTTGTGCCAAAATACACCTGATGGTATCATGTGTTATTGTCCCCCGTCTTTGCACCTGCAACCTGATAAAGTTACCTGTAGTGCTACCCATCCTTGTGAATCATGGGGTGTATGTGCCCATGCTTGTGAAGCAGTAAGATCAAAGCACAAGTGTAAGTGCAATCCGGGGTATACCTTACAAGCTGATGGATTCTCATGCAAAAGCAATGGTATGTATTTTCGAGAAGCTAGGCGAGCTAGTGCGAGTGTGCACTGGTTTTATATTTAACCCCTGTTCCAGATAAAGCCACACCGTATGTAATCTTCAGCAATCGCCATGAGCTGCGTGGTGTTGATTTACATTCACATAGTCCAAAGGCTCTCATTTCTAGTTTGAAAAACACAATTGCTCTAGATTTTTACCACTCTGAGTCTGAAGACAAAATTTTCTGGACTGATGTTATTGACGACAAAATTTACCGAGGAACTCTTGTTGGAGGGTCCTTAAGTAACATCGAAGTAGTGGTGCAGACTGGTCTCTCCACCGCTGAGGGCCTTGCTGTTGACTGGATTGGACAGAACCTTTATTGGGTGGAAAGCAACCTAGACCAAATTGAAGTGGCAAAACTCAATGGCAGTTTTCGACGCACCTTGGTAGCTGGTGATATGGAATCCCCAAGGGCTATCGCATTGGATCCACGCTATGGGTCAGTATTTTAAATATTTACTCCCTTTATAATTTAAAAATAAAATTTGGACCTTCATTTATTTTTTGTTGTTTTACAGACTCTTATTTTGGACTGATTGGGATGCCAACAACCCACGCATTGAACGCTGCAGCATGAGTGGAGATTTTCGAACAAAAGTAGTTGCTGTTGACCAAATTGCAGATGGTGCATGGCCGAATGGCCTCACACTTGATTACCAGTTACGACGAATCTATTGGATAGATGCTCGTTCAGATTCCATACACACTGCAACCTATGAGGGTCAGGATATACGAACAGTCATTCGAAATCATGAGACACTTTCACATCCCTTTGCAATTGCTTTGTTTGATAACTATGTCTACTGGACTGACTGGAGGACTAATTCTGTTAACCGGGCAAATAAGTGGAATGGAACAGATTTAACTGTTATTCAAAGAACACTCACTCAACCATTTGACATTCAAATACTCCATCCAAGCAGACAGCCTAGAGGTAAATCCTTGTACGCAACTTGTTTTATAGGACTGTCTTTTCCTACCGTTATAACATACTGTTCCATATCTGGATCATTTCAGGAACATTCAACCCCTGTGAAGTCAACAATGGGAATTGCTCTCACCTGTGTTTGCTTAGTGTGAATAACACATACAAATGTGATTGTCCTCACGTAATGAGATTAGATAAAGATAACCACACATGTGTTGGTAAGCTACAACTCTATTAATACAGAACCAACTCAATTGAATATTCTGGCTTTGGCTTACAATAATATGTTTGCATGATTTACATGAAAGTGGTGGTGTCTGTCCTTGTCTGTTTTGCAAATGTTGCAGTGAATGAGCAGGTTCTTTTATTCTCACGGGCCAATGAAATTCGTGGGGTGGATTTGAAAATGCCCTATTTCCATACAATACCCACAATAAGTCTTCCGCAAGTCCTTTCTCCTTCACAGCTTGATTTTGTTGCTAGTACAAAAAAAATATATTGGACTGATGTTCAAGCCAATGAAGTCAAACGTACAGGTTTGACAGGTGGAGGTGCAGAAAGTATAATAGACACAGGTACTTGTCCTTGACAATTTTATTTGCTTTATTTATAAAAGGAGGGCACCTTTAAATGTTATTCTTGACTACTTTACAGGAATCGATTCTCCAACTGGTTTTGCCATTGATTGGATTTCTGGGAACATGTATGTGTCATCAGCGGGACCTATATATAATCAAATACTTGTATGCAATTTGGAAGGTGAATACATTATAACAGGAATAATCAAAATTCCTAACAAGATTTTTGAAAATGGAACTCCCCCATCACCTCAAAATTCATCAACTCCTGCCCAACTACCTCCATCTGAATTTGGAGAGCATCACGATGGTTCTGATTCTGATGGAACCTCATTGAAATCAGAACCAGCTCAAATCAAATCATTGGCCCTTGATCCAACAAGAGGAAAGCTGTATTTCAGCCATGTTAGAGGAACAAGTTGCATAATTGAAGAAGCCAACATGGATGGTAGTGGCCAACACATCCTATTTTCCAAAGTTGAAGATATTGCCAGTGTAGCTCCCAGGAGTGAGTATTCCCATTTATCTTTATGTGATTCAATAAAGTCCCTAATCTTCACACCTTCAAGGCTTTGTTCATGGTTCTCTTCAAACTCAAAAATCTATATTATGTTAAATAGTTACTTTTTAGTCTGGAGGTCAATTGTATATCTTAGCTTCAATCTTGTGCCGTAAAGCAAAATCATTCAGGAAGTATTTGGTTTACTAGAAATGCACATAATCTGTGTGTGCTTGGTTTAAGGGAAAAAGGTGAGAGGAGTAATTCCAGGGGTTGTGCCGCTGATAATGAGCCAAGAAAGCGTGCTGGAACAGTTGAACAGTTGGATTTGTAAGCACAAACTAACATGATTGCATGGTTGGCACGTTTTATTTATGGCCTGTGTAGAATGTGCTTTTTGAATGAAGTTGTGTTCTCCTGTGCAATATTGTTTTGAACAGCTTTTACATTTTTATTAAGGTTTCACCTGCCTTGTATTATGCTTTCGAGGCGTTCCCAAAGTACCTTGACTATTGGCTATTGGACTAATGTGCCACATTTAAAGAAGTTTAGTTTAATTTCCCTCTCCTATTGTTTTAACCCTTGCAAAGGAAAAAATATATTCTCTTAGCATGCCTTTTAAACCAAAGAGATATCAGTTTGCACACCATGATGCTTACAGAAATAGCATGGTTATAATTCTCTAGATCAAAATGTCTTGTTTCTTTTTCTTGCACTATTTTATACAGATAGCTGAATTGTTCTTTTTCATTGTCCAGGTTTATCTATGGATTTGGATGCCTGGCGCTTGTACTGGGTTAATGTGTGGAGCAAGAGCATTCAGTATTATGATTTCCGATTGCAAAAGACTTTTGATGTTGTATTGAGGAAGGATAGTCTTCCAACTGGCGCTGCTCATCCTACTGCAGCTGTAGTTTATCGAGGAAATTTGTATTATGCTGACCTTCATGACATGGCTATTCGTGTGGCAAACAAGACCACTGGACTCAATGATACTGTTCTTCGTGCGAATACAAGTGAGTTCTCCCCATTTTTTTAAAAAGAGTTGATACCCCTTTCTATGCCAGAGTTGTTAATGTTGGTTTCCATGTTCAGTTCAAGTGATGTCCCTCCGGATTTACGACCCTGAAATCCAGCAAGGAAGCAATGCATGTAAATTTAATAAAGGCAATTGCTCGCACCTTTGTCTTCCTATTTCGTCTACGGAACGAGTATGTCGTTGTGGAACAGGCTACAACGTTGATCCCCGTGATCCAACAAAGTGTATTGGTCAGTAACTGGATACTCTTTTTAAATGATTATTTAAAATAGTAACTTGTATGGAACATATCAATTTTTTTTCTATCCTGTTTGGTTTGGTCAATGAGGGCAAGTTTTATTTTTAATTTGATTTAGTGTGTAGTGTACATTGCATCTTTCCCTTTTTTGTTTTTGAGTAGGTATTGAAGCTTTCCTTTTATACTCAATTAATTGGGAAATTAAAGGACTCTCTCTCAAGTCAGGAGACAATACCACCCAAGTACTCGGTCCAATATCTCGTGTGTCTATGGCTGCCAGTGTAGACTTTCATGCTGGTATGTAGTTGGATGTGACTGTGATTCAATCGTGCCTTTTCTTATCTCTGTTTTATATATTTATTTTCTGTTTCTCTTCCTCTTTTCTTGCAGAGTCTGAATTTATTTATTGGGCAGACAGTGATCATGGGTCAGTCACCCGAATACGGCGGGATGGAACTGGGCGCCAAGTTGTCATCGAGCATTTTGAGACCATGGAAATTATTCCTATGGACTGGTTAACTGGTGAGTAACATAATTCGATGGCTAGAACTGAAAAGGAGATCAGCATTTAGTGTTTAAATTTATTTACTTTCAATAATATTGATGCAACCCATCTTTTCCCTGTTTGTATTAGGTTTAGCTGTTGATTGGATAGCAGGTAAGGAATTATAGAAAAATTTTACATCTGTAACTTTCACAAACACAAACTTACACTCATGTGTACTTTCCCTTTTATTAGGCAATTTATATTGGACAGATCCAAAAGTGCATGTGATTGAAATGTCCCGATTGGATGGTTCGTTCCGTTACGTTGTTGTGACTGGTGGCTTGGATAAGCCAACTTCTGTGGTTGTGGATCCAGTGCAAGGCCTCCTGTTTTGGAGTGATGCTGGTAAACAACCACGCATTGAGCGTGCTGCTTTAGATGGTTCCAGTCGCAAAGTTTTAGTGAATTCTAGTGTAACTGCTATCAACGATATCACATTGGATTATCAGGTATTTTGAAGGTCACCTTGTTAAAGTTATTACAGTACTACCTGATTTCTGTACACTACTTGATTGTACTGAATGCCTTTTTAGGAGAAGAAGATATACTGGTGTGATTCTAGCACTCACAAAATTGAGAGGGTAGACTATGATGGCAGCAACCGTGAAGTGCTGCTCGAACGTTCTGTTGATACTCCATTTGCTCTTACTGTGTTCAATTATACTCTATATTGGATTGATACGTATGTAAATTCTCTGATGTCATGGTGCATAGTCTCTGTAAAATAGCAATATCTTGTCATTTTATTTTATTTTATTTTTTAGGACTCGTGACAGGGGTAGTATTATGTCAGCTCCTGTGTCAAATCTCTCAAATCACTCTGTCATGCTCAAGGACATTGGGGATTCTTTAAAGGATATACAGGTATTCTTTTGCATAAATTAATAATTCACTTTTAATCATTTTTCTGGTACTGTATTCCTATTTAACTCTTGCTCTCATGCATGTCAGCTGTTCTGTAAAGGTATACTCCTACTTGTCAACTAATGCTAACACGTTTCCTTTTCTCCATCCTTTCGCAACTCAAAGATCTTCACAAAACTAAAGCAACAAGGCACAAACCCCTGTGCCATCAAGAATGGAGGCTGTGCAGAACTTTGTTTGTATAATGGAACACATCCTGTATGTGCCTGTGCCCATGGTAAGGTTGCAAGCGATGGACATTCATGTGAAGGTGAGTGATGAAATGATTTCTGCCCTGTCCTGCTATTGTTATTGGAGCACAATTTATTTTAAACATGAGCCTATTCTTCTTCAGATTATGATGGTTTCCTTCTTTACTCTCGAGTACTTCGCCTAGACAGTATACATATGACGGATGAAAATAACCTGAACGCGCCATTCCCAACCATTCAATCCAAAGAGTATATGCGGAACAGCATTGCACTAGCCTATGATTATAAACGGAAACTCATCTTTTACTCTGACATTCAAAGAGGTAGCATTAACAGTGTTCACTTCAACGGCACCAACCACACTGTTATAATTGAACGTAAGTTACAGTTTTCATCCTCCCCAAATTTTGAAGTTTTCTGTGTACCCTGCACTTTTAATAAATTAAAAATTCACTTATATTGAAGGACATGGTGCTGCTGAAGGATTGGATTTTGATGCATCAGCGAACACTTTATACTGGACTTGTAATAATGACTTGACCATTAATAAAATTAACCTCACTTCAAATAACTCAAAGGTTGAACCAATTGTTAGACTTAAGGAAAATGACAAGCCAAGGGGCATTGCTGTAGACCCATGTGAAGCGTGAGTTCTCTTCCTTGCACTCTAGAAGTGGTGACAATTAGTGGCATCTTGTGATTTAATCAATTTTTGGTTTATGATTTCTTGTTTTGGTTATTTCAGTCGAGTATATTGGACCAACTGGAATTCTATCAACCCCTCCATTCAAAGAGCATACACTAATGGATTTGATGTTGAAACCATAATTTCTACTGAAATACGAATGCCCAATGGCCTTGTTTTAGAGCATAGCACTCAGAAGTTATATTGGTGTGATGCTCGTCTAGACAAGATTGAACGTGCTGAATATGATGGAAGCAACAGGGTTGTAAGTCAACTATAAGCTGCCATTGACAAGTAAACATATTATGTCTCATTGAATTGAAGCTGTTTTTAGTGATGAATGTTGTCTTTTTTTCACTTAGATACTGGTTGAAATTATTACACATCACCCATTTGATATTGCCGTTTATGGCAATTATTTGTTTTGGACTGATTGGGTACTTCACGCTGTTCTTCGTGTTAATAAATTTTCTGGTGATGATGTTGTTGTTCTTCGAAAAGATGTACAAAGACCTATGGCAATTGTCGCTGTTTCAAATGATACTAATGAATGTAAGTTGATCTCTAAAAAATGAGCTTTCTTTGGTCATATTAATAACTTTGTCGTTTGATTCTGATGTGCTTGTTTTGCTATGTTGCAGGTGCTGCTAATCCTTGCAAAATCCTGAATGGTGGATGTGCACACACATGCAGGCTAAATATTACTGGAGGTGTCCAGTGCAGTTGTTTCCCAGGGTCTGAACTGTTGCCTGATGGGAAACAGTGTACAAAATACTCTGATCACTGCACATCCTATTCATTCTTTTGTTCAAATGGAAGATGCATTCCATATCATCTGACTTGTGATGGTATTGATCAGTGTGGTGATGGTTCTGATGAAGCACCTTCTTATTGTGGTCAGAGAAAGTGCCGTGCAGGTCATTTCACCTGCACCAACAAACGCTGTATTCCTATGGATCAAACATGTAACTTCAACAACGATTGTGGAGATGGAAGTGATGAAGTAAATTGTTCATGCTCGGACAAAACTCATTTCCGATGCACTCATGGAGCTGTCTGCATTAGTGCTGCCTATGTCTGCGATCGGAGTGCTGACTGTCCTGATGCCAGTGATGAAATGAATTGCCCAAAAGTTGAATGTACAGAGCTCCCAGGATTAATCAATTGTAACACTACAACAGCCTGCATCAATCCCAGCTGGATTTGTGACTCAGAAAATGATTGCTGGGATAATTCTGATGAAAAAGATTGCCCTGCCAGCACAACACAGCAAATTCCTGAAACTTGCCCAAGCTATCAATTTAGATGCAAAAGTACACGGTGTATTCAAAAATATTGGGTTTGTGATGGAGATGATGATTGTGGTGATGGTTCAGATGAAGCAGACTGTAAAAGTCAATGCAGGAAGGATCAATTTGATTGCCAGAGCTCTGATCAGGCAGGAGGCCAACCTGAGTGTATACCAGACGCCTGGGAATGTGATGGAACCCCAGACTGTCAGAATGGTGCAGATGAACACGCAAACTGCACTGGAAAACCCTGTTTGCCATCATCGTTTAGGTGCTTGAACCAAGATGGTCCTGTCAAATGTATACCTCTTACATGGGTGTGCGATGGTGAGAAAGATTGTAATGACAGTTCAGATGAAATTGCTGATCACTGCCTGCGTGGTGCCCAGCCCTGTCTTGACACACACTTTCAGTGTGGCAATGGAAAATGCATTCCTCAAGTATGTTCTTCGCGTTAACATAAAGTCAGGATTGTGTGATGTAGGGTTGGGTGGTTTGTCATGTTGTATTTTTTGTTGCAGGAATACTATTGTGATGGTCAAAATGACTGTGGTGATGCTACAGATGAACCCAAGTTTTGTGGAATCCAAGGCTGTCATGATAATGAATTTGCGTGCCGCAACGGGTTGAAATGTGTGTTGTCAGCATTGACTTGCAATGGTGTTGATGATTGTGGAGATAATTCTGACGAAGAGCAGACCTCTTGTCAAAATGGAACAATTGCGTTATGTGAAGGGCCACATGTTTTCCATTGCGGCAATGGCCTTTGCGTTAATGAAACTCTCTTATGTAATGGACAGGATGACTGTGGCGATTACAGTGATGAGAATCTTTGCAGTAAGTGACCACACTTGCACTTCCATCATTTTATCCTGACAATGTGTAATTGATTTGCTGTTATTTCTGTCCCCCCAGATATAAATGAATGTGAACGTAATAACACTTGTGTCCACATATGTGTTGACAAGAAAATCGGTTATGAGTGTCAGTGCCATTCTGGGTACAAACCAAGTCCAAAAGATCATAGACTTTGTCTTGATATTGATGAATGTTTAGAGTCTCCATGTAGCCAAGTATGCAGAAATACCATGGGCTCATATGTTTGCTCCTGTAACAATGGCTACATTCTGCGACCTGACAAACATTCATGTAAAGCAAACTCAAGTGAGTTTACCTTACAATAGTGAAGTGGGTGAGGTAAGCATTCATATTTTGTGTACTTATCTTTATGTTTTGTGGATCCAAGGTGAACCTGCGAAGCTACTGTTTTCAAACCGTTATTACATTCGAGAGATGGAACTAAATGGAAGCACGAGTCTCAGGGTACACAACCTTACCAATGCAGTTGCTTTAGACTTTGATTTGGCTGGCAATTGCTTGTACTGGTCTGACGTCACAGCGAGTGGGAGCAGCATCAAACGACAGTGTGGAAAAAACACCACTTTCCAGGTACTATACATTCAAAGAAATACGGAATCACTTACCAGCTACTTATAAATCATCATTTTGATAATTGTTCTACATGACCTTTTATATTTGCAGGTCTTGCACTCTGTAACACTACAAAACCCTGATGGATTAGCGGTTGATTGGGTCGGTAAAAATTTGTATTGGTGTGACAAAGGTTTAGACACAATTGAGGTATCAAAGCTTGATGGACAATATAGGCATGTTTTGATTAACTCTGGTCTACAAGAACCGAGAGCCATAACATTAGATCCTCATCAAGGGTACATGTATTGGACAGATTGGGGAGACCGGCCGTATATTGGAAAGGCTGGCATGGATGGCTCAGAACCTAGAATTATTGTTAATGACTCACTTGGATGGCCTAATGCCTTGACCTTATCGTATGAAACAAATGAATTATTCTGGGGTGATGCCCGTGAAGATTATATAGCAGTCTCTGACTTAGATGGCAAAAACAGAAGAATTGTCATGAGCCGAGCTAAAAATCCTAAGTTAATGATGCATCATATATTTGCCCTTGCTGTATTTGAGGAGTACCTCTACTGGACAGATTGGGAGACGAAGTCCGTTGAGCGATGCAATAAGTACACTGGTCAGGATTGTAAGAGACTTGCTACAATGGTGCACCGCCCTATGGATATTCATGTCTATCATCCTTACCGTCAAGTACCTATTGCAAATAATCCATGCGAAAACAATGGAGGATGTGCAACACTTTGCCTACTACGGCCGCATGGAGAGCGGAAGTGTGCATGTCCCGGAAATTTTGTCCTTGGTCCAGACAATCGTAGCTGCATTGCAAATTGTTCATCTATTAACATTGTGTGCAAAAACACCTATAAGTGCATTCCATTTTGGTGGAAGTGCGATGGTCAAAACGATTGTGGGGATAACTATGATGAACCTGATAATTGCCCTAAATTTGAATGTACACCGGGCCAATTTCAATGCCGCAACCACAAGTGTATCCACCCAACTTACCTCTGTGATGGAAGAGACGACTGTGGGGATAACTCAGATGAAGAAAACTGTGACAAAGTAAGTGCTCAACCTGAAATCAAAGGATCATTTTGAAATTTAGCAGGATACTGATACTTTTTCCTCTTTGTGTTACAGTACGCATGTCTTAATACCCAATTCAAGTGTAGAGGCAATGGAACAGTGTCAGACCATTGTATTCTAGGATCATTACGTTGTAACGGGAAAGCTGATTGCCCTCTCGGAGAGGATGAGAAGGACTGTCCTCCAAAAACATGTCCACCAGATCAGGTAGGTTCCAGTTCCATGTATGGATACAATAAGTATTTGAATGGTCAATAAGTTACACATTTTCTTTCTGTTTTTTAATTTCAGTTTTCGTGCGAGACTGACGGAAAATGTATACCCAATGTGTGGGTTTGTGATGGTGACACTGAATGTCTAGATGGTTCAGATGAAAAGGGCTGTCAATTACGCACATGTTCAGCAGATCAACTGAGGTGCAGCACAGGACGATGTATACCAAAGTTATGGCGATGTGATGGTGATCGAGACTGCCGTGATGGTGAAGATGAGCCAGATAACTGTTCAAATCCTGAGTATCACACATGTGATCCCACTTATTTCAAGTGCAAAAATAACAAGTTGGTTTCAGTTAAATGATGGTATGAATGCTCATGAATTGTTGACAGCTTTATGATAATTTATGTCTCTTCGTGACAGGTGCATTCCAGGGCGATGGAAGTGTGATTATGATAATGACTGTGGAGACAATTCTGATGAAGTTGGTTGCAAACCTCGTGATTGTAGTGAATCAGAATTCAGGTAGAACATGTTATAGATATGTTTCTAATTACATCAGTTTTACGATGGTCCAACTCATTGTTTGTTTCCTTTTCTCTTTCTTTTTATCTTTGTAATTAGGTGCTTGAATGACAGTCGTTGCATACCAGGATTTCAGAAGTGTGATGGTGAATACAATTGTGATGATCGCAGTGATGAGTTGACATGTAATCGTACATGTAGCAGCCATGAATTTCAGTGCAAGTCACCTCAGTATTGTATTTCTCGGTATGTATGATGCTTGGTATTTCCTATAATTGTTTCTAAGATGGCACTTGATGGCATTACTTCTTACACTTTGTTCTTAATGTACAGTGATTGGAAGTGTGACGGTGATGTAGATTGTAGCGATGGCTCTGATGAAGCTGATTGTGACAATCAATGTCCATCCAACAAATTCCATTGTCATAACAAACAGTGTGTTATTGCTTCATGGGTCTGTGATGGAGAAGATGACTGCGGTGATAATACAGACGAGACGAACTGCACCAATTTTGCCTGTGAACCTGGACGTCACAGGTACAATTAAATGCAATTTTTGTTACACAAATTATTATTGTGAATGCAACTTTATTTCATACAACCCCCTTTCTTTCAAGGTGTTGGAGAAATGGATCAGTTGTTTGCATCCCTGGTTTCAGTGTCTGTAATGGGATTTATGATTGTAATGATCACTCTGATGAAATATTCTGTAAGTAATTATTTGCCTTGGCTCACTTTTGTCTGCGTTCTTATGTTACAAATTTCTAAGCTCTACTTGATCCTTCAAAGGTAATCGTACTTCTGCCATGAAACATGAGTGTGGCAGTGCCAGTTTCATATGTGTCAATAAAAATTGCATATCAAAATCACTTGTGTGTGATGGGAACAACGATTGTGGTGACAGTTCTGATGAAAGTGACTGCTCTTCTTCTCAATGTAAATTTGGCACGTGTTCCCATACGTGTGTTGTTAAGAAGCGCAACAGTTTCGCTTGTAGTTGCCATTCAGGGTATACCCTTGCTTGTGTTAATGGCAGCAAAACATGCGATAATAGCAATAAAACTTGCATTGCTAAAGGTACAGTTGTTGATTTAAATCTCAAATAAATTTGCCCCCTATGTATTAATTATTGCTTCATTATTGTTTTGCAGGACTCTCTGCTCAGATTGTTGTTGCAACAGATACCGGTTTAAAAATGTTTGACAAGCCACATAGTGCAGTGGACTACGTGTTTAGTCCAGCAAAGCTTTCATCTGCAAATAAGATTGAATCTATAGATGCATTCTGGAATCCACCTAAGCATGTCATTGTCTTTTCTGACTCTCACCATCATAGCATTAAACAAGACAATCGCACTTTGGTATGTCTATGATCACTGCATTACTGCCTGGAAATATTTGCACCGAATGATGTGCTGAAGCTCACCACTTTTCCTCCTTGCATTAGGTTTCTAAACTGAATAATCCTCGAGGTATTGCTCTCGATTGGGTACATAAACTACTGTATTGGGTAGACTCTGGAACCCCAGCAATTCTGGTGGCCAACTTGGATGGAACTAGGCGTGTTACGCTCATTGACCATAATTTGTATGAGCCTCATGATATTGTTGTAGATCCTCAAGAAGGGTAAGATTTTGAAAACTAATTGTTAGTATTATTCTGTATCCATCTCCAAACGTTCACCAACTGTTACCAATTTTTGTTGCAGCAAAATGTTTTGGACAGATTTTGGCAAGAGGCCTCAAATTGAGTGTGCACAAATGGACGGTAATTTACGTCGCACTTTAGTGTCAGATCATATATTATGGCCAACTGGATTGGCCATAGATTATCAGGCTCGTCGTGTGTATTGGGTGGATGCCAAAAAACTCACCATTGAAACCGTTGACTTGGATGGCAAGCAAAGGACAACAGTGATAAGGTTCCCTCAAGGTTTGTCTTTGAAATGAATTCTATACATTTTAAATTTTAATTGAAACTTAACATTATGTTATAACTTCTCTGAAATGCTTTTGTAGGAGTGAAACCGTACAAGATGGATCTTTTTGAAGACAAGATTTTTGTGAGCATGAGTGCTCAGAACTCAGTAATGGTGAAGAGATTTGATAAGTTTGGTAGATTTGGCCTCAATGGAGCTACTATATATCAAGGAGAACAGCAACGTGCTCCTGATATTGTTGTGTTGCAGGAAAACAAACATCCACGACCTTGTAAGCAATTAAGCACTGTTTCTGCTACAGAAGACCTTATAGCTGGAAGAGATATTTTAATGCTCCTGAAGGTCTCTTTAGGTCCCCTGTCTCTAATATCCGTCTGTGTTTCTTTTTCTTGTAGTGGTAAATGTCTGCCAAAAGACTCCGTGTCATTCAAGTGCACTGTGTGTTCCTCAAGGCAATCACCCAGGTTCCACAAACAGAACGTGCTTGTGTCCTGATGGTTATAATGCAACCATTTCAAGTGCTATGATGGTGGGTCTTGCTAGGTGCATTTGTGTTGTTTATAAATTATATTCTGAATTATTTGTTTAGAGTGACCGTATTTTTGTACCATTGTCTTCAGGTGGAGTGCAACCCCAAGCCAAAACCGGCAGAGCAATGTAATTTGAACTGCAGAATGGGGAAGTGTCAAATAACTGGTGATGGACCACGTTGCATATGTGAACCTATGTATGGCGGAGAATTTTGCAGCAAGTATCTTTGTTCAGAGTATTGTCACCATGGAAGATGTGATGCAGTGATTGACCCTCGTTCTGGAAAACCTGTTCCAAAAGTATGGGTATCTTCCTTCTTAAGCTTATTGTTTTACATGTTTGTCCAGTATTAACATTGTTTTACATTTCTTACAGTGTACTTGTGCACCTCAATGGACTGGAGAGCGATGTGATAGCCCACTTGCTAACTGTGGTTGTGAGAATGGCGGAACATGTGTTTCCCCAGCTCGAGGTGTAGTTTATTGTATGTGTCAACCACAATTTACAGGTAAAATTCTAATGGCAAATAATAAAAATATAATTCTGTAACTTTAAAAAAAAATGTATTTTATTCTTTTTCTTATTTTTACTTCTGGTATGTCTGTTTCCAATAACAGGACCGCGCTGTCAAGATTGCATCTCCCTTAAATGTGCTCCAAATGGAAGTTGTTACGTGCAAGGATCAGAACCAAAATGCAACTGCTCAAGGGGCTACATAGGCAAAAACTGTGAAATTTCCAAGTGCGATGGTTTCTGCAAAGGAAATGTAGGAATAGCTATAAACACTATCCTGTGAACAAATTGTTTACTTATTGGGTTTGATAATTGTAACTCTTGTTTCAGAGTACTTGCAAAATTACATCAGGAGGCCCCAAATGTGTGTGTGCTCCTGGTTTTGCAGGAGATAAGTGTGAGAAAGATAAGTGTAAAGACTTCTGTAAAAATGGAGGTATGTGGTATATAAGCTCCGCTCAGCAGGAAAGCAAACTGCGGATAGTGTTCAGATTTTCTGTGTCAACTATCTGTTTTGCTTTTTCTTTACAGGGTTGTGTATACATGGCAACAAAAAACAGTCTTGTCATTGTGGTCCAAGATATACAGGCTCCCTGTGTGAAGTTGATTTATGCAATTGTTCATGTGAAACGTACGAAAATGCAGGTCAACCGTGTCCTTGCATATTTCCTCCACCAGAAGAATGTAAATCAAATGTTGTTCAGAAGTGTAGACCGGGTATGTGTAAAAATGGTGGTGTCTGCATTCTTAGTCGGGGCAATCCAGTCTGTCGGTAAGTATATTTTCCACATGAAGAAACTACAATATTGCTTACTTTCCACATTTTTGCTATTAATTCTCTTTCAAATAGGTGTATGGAAGAGTTTAATGGACCTGAGTGTGAAACGTACTTTGGAGCGAGACATGCTTGTGTTGACTTCTGTCAAAATGATGGAGCATGCCATCTAGATGGCAAGGGAAACGCCTCATGTTCTTGTCTGGATAACTGGTTCGGGTTAAATTGCAACAAAACATCCCCATGTACCCTGGGCTATTGTCTCAACTCTGGTCAATGTTCTAATGAGGATGAGAAACCTAAATGCATGTCAGTAATCTAGTTCAGATATAACAATGAGATTTCTTGAGCTGTATCCCTCCTCGAGCGATAATAATATACTTGCCATTACAGATGTCCTAGGGACTTCAATGGAGTTCGCTGTGAAATTCCAGTTATTGGAAATTCTCCATCAGCTGAAGGAAGTGGAGGTGGTGGAAGTTCCACAGGAGTTATAGTGTCTGTAACCATTCTCATAATTTTGCTCCTTGGTGTGGCAGTAGCTTATTATGTCACTAAAAGAATACGCCGAGGGTAGGGTCATAGTTTTGCACTTTTTCAATTGATCATAAATATGTCAATTTCCTTGGTGGTACTACTGTTTATTTTCAATTTTTTTCAGAGGAAAGTCATTTTTACACCAACGTATGACTGAAAATGTGGAAATCAGTAATCCTATGTATTTACGAGAAGATATTGATGATGATGGTGACAATTTCACTCTTGATTCTATTGTAAAGGTAAGGTAGCTCGGGTCATCATTTTCTTTTTAATCTCAGTATGAATGTGTAACTTACTTTGCTTTTTACTTCCCTTTCCTTTGAAGGGTAACTTCTCCAATCCCATGTATGAGTCCATGTATAACTCTGGCGCCTCAACAGCGAGTGGTGCAGCCAGTGAGGAGAAGAAAGGGTTGTTGCGGGGTGATGATGTCCCCACTCAGCCTCATCCTCTTGCAGGGAGTCGAGAGGAGCTTTGATTGCTATAACATTGGATTTTAAGGAAATTAGCCTCAAGCAGGTCTGAAAGGCTTGCTATGAGGCACCTATTTCATTTTAATGTTATGAGCTGAAGAGGTTTGTCTGAGCTAAACTTGTGGTTTCTCCACTCATCTCTTCAGCTGTTGGTCAGACTATTGATAAATTGCAACTTGTTTGACAATTTTCATTAACTTTCCTCATTTATTTTAAAACATGTGAGGTTTGATAATAGACTTTTGTAGAAAGATATTTTGCTATGAATGTATTCATGTCTATTGTTTATCATCTTATTGGATACTCTGATGAAATCCATAGCTGCAACACTAGCTATATTTCTTTGCATTTGTGACAACTGGGGATGTTGATATTTTATGTTTATTGTAAACAAATGTAAGTTGTTTAGTTATAATAATTTTTGTAGAAAATGCATGTGATGGAAAGTGTCAGAATCTGTCAAATGTGTGTCTTGGATCTATGCTCAGCCTTGAGGTGCTATTGTACATTATTTGGCTGGTTAAACTCAGCACACTCTATGTGATAACATGGCCTGGGCAGTTCTGGTGGGTTGCCAGAGGGGATTTTGACGGGTGATAATGTACGTAGAAGTATCTTTGTGTTCCTTGCGATAGAAAGACGCACATGAATTAATATTTATTCGTGTTAAATAATTAGTCATTAATTATCCTTTTTTGTGCCAATATGTGTTAGGTTCCCCAATACTCTTTCATGAAAATGACTGTTATCTTTTTAAGTGTGACTATCAAAGCGACAGGCTGTTACCTGGAGTTATGGTGTTGTTGCCCCTCAGTTCAGGGACAGTTCCTTTCTCTTTTTATGCTCTCAATGTTTAGTTATGCCTTCCATTTTTCATTTTCTTTGTTTCCATTTTATATGATAAGTAGTAGAAATTGATGCTTTATGTGCCAAGCTTGAAAGACATCTTTTGTGAGACTGCCTAAGAAAGCCTTTCGAGGTATACCTTGTTTTCTTGTAAGCCCTCTGTTGCAGTAGGAAATCAGAACTAAGGGGCTGTGCCAATACTACATGACCGCCACTTTCTGCCCCCCCCCCCCCCCCCCCCCCCAATAATGGTTACATTGTATGGGCACAACCCCAAGTAGATAACAACAACGAAGAAATGGTACCTAAGTAAAAGATTGTCAATTGCTCACTCTGTTCTTGTCTTTTTCTAATCTTGACCCCGTGTTCAGATTTGTAAGTTGCATTTTTTGGGATTTGTTTTTGATCATTTTTTTTTGCCACTCTTCCTTTCATTTCTTAACAAACTCATTGCAGCCTAGTGTTCCTTCATGCGCCATTAATAAGCTCTCTTACATGTGGGTAATGTGTAGGTTTTGGATAACCAGCTAAGAAACCAATTCCAATTCACCTTTCGTATCCATCCAGTAATGTAATAAATATAAGATATATTGTGAAACCAGAGCATTTATATGTATTTGTATTACCATGTTACTTTTTTACGGGGTCTAGAGTTATGGGTTGTGTGTGTTAGATAGTGTAATGCATACTACGGTAAATATGAAGATGTGAAATTTTATATTATCACCGTCCACAAGTTTGATGATATTTGGAGAATTTCTATTTCTCCTCACTTGGATTTATCACCAAAGGTTTTTACATCAAATATCAAATCCTACCTGTATGTTCTTTTGATGTGCCAGTTTCCTATGTTTATGAGAGGTTTTTAATCAAAATTCCCCCTCATGTCATGGTTTTATTCGTCACCATGGTACCCTTTAGATTTTTTTTTAATTTCATGGACAAAATCCATCCATTTGTCAAAGCCGTCCTTCACATGTTATGGGCAATTATGAAAACTTACAACAATCTAAGATTTGTACATTGTCCAGTTTTACCTGTTCTTTACGTCCTTTCATACGTGTAGTGTGATGTTAAAAAATAACATTGGCGTCCAATTCATATGGGAGTTTTATGTGGTTTTCTAGCTGATATGTGGGCCTCCATACAGTTTGTGTTCAATCTCATGCTTGTGTTTAGTCAATATGTATATTAATGTGATGGTTTTGTGATTTTTCTTATATATGTTTGTTTTCATTTCTTTCGAGATATTCTTTTTGTTAGTAACAGAGTATCTTCCACAACAGACCTGTTTTGTGAAGTTTGTCACATGGTAGGCTGGTTATTCATTCATCATGTCCACCTATGACATGCATCATATTCCATACATTCCTTTTCATCAGATTTTGCTCTCTATTGCACCACTTATCTTCCCCCAAAATATGCTCATTCATTTTCCTTTCTCGGGATGAGTTTTTTCAACACTCCCCTCATCTCTGTCTCTTTTACCTATGACAAAACTTGTTAGAATTTACTTATTTGCTCTTTGAGGTCAGGTAATGCACTGAAATATTATCAGTCATCAACCTATTCTAGCATGATACATTCCATGTTGTTCGCTCAATTTTAAGTCTCTCCTGTAAGTATTTGCATGAACATCGATCCTGAACAATTTATTTAACATTTGATGCATAATTGATGGACAGGTAGTTTTGATCGTTGAAATATGCAGCTAGGAATTCACTTTTATCTGTTGTGTCCCACTTCTTTTTTTAACTGAATTTGAAGTTTCTCTCCTTTCAACAGTCCACAGAACTTCCGTTTATTTTGCATCTAAAGATGCTTTTGTATGTTGTGGTTTTAAGATTTTGCAATGAATGTTCTAAATTTTTGCAAGATCTTGGTTGTGATTTGAGATATAGATCACAGGAAATTGAGTGGTTGCATCAAGCTAGTCAGTCTTGCCCTTTTGTACAAAATTTGTTTTTCTATGTAAGTTAATTTAGTTAAATACATTTGAACAAGAATGATGTGAGGAACAAAAAGAAAAAAAAAAGGAGAAGTTGTATCTCACCACTGGCAGTTGCTAAGTGTAATAAACATAAGCTGTAATCATTTTAATGCAGTATTTCTCCATGATAGGTGCAAGAACTCAAAATATAATTTTGACCGTTTTTCAAGTGTATATTAACAATCTTCATGTAGACTGATATGCCCACATTGGCCAACAATTTTAAATCCTGGTCATTTTTTGTTGCATTTTTGCAATGTCCTGTTGTAATTTAAAACAGTGCAATTGTTGTCTGGATATTTTAAGCAATGAAAGGGTTGTGATGTTGTGTTGCACTTTTAAATACTCTCTTATAACTCTTGGCTTTTGATATTATCTTGTTTTAATCTGTTTCAAATAATTTTAGTTGTGAAAGGGTTGTGATGTGAGTTGTGTCACAATTTTTTAATGCTCTCTTATAACTCTTGACTTTCCATATTATCATTATTAGTGTGTTTTTTTTTGTTCACCCCATTTTGCTGTTCACTTGTTGAGTTATGCAATGATAAAATATAAATCTATACAATTTGATACAGAAACACAACCAGTATTTCTTGAAAAATATAGATTTTTAGTTATTACCATGCTGCCTCAAAAATACAGGCGCGAAGAATATTATATGTAGTCCCTTTCTTGAGTGTCTTTGGATCAAGCTGCTTGCGGAATATGTAATGGAATTGCATGCACCCTTGGTAGCAATTGATGCTCACTGCCAAACACTGTGTGAGTATTTTGTGCTGGGTTGCAACTGTAACCTGTATCCTTGTTCACAATTAAAAATGATTTTCATCATACATGTGTGTTTATTGAGTGTCCCTCCACCACCCCCACCCCACTCCACAGCTGTTGCTCTTTCAGAGTTTTGCATGAGCTGACGGCGGCAGGTTTTCAGAAGAGAAACGGGTTGCAGTGATGCGGTGGCTTCGGTTCGAATCAGACACCCCCTTACTGAGTAGAAGAATGTAGAACCGTCAGTCCGTTCGTCACGAAGAAGGATGTTTGGCAGGGTAGTCCGTTGCAAGGGGAGGGTGGTCGGGGTGGCTTCCAACCCCCTGCCCCTCCCCCTTCCCGAACCTCCCTTCAACCCCTCCGATCATCACATCACCCCTCTTTGCGTGGTACTACGAAGATGAGGGGGTAAAAGAAGCGGGGAAGACGAGAGGGCGAGAGCAGGTGAAAGAGGGGTAAATAGATGGGGGAGGGGAAAGTGGAGGGGTAGACGAAAGGTGGTGAGTGGCGAGGGAGGGTAAGGGAAGGGGCAGTAGAGAAGGCTGTGCAGATTATTCTTGCAAAGCATACGTGGCCGCACGATTTTCTTTAATGTTTGCCAAATAATAAGGGGGCTGAGTCAAATAGTTTTGACGGCCGAAGTTAGTCTTCAGGTTGACGAAAACAAGTACGTACGGAAAGGCCTACTTTAGGCGCCCGTCTGCCAGCCTGCGTCGGAAACGGTGCACAGTGCTCCACATCTCGCTGAAGTAGGCCACCTCCTGGCTGTCTGATATTACGGGGAAAATCTGAAAGAGGGGCTTCATGACTGCCATTTAAAGATTGCGCGCCGAACAGATCTCCCTTCATAACATGACGCTGCCTGGCAGTGTTGGTTAGTGGGAACGTCAGTTACTGGCAAATGACGCAAGTTCTGTAACCGGCAACTGCTGCCTCTCGGGGGGGTTGTGGACGTTGCTCCCAGGTATTTTGAAAGAAAAGTGATGTTTTGAGTGAAGAGTACTACTTGGCACTATTTGACATGTGTCATTTTCGCCCTTAGCCCTTCTAAGAGACCTTTCCCATTCATTCAAGGTTCATAGTCTGAGTCCACAGGTGAGAAATGAAAGTTCTTAAGCCTGAATGCTAAATGTCATTGTAAACTTCATTTGCTAGACTGTAATGATAGTTGGAGGGCTTTTGGGGTGTTTATTGTTGTCCTTGTGATTTGAATTGAATAGCTACTGGCTGTTAGGACCTTGATCTGTCACTTGTATAGAACTATAACCTATGTATACCTATTTTAAAGCTGCTTGATGTTTGTTGCATGATACAGTGGTTCAGATAGGTGGTCAAATTTTGCCTCTTATTTTAATTCTGTACATTTTTTTCTCCCCTTGCATTGTACTTTCTTCATCCTCTCCGACATATTACTCACTGTTTAATAGCAACAGGTTTCTAACGTGAATGCTGAAACCTGTTTTTATTTTTTCAAACTAAAGTTAATCTTGCCAGCTCCCAGTTCGAACTGTTACTGCCACTCATTTAGGTTTTCAGACTTTCCTAAGTGGTTTCATTATCTGAAAGCCGTGTGTTCAATGGGATTGTCTTTCATATATGTTAGCTGTGGTTTCCCTCTGGATTTTTTCCTTCCTGCTGTCAGCATGCGTCTTGGTTTTGTCTTGCATGTTGGTGGTTGGTTCTTAAACATATTCTTTTTGCAGGATGACACTTCGCTCAAACTTTGGATTCAGTCGAAGGCCTGGTATGTTCTAGTAGCACAACATAAAAATAGTCGCCGATTTTATAAGATCAGAAACCCCTCCTGCAACTTCCATCCATCTTGTCAGTTTTGTGGTTTGTGTCCACCTCTCTTATCTTTGCTTTCTCTTATATTTTAGTTTAATTCTTTTGTTAGTGATTTTGCTGACTTGTTTTTTCTCCCCCTTTCTTCCCGTATTTTTAATATTAGGGACATTGAATGTCTTAAAGCTGATTTTAACAACTGAATTTTTCTTTTCCAGTTACTCTGGCGACCATGCCTTCCCCTGTTATGATACAGTCTGCCCCAGCTCAACCATTACGCTTTGACTCAGTAACATCACCAACAGGCATGCTCCTTGAGTTCTATTGGAAAAGGCTTTTTTAATGCATTTCAGTTGCAAAATGTATCATACTCTTCTTATCCTTTCTAGAACACAAAAAAAATGATGTTGATGCAGGAGATAATGGCGGAGCTGAAACGACTAACATCAATAACATGTTGGCAAACAATAAAGAAAAGACACCTATGTGTTTGGTGAATGAGCTGGCACGGTACAATAAGGTAATCTTAATTTCATTCACCGATCCTATTTGAGTTGTGTGTGAATCAAGTTCAGTAGACAAAGTGTGACTTTATTTCATTTTAGATTCCTCATCAGTACCGACTCACAAACGAACAAGGTCCAGCACACAGAAAACAATTCACCGTAACACTTAAGTTGGGTGATGAAGAGTACACGGCGGAGGGTGCAAGCATTAAAAAGGCTCAACACCAAGCTGCCAGCATTGCACTTTCTAAGACAAATTACAAGCACCCTCCCTCTAAACCTAGATCTATTCTTCGTATGGGAAGAAGTAAGATATTTTTTAACATATCAATCCGTAAAGCTTTGTAATAACTATGCTAATCTTGAAAATTTAAATTTGTTTCTTAAGACAACATAACTCCTACCGTGGAACTGAATGCATGGGCAATGAAACGTGGTGAATTGGCTACTTATGTTTTGATACCACCTCATGCGTTACCTGGTAGCTCATTGCCACCACCACCACCAATGACCCAAGTAGGACCACCCATGGGGCAGGTGGGGCCTCCTCCACCACCTCCTTGTCCTGGAATGGCTCCGCCAAATATGGGTCCCATGACAAACTTCATGCCACCACCAATGGGGCCTCCGCCTCCTCACTTCAGTACTTTTCCAGCTTTCAACTACAGACCAGCATTTAACCAAGTGAGCACATCAGTGGCGCTTGTGGCGTACCTTTATTCGGTCTTTGCGCTTGTGATTGTTACGTCCACCCCTCTTTCAGATGCGCCCGCCTAATGCCTGTGGGGAAATGGCCCCTTGGGGACCTCCTAGGCCTCCAATTAATATGTTTGCAAGACCTCCTCTTACTAAACATCAGCAAGAGGTATGTTTAGCAGTAGAGTACCAATATAGTGCCATCCACACAAGTTTTGAAGTTGCTCATTTCAATGTATTGTCAGCAGCGTATGTATGCCAAACCGTCGATTTATCCAGGAGGTCATCCAACCTTCACAGTAATGGTTAAAGTTGGATCTCGTGAGTTTATGGGAGAGGGAGCAACAGCTCAGTTAGCAAGGCACAATGCAGCCTCAAAGGCTTTGGATGAAATTCGTCAGCTTCCACTGCCAGATGAGAGAAGTAGTTCTGTGTCTGAGAACGGTATGCAAACTTCTCAGTGAATTTTTACCCTAAATTCATCTGCCAGTTTGACATTCTAAAAGCCAAGTGAAAACCTCAAATTTTTTGTTCTGACAGGATCTTCATCAACTAAAGAGGATGGTTCAGAAGCAAAGTCACCAATTTCACTTGTTCATGAGGTTGCTCTGCGACGTAATCTAACTGTGAAGTTTGAAGTAGTCAGGGTTTCGGGACCACCACACATGCGATCTTTCCACACTGTTTGCATGGTTGGGGATTTCACAACAGAAGGGATAGGAAATGGCAAAAAGGTTGGTTGTTTATTCGTGTTAAAGTTAAACTATTTCTTAGAACAGGTTATTCTACCCCAGTATTGGTGGATATTGTTTTTCTTTTGTCTTAACATACACATTTCTCTAATTAGCTATCTAAAAAGAGGGCATCAGAAAAAATGTTAGAAGAATTAAAGAAACTCCCTCCAGAATCACCTTGCGCCACAACAGCAGCAGCAACTGCAAATGCCAAAGTGAAACGCAAACCGACTCAAAAAAAGAAGTCTAGAAACCTTATCAAGGTGAGAAAGATTGAGAGAGACTGTTTGGGTAGTGTGAATGGAAAGTACCTGCTTTCAGTAAGTTAATACTGGTACTCATCTTTTATTCAGGATCCCAAACCTGCTACACCTGTTGAGAGTCCTCCTCATACCGCTCCAGCTGATAAAGAGAAAGATGAGATGAACCCAATATCACGTTTAATTCAAATCCAACAGGCCAAGAAAGAACAGGAACCCTTGTACACACTTGTAGAAGAGAAAGGTGCTCCCAGGCGAAGAGAATTTATCATGGCTGTTAGTATTCATAACACAGTATCAATATTTTTTGTGGTCTTGTAAATGATTTTCCATAATTGGCCTATGAATGTTTGTGTAGGTGAAAATAGGTGAACTCTCTTGCCAAGGGTCTGGGCCAAATAAAAAATTAGCTAAGCGAGCAGCAGCAGAGGCAATGCTGCTGGAGTTGGGTTACAGCAGGCCCCCGGCAGGCTCCACTCCGGCCCCTAGTACAAAACCTTCAAATGGAAAAGAGTCACGAAAGCTGACGGATACACCCTCAGTTGGGGGGACAGGTGGGAGGCAACTGGTGCCAGGTCTGTTGCTTGTACCTGACACGAGCTACAGTCCCCCTATCAAGGGAACAGGTGGGTGTCAATATCAATCAACATTACCCTCTTATGTGTACAATTGAATAAGATAGCCGTTTTCCTCAGTCATATCTCCTGCAACATCGTCGATGGCGAAGGAATTACTTCAAACTGGTAAAACTGGAGCAGACTCTCAGTCATCTCAAAGTACTGCTGTAGTTAGTCCAAAGGATCAGTTGCTTTATCTAGCCCAATTACTAGATTTCAAAGTCCAGTTCTCTGACTTTCCCAAGGTCAGTACAAACCGAAATGGCACAAATTTTTTTGTGAAGTACCGTTTGGTTTCCTTTGTTTTTATAAATTGGATTTGTTTCTTTTTATTTTTAGGGTAATCACAGTGAATATCTTAGTCTGGTAACTTTGTCCACATGTCCTCCACATGTGTGTCATGGAGCTGGACACACAGTAGAAGCATCTCATGATCAGGTAAGTTGCTCTTGCATACACTTTATTTGTAAGTGCTCTCATTTCCATCAGGTACTAATGTATTCCTTGAATGTCCTTCAGGCTGCCTTAACTGCATTACAAATGCTTGCTGAGATGGGCCTAGATATGTTTTCTAACAAGAAAGAAACATCTAGTGCTTCCCCATCTAGTGTGACAGAGGGGTAAATATCAGTATTTAGACAGGACAATGGTGAACTAGTTTTGAACTCCTAACACTGAACCTATTACTCCTTTTTCAGAGATCCCACTTCCCCGGCGGGATACAGCTCTGCACAAGCTAATGCTGCTTATGAAGAGAAGAAAACATCATAAGCAACGAAGTTTATTAACATGTACAGATTGTGTGTCTGAAGTGATCTGGATGCAGGCAGCGGCCACCCCGCATCCACGTCACGTTTTTATGACAAGAAATCTTCCTTTTTATTTTGTATCATTATTTGATTTTCCAGTTTGGATAGGTATATCTGGAATATTAACATGATGACTCAGGAAAGATTATTTCGGTGCATCTCTTTATTGCTTCACGGGCCAGAGGTGAAGCAATAAATTGTGGGTTACAGCATGGTATGTTTTGTTTGTATGTGTTGTGTGCATTACTGCAGTCCTCCTGCTGCCAACATCTTCCACAAGTTACTTTGTACTTTTCTCTTTTAATACCCCTGATTTTGCTATTTTTAGCAAAAGTGTATTTATTTTTCATTTAGTTGAATTGTTGCAGAGCAGTGCCATTGCTCTTCAGAAAGAGCATTGAAAGAGTCTCCAAAATTTATTTCAACTCTTTCTCTTGAAGAATGTGATTTTTAGTATGAAATCTATGTTTACTGTAGGTTTTACCGTTTAGCAAATTGACTGGTATGCTTTTATGTGGCAGCAAGGTACTATGTAAGCAACGACAAGCTCTATGTCTCGATCTGAAAACATGAGTTTTGGGCGGTGTTTTGGCTTGATGGGGTACCAAAATGTGTCTTTTTATTTTATTTTTGTAATTTTATTAGTTGAAAGAACAATGAATTTTGATCAATGTATCGTGTTTATGACTGTTAGGCTGAAACTCAGCATTTTACCAACCAAAGATTTTGATGCAGTGATGGCATCTAAAAATGCTATGTGTTGTTTTCAATTACAGTATGAATCCCATTAGGAAGAATGGGATGAAAAAAATAAGTATTATCACAATTTTTTTTAATTTCTTGTACCGTGAGGTAAATAGTGAGCAATCTCATGGCATTCTCATGCGTGCTGTAAACAGCTTTGGATTGGACTGTCCACTTTTTCCTTTGTGTTTTTATCATAGCATTTTATGTTTTACCCTTGTTTTGTAGTATTGTTCATTCCTAAGTGCCTAGTTCTGTCATGTCATAATTTTGTATTGTATATGTGTATATTCATGATTTTGAAAGTAGTAGACAACAGCAAAAACATTAAGGAACACACACTCAACTTCTTAACAATTTAATACTTTACATGATTGGTTTGAAGAAGAAATTTCTATTGTATTTACTTACTATGAAGTACGGCAATGACCATAACTTAAGGTTTTGTCTCAACCAAATAATGCATTGTGATGGTTTTATTTTAACTTATGACATTTTTATTTATTTGATTAGGCCCAATATTTGCATGTTTACTTCAGTAGCAGGACAGACAGTTAATGTTGTTCATTTTCCCTTGAGTCATCACACTTGTCACTTATTTATTTTGCATCTCCATCCTATCTGGATTCTGTCCTCTTACTAAAGTGTGTTATGCAGAAAGCAAACAAAAACCACTCTCTTTATGCAAGTATTCCTCATTTGTCTATATTCTTGTGATCTTATGCATCAGCCTTATCTAATCTCTGTGTCATTGTCAAATAGCAGATAACGTTTTTATTGTGATTAGATACATCTAGTTCAACCTTACCAGTAAAACTGGTTTATGTGGCAGTCAATTTTTTTCCTTATTTTTACAAATAAAGACGTTAAAATATTTTCATTGATTTCCATTATTGACATTATTAGATGTGTTCAAGCTGTCTTGGCTTACGGATAATCTCTTCTTCACCGCATTCTTCTCTGAGGAATTGAGATCACCTTTTGTTTTAGAATAGCAGATGCTGTAAAGGAAAAGGTCATCAGAGACTGAGATGACTCACACTTCATACTTTGTGGTGCACCTTTGTTTAAGAGCTGCAATTTCATTGTGGAGCACACGATTCTGCATTGTGAACTGCGACTCTCTCCATTTTTGGCTGTGCTGTATTTGCCGTTTCACCTCATGCAATTCTTCTGTGAGGGCTTTGAGTTGGGCGCGCTCGGCCTGCAGCCACAGAACAGAGTAGCATCCACTTCAGGGATGTCTTCTCTGAATCACATTCATACTTGGCTTCTTTGAACCTCCGAGTCCGAGTCTTGTGTACCTGCAGCTGCCTGCTTTGCTGCCTCAGCCACGAGTCAACACTCGCTGTGAACTGGCCTGCCGCTTTCAGGTCCGCAGCTCTGGGCGTCTGCCGCGCCATCTCCTGCTGCTGAGTGAAGCAGTGGTGAGACGTGCTGTTGCCCGAAGTTAAAGCTCTAGCTGGAGCTGGAGCTCTGCACTTACCACCTCGTGCCAGTAGTCGGCCCTGTGATCTGCCTTGGCCGCCCACGCCCACTCCTCCTCGTCCTGGTCCTCGCTTTGGTTGGCTAGCGTCTGCTCAGCGGCCAGGCGCGCCGACCACTCGGCCAGCTCCTCGGCCACCACGGCGTGCATGAGGGCGCCCGCGTCGCGCGTGTGCGGGCAGATGCGCGTCAGCAGCAGCCACAGCGCCGCCTGCCGGCTCCCACCCACATGTCAACGAGTCGCGCCCCACCCGGCCCGGGACCACCCGGGACTCTGTCGTGGACTCACGTCCTCTGGCAGCTCCTCTAGGTGCACCGTGATGTCCCTCGCGCCCTTGGGGTCGACCACTTGACCGTCCCACGGGCTGGAGCCGGGTCTGGCGTCGCTGGGCGGGGGGCGGGACAGAGGTGACCTGGGTGACCTGGGTGACCCGGGTGACCCCGTCCCGTCAGCTGACTGCCGTTCTCACGCACGCCTACTCACGCTCTGCGGGTGTTGGCCAGGCTGGCCCACTGGAAGGCTCCGCACCTCCCCGTCGCGGCTCTGCTGCCGTCGTCAAGGCTGCGGTCTCGGGCGCTCTGAAACAGTTCCGCTTGCAGCCCTGTCCCTCTCCCTTACACAGTCGCCTCCTTCGGGAACCTGGTCCACGCCCACCCTCACCTTTTTGAGACTGGTGAGCTGCAAGGACGTGTTGAGCGCGTCGGTGGCTGCGACCGAATCTGCCCCGAACTGACACACGGACCAAAAGCAGACTGTGTAGGCACGGCGAGGGAGGGGCCGCCGGCCGGGGACTCCTCGAACTCACGAGGACGTCCTTGAGGTCGGGCAGCGGCCCATCCCCCGGGGCGCCCGGGGGCTGCGAGAAGGGGAAGCGCAGCTGCTTGCGCTGCAGCTGGTAGGCGAGGTAACGCGCGTAGTCCAGGGCCGCGGCGTGTTCGTGGTCCGCCGCCGCCGCCAGCCGCCTGACCCACCTCTGGAGCAGCTCCTGGTCTACAGGGAGAGGCGTGAGAGACTCCCTGTGCCTGCGCCGCACTGGTGCGCCACTTGTTTCGCCTGCGTAACTCGCCCTCTAGTCCGATGAGCGGGGAGAAGGTGTAGATGTCGTGCATGGCCGCCTTGAAGTCGTCCCGGGAGGCCATGTCGGCAGCCTTTGCTTGTCGCGTTTGGCCTGACCGAGACCGAGGAAGATCGAGCCTGGAACAGGCGACCCCCCCCCCCCCCCCCTCAACAATGTGGACGTGTACTGCCAGGCCTCGGGTTTGTGGGTTCCGCACTAGTTTTGTTAAAGGGACAAAATTATAGAAAAAAAAATCGAAGGTACTAATTTTATAGCAACTGCGGAGGTCGTATGGCCACACCCAACTAAGCACCAGTATGAACATGTGTAGATTTTGCCGACTTCAGATTACTGCCTTCCCAAGAGTGTCAAAGATTTTATTTTATTATCACTTAGTATTACTTTGTATCAAGGAATTAGTAATTGCATGGATATTCTGAAAATAAAATAGTTTATTTCCCCATGGCTTTTGGAACACTGCACATACCCCACCCCTGTGAAGTACTCATAAATGAATAAAAAGAGAAAGACTTTTGAATTTTTGGATTTTGAATTTAATACATGAGAAGAAACAGCTTATAATACACAAATAGAGTTTTTATTAAACCTACTAATCGAAATCTGCTTTACTTCTGTGCTGCTTGTCTGCGGATCGCCTTTTCTTCTTCATGAGGCGTTCCCTGTTTGCAGCTTCCAGTCTGAAACAGTAAAGTGTTTTCACAATTTTGGAATATACAAAAATAATAACAATACATAAGTGAATAAAAATTTTACCTCTTCATCTGAAGTGCCTTGTCTTCATCACTTAACTCCTTCACTTCTGGTCCTTCAGCTTTCCAAATCATCTCTCTCAATTTCTCTAAACAGTTAGCAATGTTTAACTGCTTAGACCTTGTTCTGTCTGATGTGACAAACAAGTAACCATCCGAAGTGATGCGTGTTTTACACTGCAAGTGAACATGTTATTCATGAAAGACGATCATATCAAATATTACCTGCAATAAATGAAAGCAAAGACAACTACCACAGTTTTGATTTTTTGTCGAAGGTCATCATCAAGCCACTTCGCGTCATCAATATGAAAGCGCACATCAACTTTGGTGCTGACTTTGTTTGCATGCTGACCCCCTGGCCCACTGCTTCGTGTGGCAGTAATTTTCAATTGTTCTGTTAAAGAATGGAAAAGTGGGTGTCAACCAGTAAAGTATTCCAATTATAATGACAGAATAATTGCACATCTTGCACAAACCTATTGGAATGTATCCATTAAATCGTTGTCCATCTCTCTGAGGAATCTGAAAATTGAAACCCCGGGACAAAAGTTTAAAAACTGTATTAACTTGACACAAGAAACATAATTTTAATCTGATTTCAAAGACTTTTACAAATTGAAAAATGTAAACGGTATAAAAATTGAAACATTACCTCTGTTGGCGATGGTGTTTTGATTGTTAGAGAACTAGTTGGATATAGATTCCTGAGAGAGATGGAACTCTCAAAAGACACCGAACGGGTGACATTGAAGCACCTTCCGGAATGCCACAGCTGATTTGGAAGGAACCGCAGACAACGGACGGAGACGTTCATTTTCAAATTACTTAATTGAAACCACAACAGAACAGAACTTCAAATGCATGTCCTAGCAGAAGGTTCTAACCTCTATGGAACGGAAGCCAACAGCAGAGTTCGGGTCCGGCCGAGAGCGCCCGACCCCATCCGAAGCCGCGCTAGCCTCGTAGAAGGGCCTCCGATCTCAATAGTGCTTGACCTGGTGGTTGACTTCACTGAGGTTCATTCGTCGCGGGGGTCGGTAGAGCGTTCGCGGTTCGCGGATTCGCAGAGTTTTCAGGCAGTGGCGTGGAGTCCGTACCGGTGCGTACCGGCGGCCCGCGCTTGCCACCCTCTTGTGCGAAGCGCGTCTTAACCATGAGTTTACTGCTGCTCTGCAGGCGCGCTTTGTGTGGAAGAGGAATCGCTGTCACTCGCGCTTTTAGTTACAAGGTGCCACCGCAAGATGCCCCATCAACAACGCCTGGGTCATCCACGGTAACTGTTGATGAGGACACAATAAAGCATCTTGAAAGACTGTCCCTCGTTGATTTTGCGAACAAGAAAGGCATCACAAGGCTTGAAGAGGCCATCAAGTTTGCTGACAAGTTGAGTGCTGTTGAAACCACGGGCGTAGAACCGTTAGTCTCAGTTTTGGACGACCAGTATGTGTTCCACCCATGCACTCTAGTTTTTTTGAGTAGTTGTTTTGCAGCTTGTACATTTTCTGGTTTTTGTGTTTGTAGGGTCCTTTACTTAAGGAAGGATGAAGTGACTGAAAAAAATGATGTTGAAGTTCTCATGTCAACAGCTGTCATAAGTGAAGAAGACTATTACGTTGCACCGCCAGGAAACATACCACTAGTATCTCGTGATCTAGGCAGTTTAAAATCTTGAGGCCTATTCCCTGGTTCACATAGCTTTTCGTAGTATTTTTTAAAATCTTGTCTTCTAAAATCATGGCAATGAAGAAAATTTTGCAACTATGTGATAAACATGGACTTTTCAAACCAATATGGTGTGGAACAGAGGTTGATTCCCTGAAATTTGGCCCTGTTGGAGAATTTCTTGTAAATAATGTAAGGCAGGAGTGGCTTTTAAGCAATGTCATAAACCGTGACGAAAGTTTTTACCCCATCCAAACCAGCTGCTCTGAAATGTGTAGCTCTTATAATGGTGAGTCTGACAAATTTGAGTGTGTGAGCATATTAATTTTATTACAATATGATGATAATTTTTTTCTATTTTTGTGTGCGAAGACATTGAGGAAACATACACACACATTAAAGCTATGTGTGGTGGATTGCTACCATTTGGAATGGCACAAACTGGATTCCAGTTAAACAATGTGAAAGATGTTAAAATGAGGCAACCTCATGCTGCATTTGATCCTGCAAGGAAAACATTTTTGAGGTCCCTTTTATTTGTATCACCGATGGATGGGAGACAAAGTTTCTACTCCTGGCAACAAAAACGCAAAATGTGGTGGCGAAAGGTGATGTACATTGACATAATTTCATATACTGTACTGAATTTGGTTCTACAATTCTACAATATCTTTTTTCTTTACAGTTTTCTTCACACCCAGGTCGTTTTTCTCTCTCGGATATTAAAGAATCTAATAATGTTAAGTCCTCCAAAGGTATTGATTTGAGTGTCGACATCTTGGCAGAGTTTGAATGGGGCACGACCATAATAGAAACTATACACCTTTTCCCACTTGGTTCTCTTGGATTGTTTGAAGAACAAGCAGAGGCTTTAAAGGTTTCATTCTCATTCAAAGTTGTTTTACACCAGTTCGGAATTAAAATAATCAGATTGAAATTTCTATTTGTTTCTGTATTTCAGGTGAAAGATGGGCGTCAGTATGTGTCACCATATGTTGTGGAATGCATTTCATCACCAGAAGTTGCAGCTCTTGCATTCTTATGTGATGCTTTTAGTGAGAACTCGAAAAGAAACTCGCTGAGACTTCATCGGCGTCTTGCTCCCCTCAAAGCTGGATTTGTGATGAATCTGATAGGTGTGGAATCTACGTAATTTAATGAGCAAAACAAAAAAAGCCTGACAAACTGTTTTTTTTAAAATGGAAGTACATTTTATTTTCTGTACATAAGTGATCTGATGTGTTCCAGATTCCTCTCTTGCTGATAGACTTTTAGACGTTGCCAAACATATGTCAAGGTCATTACGTCAAGATGGGCTTACCACCCTATTACTGCCAGACATTTCTAAAAAATCTCATGATGCACAACTAGCTCGAAATGATGAAATGGGTATTCCTTTTACCATTGTGCTCTCTGATTCTACATTGAATGATGGTATCATCCACTTGTACAGTCGAGAGACAACTTTAAAGGTAGCATATGGTTTGAGTGGTATAGTTGACTTGATTGCCTCTCTTTCTCATCTTTGGCGTTATGTAAACTTCCCGTTTTATTTGTTTCAGGAGCAGGTCCACATCAGTAAAATTCCAGACTATATGAAACTTCTTGTGAAGAACTACTAGTTAGGACAATTGTTATCTGAGTGACTCACATGCTCAGCAAATTAAAAGGATGCTTTTGAGAAGTCATGAGGGTGTGACAGAACTGAATAAAAGAAAAATATTTTGAAACTGCTTTTTATTTATCCGCTAGATGGCAACAGCGGTTTCCGGTGCGCGCTTTGCCCGATGCTGATACCGTCTGAGCGTACCATCATGTCCACGGCGGGGGACTAGGGACGGTCGTGGCGTTGGGCCCACTTTCTAATGCTCTCCGCGAGCTGGGGCACGTCGGTGGAGTGGTCGGCTCCGCGGGCAGCCGGGAAGCCGCCGGTACTCAAACCCGCGCCCGGCTGCGGACGTTCCACTTCGGCCAGGCCGCGCCTGTCCTCGCGCTCAGTCGCGGCGCTGCGGACTTTCCCTTCGCCTCTTGCGGGGCCAGAAGCTATCTGCACCATTTCATGTTAAAATACACCAGGTTTACTGTTCAAAAATTGTTTGCTGAAGTCCTGACTGCACCCCTGAACACCAAGTAGGCCAGCCATAGTCAGAGATACAACAGAATTTCTCTAGTACTTTGTTCAATGTCTCTCCAGGGGCGCCCAAACAGGTGGCAGCGATGGGCAGTCTACCAACCGCTGATTAATGTGGCCTTCCCTCAATGTGGAATGTGGAGCCTAAGCTTAGTCTCCCACTACGGATACAATCCAGAAATTCTTCAATTGTAATTTGTGCAAAAGACCGACAGTATTGGTATATCTGAGGGGTGCTTGATTAGGTAATGTGTTAAGGGGGTGGTGAGACAAGACAAAAGAAATCTACATGGACTTCTTTTTAAGTAGGCTGATTGATGATACAAGCGGGCCACAAATGCCATAACAAAAGGGGTACCTATCCGGCCACACCGCTGAGGAGAGACAACATGCAACAGATCGGATCACTCTCGGGTGTGTAAGGTAATCAACAGCACATGCGCAGTCTGTTTACATGAATGTAGTTCGTGCAATTTCGAAAAACCTTGTTCACACTGGCATGGCCTGCTTCTACATGATCACTTCTCCAGGCAGAGCGCTTTTCAACGCAACAACAAACGCTGGTCGAAAAGTCCAACTACCAGTATGTGTTATTCTCTTCATAAGGTATTGAAAAGACCATACTTAAGAATTTTTGGAAATGAAATAATAATAATGGTGGTGTGTAGCAGTGAATACTGCTGAAGACACAGTTGGGCAATGCATAAGTAACACAGTGCGTGGTCAAGAAACAAGGATTCCAGGCTTTTCATTTCCCTTTAAACACAAATTCCACCGCCAAAACAAAACATACAGCGTCGTATGTAGCTCAGCTGACAGCCTGCAATATTCTTTACTAATAATAAGGCTACCTATATTTCGTGAAATTTTTCATAGCATCCCATAATGTACAACTTGATTCATATCTCAGGTTTCTTATAGGAAAATTCAGAATATACACAGTCATCAACCCAAATCGGCTGCACACTTCTTGCAATAACGTGTTGAAGGACACCATAGACTGAATGTTATTAATGGATGTTGGATGCCAATTTCAAGATTTAATGAAAGAAACAATTTTGACAGACACAATCCAAAATACTTTTCATTCAGTCGTACTATCTTAACAGCCATAATGCCAAGTTGAAAACTCTACAATTCATTTTCTTTAAAAGTTCAGTTACTCCGAATATACTCCATTAACTAAAAGTTATAGATATTGTTTATTAATTATTACATTTCAAAATTCCCATAAAATAAAAAGCTAACAAAAAAAAATGCACTTTCCTTTAATGTCAATATCTACACTAGATATATCATACCTCTAAACACAATAATAGTAAATAAAAAAATGAAACACGCACACATTTAAAAATCAAAATTAGACGTCTTGGTTAACAAGAAGCACCATCTTTACGGACAAGAAAGAAGGTCATTTAAAGAATGTAACAGATTTAAACTGACAGGTGGGTCAATAAGTGGAGTTACATACAAAATCTAATTGAAATAGTAATGACTATGAGGAAAACAAAACTTCACTTTCTTGCCCCAGCTGTATCGCAATGGTCAGTCTCCATTCTCCATCCCATCAAGCATTTCATGAGGATTAAGATTCTTGTAGGTGCTTAGGTTTTGGTGTATACTTAGTGGTACTTTGGAGGAAAATATAAATGGAAGAACACGATCAAAAAGACAATGCACTCCCACATTAACAAGCCATCTCACTAAACACGGCATCCACAACAGCAAAACATTAATTTTGTACATGCTTGCTGAATTGTAGAACTCCCACAAGATGGCAATGAGACACAGAACAGTAGTCTGTTACTTTGTCTGGGATTGTTTTAAGCTGGTAGTTGGAGCTTCTTGCCCTTGAGAACTGGAACAAACAAAGTAACACACATTTATCACTCTTCCAGAAGTTATCATGACAAACTTTGATGGAACAAGGAAGATGAACACAGGTTGTACAGTAATACTGTCCATTTCATACCTTTCGTGACATATAGGTAGAAGAAATCGCAGTACAATACAGTCTGAACTACTCCAGCAACGATGGCAATGAGATCATAGTGATCTTCAGCATAGAAGCGGTAGATCCAGTTGAGAAGGTACAGTCCTCGGTACGATCCTGAAATGCCAGACACACATGACAGTCAAGAATACAATGTGTTTCCCTTTTTCAGAAGTTATGTTTCTTGCTTACCCAGAGCAAAGAGATAATGCGATGTGATACTCTCAGCTTCACCAGTTTTAGAGACAAGGAACAGCTGAGGCAAGATGGCAACTGATTCCAAGTAGATACTGAAAGTCCACAGGATCTGGAAAAGATTGAAAGAATTCTCAATGCGAGATCCTTGATTGCTTCTCTTTAGTTAATTTTCAATAGTTTGGAAGAACAAAAACCTCAAGAACAGCAAAATCATGGTTTATGAGAATGGCAAGGACAAAAGCAGGCAGCACCAGAAACTCAATCCTGTAAACAGATGGATGTTTGAGTTGATTTCACACTGGAAAGTTGTATACCACTCTTGACCCTCTCCCTAATTTCTCACCTGAAAGTATCATGATTATGATCATATGTGGCCTTGAACTTCATGTAGATTAAATACACTGTTGCGTATGAAGCTGATATGAAAACAAGCTTCATGAATGTGTTGTATGCTGAAATATAAGTACTGAGGAGATCCAGGTAGCGAGTTGTGTACACAAGTGCAAACAACACCTGTGATTTCCCCGAGATTCCTGTAAGAACAAAAATGAGGATGTGATACGACAATGGACAAAATCTGACATGGCCAAAGTTCTAGTAGGTACCCTTATGGTCATCTGGTCTCAAAATATAACTGAATTGAACCCCTGAAGCAACAGTATCAAAAATAATGGTTCTAAAAATTCTTAAATCGATAAACTTAGGTATTTATAACAAAGTTGAACAAAGTAGGTATCGAATCGGAACTGCTGTATACAAACAATGTGAGAGAAGCAAAGAACTGCCAGTGTCTGGGAGAGGTTAGCACTGAGAAAAAGTAATTGTAAAGTGAAGTTCGAGATTTCATCACAGCGGAATGTAACAAGAAAAGCAACAAATCTTCCCATTTTCACACGTATGTGGGGCTCTCGATTCATTTGCAGGAAGATAGAGCTAACGTGGACACAATCCTGACCGAAAGCCGATCGAGAGCCGGTAAATTCAACTTACACTTTTCTGTCCACAAATGTACAATCGTTACTTACCAGCACATGATCGTGTCTTCCAAATCTTTGCGAGTAGGATAAAAATAGCTAGTAGATGAGAAAGATCCCCAGTAAGCCTAAAAATGTTCATTTTGATCGATTTGATCCTAGCCAAAACACCGAAAAATGACGTGGCCTGTCAAGTTTCGACAGCAGAGTGCAGCACCGTCTTCTCCTCGGCCTTCTAGCTCTAGCATCTCTGCGCTGACTAGTAAATCTCTCATAGCAAACTTCCACAACGTGAACGCGAATGTGAATGTGGTTTGCAGGAGTTTTCAAGGTGGTTTGTTGCCAGGCCCACGCCTGCTGCACACGCGCGCAACGCGGGGTAGGTAGGCAACCTCCTTCGCGCCATATTAGCCTTGTGAAGAGGCTGACCCGTATGTTCTGAATCATCATGTGTATGAGATTTCACACGTTTGCTTTTACATGCCGAGCACTATCACCGAGACCATCGAGAAAACGTTGTATATCGGGTTGTTTACCCTCTTGATCAAGTGTTAAATTTAGGAAAGAAGAGTAGCTTAAATCGACATTATGCCTAAAGGAAAACGGAAGGGAAAGTCAGGTAAGTCTTGTGGTTTTCTTTCAGCCTCGAAAAATTTCTAGCCATATTGAAATGGTCGTACGGCACTGGCAATGTTTTGAGTACATTTGTCACAGCATTATGGCAGAATAGACACGTAAAGTTTTTTGGATCGATGACACCGATTTTGCCGTGTTTCGCAATATTGCGCGTTTGTATCCACTTAGGTTTTTAAGACATCCGATTTTTCAGTAGTTTTTCCGCGTTTACCCTCATTTTCTATTTGCGTTGGTGTAGTTTTGTGATTTCTTATTTCGTTTTTCGTGAAACTTGCCTTTGTGTGTATAAGTAAATGAATTCTAGGACTGTTGTTTGGCTTTCAGGGTCCCTGGCTCAAAAGATCCGGACAGATGCACTTGGTATCACCTCAGATGAAGATTCACTTAATGACAATGCCAGTGTGATAAGCCTTGTGTCTGATTCTCACAGTGTCGTGGAAGAAGGTAATGTATTGCCAAATGAGATATGATGATGCAACATACCCCTAGCTATGAAATCCTCATTATGCCACCCTCACAATTTTAGGCAATGAAAATGAACCGGATGAAACTGCCATTGAAGAAGAATTTGAGGAGAAGCTAAGAGATGCTATTGATGGTGTCAGTCAAAAATCTGCTCAAGGTCGGACTCAGAGCATGGAAGCAATTTGTAAAGCGTTTACCAAACGCTTTATTCCTGACTTTGTTGTGGACAGGTAAGTCTTCAAAATGTTACTCCTTTTAAAAAAGTCCTTTTTTTTTAGTCTAGTTTTTTCATCAGCCTTTATAAAACTTCTTAGCTGCATTTAAAAATGTTGTTAAAAATGCTGTAAAAAATCTGAACTTTTCAGACGTGTTACTATTGCTGATGGAATTGAGCGTTGTCTGAAACGAGGCCGAGGTGCTGAGCAAGCAGCAGCTGCCCAACTCGCTCCCCTGATGTGCGTTCAGCTCGGTGCTGGTGACTTTTCAGAAGAATTATGCCGTGATCTGGTTCCTGTGTTGATGGTTGTTGCCAGGGATCCGTCTGTACCCGCTGTGACTCGTGCCAAGGTAAGTTCCAACACTTAATGATTTTCATATTATTCTGCTCAATTGGAATTGCAAAGAATGTGTTCATCTCCTTTGGTATGTTTCCTTGCAGTGCTGTTGGGCTTTGGGTTTGCTTTCCTTCCTTGCTGGTGGAGAAATGCAGGATGTGATGGAACGTATGAGAGCCCTTGAAGCTATTTTCTCAGGATCATATTTGAAAGGTGACGGTACTCTCCCAACTATCACTCCAGAAGTTGGCTCTCTACATGCAGCAGCTCTTTCTGCATGGAGTCTATTGCTGACATTGCTGTCACCGGGTGATGTTTTCATGTACATGTCGGATGAAGATTGCACATACCTCCCGTAAGTATTCCTGCCACAGTTTGTTAGTAGAGTTATAACTGTCAGATAATTCCTATTTCTGCACTTCCTTATCCCCTAGAGAGCTTAGTCGACTGAGTGAACTGCTTGAATCAGTGCACCTAGACCTTCGTTTGGCTGCTGGGGAAGTTATTGCTTTGCTTTATGAGCAAGGCCGTTCTCATGATGCAGATTTCTGCTCTGACTTCACTGATGAGTTAGTTGGAACACTGAGGCAATTAGCTACTGATTCTCACAAGTACAGGGCAAAGAAAGATAGGAAAACACAGCGCTCCTCATTCCGAGACATTGTGCAATTTGTTGAGGTAAATTTTGGCTATCAGATTTACAGCAAGGCTATTCTAAACTATGAATACAGATAGTTCTTCTTTTTTTTTTAACTTCAAATTTGCAGGAAGACGTCCCTCCTGAGGTTCAAGTCCGTTTTGGTCAAGAAGTTCTATTGCTGGATTCTTGGTGCCGCAAGAAGCAATATGATGCGTTTTGTCAAGTCCTTGGGTCTGGTATGAATTTGCATCTAACAGAAAACGAGCTCTTGCGAGAAGTTTTTGAACTTGGAGAGAAAGTTTCGCCTCTGACTTATGCCAGCAACAAGCAGACGAAGCAGGAAAGGGTAAGTCCTTTTTTGATGGCGCAATATGGTTTCAAGTTTATTGCTGTGCCCAGTGGCGCCAAGACGCATTGGGGACGGTGCAGCAAGTGCTCTCACCTCCCTCCCTATTGTACCGAAAATCTCCCTAATTTCTCTCCCACCTTCCGTTCTCTCTTCCTTTCCTTTCTTCCTCATCTCTTCCTTTCCTTCCTCTTTTTCCTCCCTCTCCTTCCTCCCTCTCCCACTCCTCCCTCCCTTTTTTCCTCTAACCTCCCTCCCTATTTGGATTCCTTCTTGGCTCCACTGGCTGTGCCTAATATTAAATATAATTTTATTTCTTTACAGCAATTGTTAAATGCCGCAGCTTTCAAAGCAAGAACAATTTCTCGAGGCAAGTACCGTGACAAGCGGTCAACAGTGGTTGCTTGCTAGATGCCAGGTATTGCATGAAATATGGTTCTCAAGTGACGCTACACTGGCTTCTTTTAATTTTGAAGGGATGAGAAAAAATGTGCCACAGGTTTTCATTAGCTTAATTTTATATGTTGGCTGTCAACTCAAAATTGTAGATTTGTTCCAGTAATTGTAAGTTTTAAGTTTTGTTCTGAACCTGAAATTTCTAGTTCCCCTGCAATTCTTCCTGACATCTTATGTATGTACTGAAATTGAGAGGTGAATTTAACATGTTACCTTTGTGTTACAAGTATGACTGCATTGGGCTAGTTTGACTCGGACTGTTCAGACATTACACATTTCAAAGGTGACACCCTGTGCCAACACTTTTACATCCCAACAACGTTACTTTCCTTTATGTGAGCAATTCCTTCTTAAAATCGCTGTAGGACTGTGGGTACTTTGTAGTACAAATTGTATATATTATTTAAACATTTGCATCAAGGAAGTGGGATTGATTGCTACCCCTTAAATTTTCTTATGTCCGATGAAATTGGTTCGGGAACATGGTAGCCTTGCTGCAGCCAATGTGTTGACTATAAGTCAAATCTCCCAATGGCACTTGTGAAATGTATTGATAGGTTTCTTTTTGGTTTAATGCATGTCAGGTGCCATTTGGAGATAGTACTTTTTCATATCAGCTTAAAAAGTACTTTTTTTTTCTTAAATATACATGTATTTATTATAATTGTATAGTTGGGCTTTTTTCATTGGCTATTAGTGCTGGTCTTCTTCTTCTGTTCTTTGGTTATCAGAGAAATTCAACTGTGGAGAAGTTGTTCTCTTGTGTCCTATATTGTAATTACTTCCTGGTAATATCTATGTATTGAGATTTTAGCATGATTTTTAATTACTATCTGTGTAATAAGAGTGGCGTTACTTGGGTCCAGTGAATAAATATTCACTTCCTCTAGCTTTAGAGGGTTTATATAACATAAATTTGTGTGTGCCTTGTGTATCATTTTAATTAATTATGGGGTAATCTACTGGAAAGCATTTCATGTGCCCTATTTTGGTTGTCAATTGTTTCCCTCTCTCTCTCTCTCTCCCCTTACTTTGGAAAGTGAAAACAAAGTTCTGTAACAGGAGTATCAGAGTAACTATGATTGTATGGTTGTAGGACAAAACTGGACCGCTCTTTATGAAAAAGAGTAACGGTTTAAAATCATAAATTTATGGATCCGTGGTACAAGTTCATAGGAATTGAGATTGTCACTGTCTAATTTTTTCTCTTTTGTGGGTTAGGCTGTGGAGCAAGGCTGTTCTCTTTGTGATGTATTACTGCCAGAAAATTTCCTGTGGGTACAAACCTATAGCCCTGATATATTAAATTCAATGACTCCATGTACTCTATCAGGTTTTGTGGTGGCTGTTTTGTCCTTCATTCTCTAAGTAACTTTTGTTTCTGAAATAGGGGGTCTAAATTAAGTAAATGTTTCCATTTGCAGCTTCTAACTGCTGCAGCCAATTATTAAATGTTGTTACCTTATTGTTTTAATTCTCTTTCTTTTTGGCGTTGCTAATGACACAAGAAAAATTTAAATACCATATATTTTCATGAAACCATTGTTTGAAATCATCCATGTTGGCGGACCGGTTTCATTTCTCCAACTCCATCAGAAGTTGGGTCGGTGTTTGTAGTCCAATTGAATTTTTAAAGCATCTTTCACAAAGTTTAAGTACCGTGTTCATGCTGCTTATAACTTCACACACCTTTGCCTGATCATTACTAATGTTTGTATTGCTGATTTCCCACCTGGATGATGACCTGGCAGGCCAGGTTCTGGTATTTTTTTGTAAAACAAATCTTATCATTCATTTGTATTCAATTTTGTTAACATGTATGTTATTTTACAACTGAGGTGTTGAAATTTCGTATTTTTGTTGCTGTATCATATGGATTTTGTTATGAGTATTCCATGACTTCCCCTCCTCATGTCTTGGCAGCTGGTCTGCTCATTACCACCGGTACTTATCTTTGACTGCTTGTCTTATCCTTTGACACAGAATCAGTGTTGAGTGTTGTAACTTGCCTTCATGGTATGAAATAAAAAAATAAAAACTTTTTCCGCCCAATACTTTTTATTCCTACCGACTATCCTGTTTCTGGACTCTACACTGTGAACTGGCCGTAATCTGATGACATTGAATCTGCTTCGTGGATGGAAGTTGTTCAAAATTGGTTGTGGAATAAATAAAGCAGAATTGCACCAGAGCAGTAATGGGACTCCTGCCTTCATTGTTTTTCGATTGTCATGGGGATGACAAAATCTTAATATCGAAATCGCGGTTAACGTTCCAAAACTATGTCAAAACATGGAGACCAGCAATGAGAAATTTATAGTTAAACGATCCTCTTTTGTTGTGTTTCCTGTATGGGAAGAAAACAAAACTACATCGTTGCCGAAGCTGTTGTAACAGCTGATTCGAACCTATACCTGGGCTGGAAGGATTTCTTAAAAATGTCAAAAAAGAAAATTGTGAGTGGTTTATTTGTGCAGTACATAAACACGACCTGTCTGCTTCAAAATTAAAATTGAAGGTTGTGGCACAGTCTCAATCAAGTGAATTGGGGTTTTATAGTACAATTTAAATGCCTCGTCACCGTCATCCGACTGGACTTCGTAATGTTAGGCCTGCCTGAGGAAGAGTAACTCTCGCGTACTGCCGGGTTGCTTCGAAATCTACCAGAGATTTAAAACCAATTTTCCATTCCTGATCTCCGGGTACCCTTGACCTATGGTTCGTTACTCTATAAACATCGAACAATAGGATTCTGCTGTGGCCACTAACCTCACTTCCAATTCTTTTTCTGCATCAATTTAAAATTTCGAGTCTATGGGCCAATAAAATGCGCACACACACTCTGTTCCTCATAGCTCTGAGATATTTTTTTTTAGTTAAGGAAGAGACTTTAGATGTGCCAAACTGATCGAGAATCTATGAGTAAAATTTTAAAGATGCTACAATTTAGATTTTGCATTACATGTCATGTTTCTCCTAAGAGCTAATTTTGGGATTCCCACAGTATTAGAACAGTTTTCGTTGTTGTAACCCTAAAGCTTGACCAGTCCAAGTGCATTATCATTCCTTATCAGTCATTTGAAATATATAGGAATAAAGTTTAGTCACAAAATAGTTTTAACACAACCTTTGGGTATCAAAAGGTGTCGTGTTCCTGAATGAATTTCCATTTAAACTGCAAAATTTGTTTTGCAGATGCTACGTGTCCAATCATCTGAAGGGACACGCAGAGTAGAATGTGATCCTCAGGATTCAACTATGGACCTCTTTCAGAAGGTAATATCTTTATTAAAAGCCCTTACATTTGATTTCAGATGTTGATTCAATCCATCATGAATTGATTGAGTTGATCAGTTAAACTTTTAAGCTATAACTTGCTAATTTGCTTTCAGGTCCATGATGCTTTTGGACTCAGTGCATTTTGCTTTGCTTTGTATCGAGAAAGGGGCAATAAAGATGAAATCAACTCATCAAGAAGCAAGACGGTGAAAAGTTTAGGTCTTAACCATGGAGATCTCATTTATTTAGCCCCTATTAACGGGGCTGTTCTGTGGCCAACTGACTCCAGTTCGAATTCACTTGCAAGTGTCACTCCATCAGGTAAGCATATACTTAAAATTTATTTTTTACTGTCAGGCACTTAGAGCTATGTTCATGTAACAAGCCTATCATAAACTAATGCTTGCCTATGGCTGTTCCATAGGAGAATCAGGGGAACAAGAGAGGTCACTACCATCTACAAGCAGCAGTCAGACAACTGCGACTCGTTGGAAAAACTCATCAAGTTCTTCAGGTAGCTCTTCAAATGGTTCTCAGGAAGATGAGGTGGACCTTCAGCTATGGAAGATGGATGGCAAAATCAAACGGGATCGTGATGATAAGTTGTAAGTATTTTCCCTTCATCCTTACGTGAGAGATAATTTTAGGTTTGAATCCTGTGTATATTGCTGCTAAATACCACATCTGTGTATTGTTGGTGCTTCAAAAACGTATTTTGTTCTTGAAGATGAACCAATAGAAATCAATGCTTGGCTTACTTACTCTCTAAATTCTGAATTCTATTCCAGATGTCGTCACGGTGCAAATGCGTGCTGCTTACATTGCTCACCTCTAGAACCGTTTGATGAAGCCTACTTAAAAGAGCAGAAAATTAAGCATATGTCATTTCATTCATACCTACGGAAACTCACTGCTGGTGTTGATAGGTATTTTGTTGCATACAATATGGTTTAGTAAGCTAATTTTGAAATGAACAAATTTCAACTCACTTTAACATCTGTATCCATTGACAGAGGTAAATTTGTGGCCTTGGAAGACATAAGCTGCAGGATCAAGCTGGGATGCAAAGACCATCCTCCATGGCCTCGTGGCATCTGCTCTAAATGTCAGCCAAATGCAGTAACTTTAAATCGCCAGGTATTTCACGGTGCACAGATTTCCGTGGCATGACACGGTGATCAGATTTCCCAACAATTTAAAGCATTCAATGGGTTATTCAATCTTTATCTCTCTTTTTCTGTTTTTTTAGATTTATCGTCATGTGGACAATGTAATGTTTGAGAACCCTCAAATAGTGGAGCGCTTCTTGGATTACTGGAGAGTTACTGGCCATCAACGAATTGGTTTCTTGTATGGCACGTATGAAATTCATGGTGATGTTCCGCTGGGAACAAGAGCTACAGTTTCTGCAATTTATGAACCACCCCAGGTGATTTGTTTTGCTTAATAATCAGAATGAAAGCAAATGAGTCCAATTTCTTTTGTTCTTATTCATTTGTTCATTTTGTTAACTTTCAGGAAAGTTCAAGAGACTCGGTTACTCTGCTTCTACCTGATGATAAAGAAGACCTTGTAGATGATGTTGCCAGACAACTGGGGATGCGTAGGATCGGATGGATTTTTACAGATTTAATTGCAGATGACATGCAGAAAGGGACTGTGAGTATTTTTCTTGTCATGGTTTGGTGAAACAACGGTTGCTGAGGCTGTTTCTTTAGAGGTTTTTTAAGCTCCCATTTTGGCTTTATGAGAAACTGTTCTGGTTTTCCCTATCTAGGTCCAGCACGTGCGGAACATTGAAAGCCACTTTCTGTCAGCTCAAGAGTGTATCATGGCAGGACACTTCCAAAATTTGCATCCAAATCCTTGTCGCTTCTCTCCTGGGGGGTACTTTGGTTCCAAGTTTGCCACTGTTTGTGTAACTGGTAAGTACCTCACCATAATGCTCTCACTGATTTTCTCCATCTCTTCTTTGATATACGCTGACCGAATTCTATTTCCCAGGGGATTCCACCAATCAAGTTCATATGGAAGGATACCAGGTTTCGAACCAATGCATGGCATTGGTCAGAGATGGGTGCCTAGTTCCGACAAAGGATGCTCCAGAATTAGGAAGTATCCGAGAGTCTAGTGACAAGCAATATGTGCCTGATGTCTACTACAAGGTGAGTCGAAAACAATCTGCATTGCTATAATATCAGTTGGGATTATTTCTCCCTTTTTCTGAAGAAAAAAGGGTGTGATTTGAAGTTCCTGGATATAAGGGTATCAGAGAAAACCTTGAATCATCGTGAAGGCTTTTTTTCCCCATTTATTTCGTTTGGGCAGGACTCTCTATAGACAGTATTGACTGAAGGCTTTTTAACTGCCTCGACTCATAACAAAATTATACACACACACAACCACTTTAGGATAGAATTTTGCAGGTGGACATTGTTCTACTCTGACAATAATCAGTCTAAATACAAATGAATCATTATGGCATAAGACTTTCATGAGAACATGAAGATGTGAATACCTACAAAACAACACTGCAGAGCTCAGAATAATTACTCTCAGTTTTTTAAGTACGTAGACTCATTCTCACTCTTAGTAGAAATAACTAAAACTAAAGCTGGGATGTTTTTTTCTGTATTCCATGAATTTCAAAGCGAAGACAACAGGTGGAATGTATCATTTCATAAGAGGAAAGCTCACTCACAGTATCTTCGTCATCGGAAACACAAACACTGTCCTGTTTCCGTGATTAGCCATCAGTTTCAACTTGTGGTGAAATGGCGTGTACATTTTTTATTACCCACTAAAAAAAAAAAAAAAAAAAAGGGGGAAGACTAAATGTTTACAAAACACATGAAAGCGTACCATAGAAACTCTTTCCAGTAGAAAAAAATGAAATTGCTTATAAAACCCATTTTACCTTTCGGCATTTCTTTGCAACGGCTAATCACAGACACTTAAAATTCCAACACCAAGACAAATATCAATCTTACCCTAATTATGCCCCCCCCCCCCCCCCCCCCCCCCCCCCGAGGAAGGATAACTATAGCCGTGTCCTGTGACACTAAATGTAAAGTTGTGACAGTAATAAAAAAATACAGGAGCTACTGTTGTTCCAGTAAGGTAATATTTGCTGTTGGAATTACAAATAGTAACATTCGAAAATTTACAATTATAATTTCATCAAGGTAAATCACAGCAATACCACAGAACAGGTACGGGTGGGAGGTTTACAATATGAAATTACTAGAGTACAGCGATTGGTGTATAGACTTGATTTGTGAAATGTTCCAGTCACTAAATGGAATGCATTAATTTCAGTTGTAATTACAGTTGGGAAAGAAGTATAATGAAATTCGCAGCAACGCGTCATAGGGATTTGATTATCAGTATTGAATTTGATGGATAGTTCAACTGATGAGCATGGTTAACAGTGGAAACATTATTAAATTACTTCTAGTCAAATGGTGAACCTGTTAAACAATGTTTAATTTCTTCCTACCCTTAATGATATATCACAATGGTTTGGAAAAACTTTTCCATAACTGTGCTGATCTATAAGTACAATCTACCTCAGGTACTGAGGCCTGGCCAAGTTTGACAATTGAAACCTTAAAACTGGAAGAATTATTGGTTGGTGTGATGAAGCTTTTGATGGTTTGTCAGCTCTCAGCTTCATTTACGGATCAATTCTGTTGCTAGCTTATTCCACCCTCCCCCCAAGCAATACTTAATTTTAATGATCCTTTTTACAACATGCCCATTCTGTTCACTTAACATATATCCCTAGGATGATTAAACAGTAACATAAAACATTTTCAATCATCATTTGTTTAATTGATCTATAAAATGTGTCATTTCACTTATCAAGAATAATCAAGGCCATGAAAGGGTGAAATTTTGTCCAAATGGGACTTACAGCTTTCCACATCTTGTAATCATAATAGGTTTCACTGGCTTACCCGTCTGATCCCCATGACTCGCAATCAAATCGACAATTTCTATGCCACTGACAACTTGGCCAAAAATGCCTGTAAATGCTTGTGTGTCTTGCAAGATGATGCGAAATTGGGACCCAACCGCTCCAAAGTAGTCGTGCTTCTTTTGTTGACGCCGCATTCCAACAGCACCCCTCAGCCCTGGCAGCCGTGTCTCGTCTGGTTGGAAGTAGCCATCTTCGTAGATTGACTTGCCTCCCCTTCCTGTATTAAACTCGTAATCTCCGGTGATAACCTGAATGTGGAACAAATTTTCTCATTTGTAGGTTGAAAGTTTAATTTAAAATTAATTAGACCAATGACTGTAATACTCAATGTTCTTACCGATTCATTTTTCCAACACTGGAAAAAGGAACATCCCTTGTAAGATGCTCGCCTATCCGCTGTGGTAAGACGATCGAAATTTCTGCACATCTTAGGGGCAACATCTGGACGTGTTTCGATAATTATCTGCCCCTTGGCAGCCCCATTTATGTTTATATTGAAATAATACCGTGGACACACATTGGCTGGGGACCTGATGGGAACTGGTCTTGCTGGCGGATGAATAATCGGTGCTGACGTTTCCAGTTCTCCGTCTTCTATCGGCGGCGACTGCACCTGTGTCACTTGTGCAGCATGCGTTGGAGGGGTAAAGTCGTTCGAAGTTGTATGGGAAGAAGTTGCTAGGGTAAAGACATCAACTGGGGTCGGTGGACGTGAAATCTCAGTGTCTGTTTGAATTTCTAAAGGAACGGAGATAATTGGTTGATGCAAAGGATACTCAACCTGGGGGGCACTCGCATCGGTTATTTCGCCAAAAGATTCCGGAGAATCTTGCAAGGAAAGGGGCGGAGAGGGCTCTGGCATTGCGGGTGGAGTGGGATCTAATGTAATGTTTGGAGGGCTCATCACCAGTTGCCTTTGCATGTTATGAATTAGGGCTCCTTCACCAGAGGCTCTCTGGTGCTGGTGCAGACGGGAAAACAGTTGGGACATGCAGTAGTTAGTCAGAAATAGAACTGGATCATGAAGTGGCTGATTCAATGAGGGTGGCTTAATGTCACTTTCGCTTGCCAAAATACTCGCCACGGACTGGCGTAAGGTATCAAAGTTGAATACCACTTCGGAATGGCCAATGAGATCATTGAGCTGACATTGGATGATCATTTCCCGACATTTCGCCTGTAAAAAGCAGGAAATACATCAATTAATTTTCAAGATTTATTTCATAAATCCTATTTTTGGAAAATCGATGTGGCTTACCTGCAATGTCTGCTTTTTAATCAGTAAAAGAGAGAAGATTTCTTGCACCTCTTTAGGATTTTGTGCTTCACACAGCGCAAGTTGAATTCGCGACAAGGCCTCTCTAATATCAGCAGTCGGATCCACATTCCAGTCACCATCCAGACTGGATTGTACTTCTCTCATTAGTGCGTTACAGGCATCCCGAATCATAATAAGAAAATGGCGTTGGCGTCTTGCAAGTTGACGCACATTCTCATCCATGTTGGTCATGAAAGAGAGCTCAGCAAATGCCTGGAACCATAAAAATTACCTTCAGCCATTAACAAATCAATTGCAGTATCAAGTGGCACATCTCTGTCCAGGAAAGCATTGGGTGCGAGCTGTACCTCCTTTTTCATCTGGTCCTTAGCCTGTTCCAAGGACCAAATCTGGTGCAGTCTTATGTCCGCATGAGCGGATCTTTGGCATTCGATGCAGAGGGACTTTTCACAATTTACGCACCACAGACCTAAGGGAGATCCATGAGCAGGGCAACGTTCATGTTGGGTAGCCTGCAGAAAGTATTTTCGTATATTGTAAACCTTCAAGCAACCACAGTCATTGTAAATTCTATCATCCTGATGCTCCTTTACAAACCTCATGCGATGAAGCGCTTGCATCCAAGGAATTTCCATTCGTTAAGGAGTTTTCGCCTTTTAACTTCAAGTACAACGTAACCAAACCCAATCTTGAGCTGTTGGTTTCAAGTGCCTGAGGTCCTTTCTCAGTAAGCTCGGTCAACTTCCAACATAGCTCGCAGTATAGTTCTCCCAACCGCATGGTGGATCCTTTCGCCGACTTGCCTAAACCAGTTTGGATGCATTCCAAACAGAAAGTATGTTTGCAGGCCAAATCTTTAGGAAGGTGCGTTGTGTCATTGAAAGGCCTTTTACAGTGACCACAACAAATCAGTTCTTCTATTTCTGACAGATGCTGTTCCATACTGTATTCTGTCATCTGTAAAAAGTAGTAATGTTTTACGTAACCTTCATCACAGGGTCCAGTGCTGTTAAATTCCTACTCCCGGTAGTTTTGTCTCCCGCGGGGAGAGGTGATGCAAACACCATTACCGTAGGCAACCTAACCTTACTTCTTTAAACTGCGGGAGTCGTCAAAACGTTTTATATCGAGAAAAGCGCGGCCACACTTTTCGATCGCTGTTCAACTACTAACTTTAACGCGCAGGGTATCTTAAATCGAGAAAGTATGGCTACTTTCGGATGCCGTCTATGTGGCCTACTGTACGACGCAGGTTACTGGTGCTGAAAAACATATTGGGCTCTTGTCGGACATAATTGGGCGCTGATTGTGCCCCTAGTTTGCCTCTTTGTCGTTTGTTTGGAATGTCCTGTGCAGCCTTGTAAACCAGAAACCCGAATAACCACCCCGTCGTCTTGTTTACACGTCTTTCAGCTTCCCCGACACGTGCCAGCCCCGCAATATTGTCTTGGGTCGCTCTGCATCTTTTCCTGACGATCACAGAGGACCGAAGCGCACTCGGGATATTAGACTAAAGCCTCCTTCAGTGTTTGCATCGATTCCCCTCCCCGAAACGCGGCGCGTGGGGAGACGGCCCTGCAGGGAGATAACAACCACCTTGTTGCTTTGATGACACCGGCCCGGGTCTGGTTCACTGGCGCCCCAAATGCCACATTTATCTACTTCTGCCTTTCTGGCCGTGTTCGGTGACATGAACAAGCCTTGCGTTTCGTCTGGCGGCGCGCGCTGCGGGGTGGCCGGAGCTTTTTCCAGCTTTCGGCGCCGCGAACACGGGACGGGATCGGCGCGGCGCGGCACGGGACGGAACCGAATCGCAACGGACAATGGCAGTGGTAGAACGGCGGCGCGACGCGGCGCGGCGGCGAAGCGGCGGAAAGCAAACAACACACGGCCGGGCCGAGCCGGCTGCTCAGCACTGCTCAGCCGCCCAGCCAACAGGCGGCCGCCCCGCGTCGGCAAGTCGTCGGCTCGGTGCCGATGCGTCCTCGCGCCTCTGGGGGAGGGGGAGGGATCTCCAGGACCCGATCCTGTTTCTCTGGCGATGACACCTGAAGGACATGAATGTGGGGGTGGAAAAGACCGCTGGCCGGGGTGTTGGAGGGGGGCACGTCCACACGCGGCGCGCGGCGAGCTCTGGGGGGTCCTGACGCCGCGGACGTAGGACGTGTGTGATAGCCTACTTCTGTGCCACCGCCACCGTATGCCGATGCAGCGGACAGTCACGGCCGCGGCTGCCCCTGCCACTACTGCTGTGGTGACGGCAGCACGCGACACGAGCGCAGCCAGGGCAGCACTCGTGAGGGAGGGGGGGGGGGGGCGGAAGGGAAGGGCGTTGTGCCGGTTGTTATCTCGTCTAGAGGCCGGGCGGGGTGCTGCGGTGCCGCGCCTCACACATGAGCAGGCCACTTTTGGGCCCCGTCTCCACCAGCACTCCACTGGGTGGCCATTGCCTTGCCCGTCCCGCGGAGCGCATCCTGCGGATCTCGAGGGTGTCGGCGCCATCCCCGCGGCCCCCCGCGGTCCCCCGCCCAGCCCCGCCTGCGGCTTTACCTCTCCCCGCCCACCCGACCCGCCGTACTCGGAGACTCGTGGATAGCGATATGACTGCGATTGATCTGATAGGGTGGCGCCGGTCTGATACGACACGGGCTGCGCGGGTGTGGTGTGGGCGCTGGACTGGGCGCCGCACCCCAGGCCTCGGGCGTGGGCCCCGAGACCGAGTGGTGGTCCGAGGCCGGTGCAGGAGCGGAGCGGGCGGAGCAGGAGGCCCCGAGACTCGCGCCGGGAAGCACAGACCGCTGCATGCCACAGGCGAGCGGGTTATGAAGCGGGTGGTGGCTGGCGCGAGCCGGGGTTGGTGTGGGTGCAGTAACAGGTGTGCCGCTGCCACCGTATCACCCCCCCCCCCCCCCCCCCTCTGCAGGGCGAGGCCAGGCGGGGCCCAGGCGGGACAGAGCCCGGTTCGAGGAAAAGGGGGGGGGGGGGGGGTAATGACAACCGCGGACCATCGCGACCAACTCACGACCACCCAGAAAAGTATTCTGTTCCAAATTTGACGGTCTGTCTACCATTTACTAATGCATTCCCCCCTTTTTTTTCCCCAGGAAAAGGACAATTATGGAAATGAAGTTCCTCGTTTGGCTAGGCCTCTTCCGGTGGAATATCTTTTGGTAGATGTTCCTGCTTCCACTCCTCTAGTGCCCCAGTACAAGTTTCACTTTGATCCATCCATATCGCAGTTTCCAGTGGAAAACAGGTGAGGATGGTCTGACCATAGCGCATGGTCCATCTTTTTCTTTTGTTATTTTTTCCTGAAAGCCAGCTCTAAAATTAACTAAATCCCTTTGTTTATGTTTGTTCCTTAGAATGGTACAGGGCCATCTACAAGACTTTGGAACTCTAAGCAATTACATGCGCCAGTTTACTGATGATCAATTTCTGATGGCTATGTCTGACTTTCATGTTCTACTGTATATTGCTACTATGGACATGTTGCCCTTGAGAGTAAGTTCCTCTGATATGTTACCAAATATTTTGTACTGGCAATAATGTATGTGTTGTATTTGTTTCATGACTGTGCTTATCTCTTGAACAGGAACACATGGGCCCATTGCTCGAGGCTGTAAAATCAAGAAACTTCACTAAAGCTTCAGAATGGCGTCATTCAGAACAGTGGGGCACTGTTGAACAATTGATCGCAGCTACTGAAGTCCCAAGTGCATCTGGTTCTCATCTTCATGATGTTCATGGAGCTAGTGGGTCAGGTCTAGGTGGAGGAGCAAAATGGACATGTCCTCATTGTACTTTTATTAATGCTTCACATTTGTCATCTTGTGAAATGTGCAATTTACCTAGGTAGAACATTGGATACTGTAGTTGGCTGTGAACTAAGGAGAAGTTGGTTTGTTTGTTCTTTTTGTACATAAAAAAATTGAAATTAATTCCTTGAAATAATTTATAACAAACTTTTAGAAGTAATTACAAAATGAGATTTTACTTGGCATTTTTTTTTTTGTCGAACAGGTCTGAAAATAAGGATGTGTTCTTACATAAATGATTGTTTTTGGTCTGTTACTTCATTTTTGTTTAGTCATAGGAACTCTCATTGATGTTTAATTTTCCTCCAAACTAATGTGTCAAAATTGTTATTTTCTTCAAATAAGTTTGTGTATATCCCTTCTCATTTTCCTTCAAGAAATATTACATGAAGGTTATATCTGCTGTTGTAAATAATCAGGATAGTTCCCTTTTCTTACAGTACATCTTAATGAATGATTTACAGTGAAACAATTCCTTAGTGTTTTGCTCTGTAATCCAGTTGAATCAAACCAGTCTTGCTCATAAACATTATTTTCCCCATGGTGCCCTGAAGAGTTTGCGTTCAAGGAAATGTGTAGGATGTATCTCAATCTTGCAGGTTTTGGTTGTGGTACTATTTGAGGTTTTCATTAGTGTAAATTTGTGCACATGATGTGCATCAGCCAGAAACTGCCTTTTCATCCAATGTCTGGCTGTCATATTTTATTGGTTTTGTTTCAATCACATTTCTTTGTCTGATAATAAGTGATCTACCTTTTAAAAAAATACTGTGTATTACAAACAATGTTTTATGTCAGAAAATATTTTTCAGATGCGATATTCTACTACAATTTTGAGAAGCCCTTGAAGTTGTCAAATGACATTTCGGTAGAAGGTGATGGTGTTATTGTTCTTAAAAGATTTTGCTGTGATTTATGACTGATGTGCTGGCTAATCATGTGTTAATAAAGCACATTAGAATTTGGACTTAAGCAAGACTGAAAGCAGTTCACACAGTCAAAACTTTTGTGTTAAGAATGCTGAGGATCAATGGGAGACCCATTGACGTGGATGTCAGCAACCTTCATTAGTAATTCTGTTCGTGATAGCAAATAATAGTAGCTTCATTCTTTTTCAAGAAAGGATCCAATTTTTACATTTTTCCTGGTCATCATTTAGCAAGCCCTATTGGGGACCAAATGTATGCTAAACCTTCTCATTTTACTTTAAACAAAAGTGTGCTTGTCATTGGTACTTTGGGTTTAAGTAATCTGAAACTGATCAAGGATTTTCGAAAGTACAGCTTTACATTGTCGCTGCTCTCATTTGTAGTGAGCCATCCTCTTCGGCCCACTGCCAGGCAGACCTGCCAAACGATTTGTCTAAAATGAAATAAGGTGTACAAATTTTTTTATCAACTTGTAAATAGATTTTGATACAAACTATAGATTTTCAATATGACAAAATGTATATTGGGAAAGCTTTTCTAAGTCATGCAAGGCTGTTGATTATGTTTTCTCTGCTAATTAGTCATATTTTTTCCAAGCAATTACATTGGCAATAGCCACAACCTGTCATATATTCCAAAGACCATGGAATCTGCGTGTGAATATGTTGTAATTAATAAGGTACTCAGAAGAGAAATCATAGGGGAGATCCTGAAGGGAAGCACAATATCTGTACAGCTTCGTAAATAAATAAAATTCACCCACACGGAGTAATATTTTTCTTAACCCAGTAGACCAGTCACACAGTTATGTGTAACTCCATAAGTAATAGTGTCACATGATAGAGAAAGGAACTTTGATTTTCTATGTAACAACAAATATATTTATAAGATCATGAGCCGCACATATTTTTTTATTTGTAAGCCCCAAAAACCAGGGCGGGGAATTTCACTTGTTAACGAAGCAAACTGAGCAAGGAGGTAGGACTTTATTTCAATCATGGGACTCAGTTTTAGACAAGTAGTTACTGGATATGTAAAGAGCGAGATCCCCACAGGCCTGCTGATTCCGGAAACTGGATTGAATAGCATTTACTCTGTCCAAAAGGCACTTGGGCTTCAGTCCACTTAGCTCCTTCAGCACACCTGCAAAGAAGTAAATAGACATGCAATCAACGAAGAACAAATTGTTCCTGAACTCCAAAGGCGCAGAAGTTAAATTAAATTCCAGTCACATACCTAGAATTTCCCTTCCAAACTCTATGTTGGGATCATCAAGATGAATAAGAAGGGTTGAATACACAGCCTCAATGTGTGCTGCTGAACATTCTACGTTGTAATCATCAGGAAGATGGCTAAATAATTTACAGAGAATCTGGACAGCAGCTCTCCTCACACTGTCATCAACATCATCTAGACGCTTCATTATCACTAGAAAAATCCAGATTTGTGCGAAGGAAAGCATTTTCAAACCAAAATTGTAATTGCTTATAAGTCATGTACTTACCGGCATAAAGCTTGTTAACATGCTCTGCGTTGAGAATTTTATTCACATGGGCTACATTTGTTATGTGTGATAGTGAACGCAGTGAATATAATCTTGTTTTTCTAGCAGAATCCTCAACAAGTGCCAAAATCACAGGCAGTAAGGAATCCAAAAGGTAAATGATTGCTTCGTTCTGAGTCACACCATGAGTTTGGAGAATTGCTAGGAGACAAGATACAGTAATAGTTCTTAATGCCTCAGCTGTTCTCCCTGCCTTCCAAATTAAATTTGGCGCAATCACATCTGAAAAGGAGAAACTCAGAAATTGTTTTCCCAAGAACTACAGTGAGTATGCCAAACTTTAGATAATTAAATACCTTTGATGAAAGACAAAATAAATGGGTCCATCAGATTTGCAGGAATGGAATGAGTTCTGTCTGCATTTTGAAGAATGACTGCAACAGTTGATAATAGTTTCAACTTCATTTCGGCATCTTGATTTTCTGGCTGTAAACTTGCTGACAACGTTGACATCATGATGTCCAGACAGTCACTCAAAGCTTGCCCTGAAAAGATAGAAAAAACCAGCACAGAGGATGTCAGAACGTTATTGGAGGGAGGGGGGGGGGGGGGGTAATATTGGTTCCTAGCTCACCACAATTTACTATCACAGATTGGAAAATGAGTCTTTCTGGGCAGTGTATTGTCCACAACTGAGGTGCTGAGCTGACATCTTCCAGTAATTGGCGCATGTATTTTCTATACAGATCATTAATGTCTTGAAAACCTTCATAATTTTGCAACTTTTGGAGGGCAGCTACGGATATGAAAACAAAAGTTATAAGATACTTTCACATATTTTTTCTGGTCATACAAACTAGTTTAGACAGTGGGATATAGCACCTTGGGCATTCTCAAGAATGATATCCGACCCAGCGAGTGCTAAGACAGTAACAAGAATATTAAAAAGTTCTTGAGATACATTTACACAATCTTGCCCACAAATGTCCATGATAGCACAACAGCATTTTATTAGCTGTGACTGGTAAGAGGCCTGGGAACGAAGAAGAAAAATAGAGAGTAAGATTAATACACAAGGACATTAACCAGCAAGAGTAGTGGATGAAAATTGCATTGTCACCTCTCTTGAACGGCAGATAGAAGGTTGATGAAGAAAGCGAGCAACAGTTGGTGAGAAGGCTAGAAGATCACTTTGTTGTGCTCCGCTCATAACTGATGCAAGAACACGAAGGTGTCCTTGGTGACACGAGTCCTCCATGACCGGATGCATAAGAGTCCAGTAATTGGTAGGTGGTACAAAGTAACCCATGATTTGAGACGCTCTTTCAATCTATGACAACACTTGACATACATCAGAATGGCAGAGAAATAGATAGCCAACAACATTGTAAAAAGAAAAGCGATGTACTTACATTACTAACAACTCTAGGATCTTCATCATTACAAGCACGATACATTCCAACTAGGAGTTGCTCAACATACTGGTGCAAATCTGTTTCTGCATTCAGTATCAAAACACACAAAAGTTGAGATGCTTTGATACGAACATCCACAAGCCAGTCTTCCAGTTCACGCACCAAGGCAGGAGCAATTTTGTGCAGATTTCGCTTCACCAGTGTGCGGCAGCCTATATTGGGTCTCCTCACTGAAAAAATTAAAACCCTACACTGTGAGACTTAAAAACATAAATGAACAATTGTTACTACTATTGCTTTAAATTAAGGTGACAATGCAGACAACTGCTAGCTTCACTTTTACATTTTGCAGGATAATGATCGGGCAGGCAGTCCAAGAAGTCCATTTTGTCTTTGATATCATCTTCATTCTCTTTTTTCCATTTTTCCCCAGCCTCATTCCATAAGTCCCATGCTTTCTCTTGAATATCTGGAGATTGGTCGTTCAAGCTATTACAAAAAAGTTTGATAAAATTAGGATAAAACACTAAAAAGCAAAGGTAGTTGGAAATTTTATAGTTACCTTGTAAGCATGAGTGGGATCATAATGTGGAAGTAGGAGTACCGATCCGGTAAATCCACCAACCAATTCCCAACAATTTCAGTTACTGACTCTCGAACTTGAGGACTTTGATCAAAAAGTCTTTCAGCAAGAGGGCCAGAAACATCCTTGATTGACTTGTTATTACCAAACTGTACAACTTTTCCTAGAAAAAGAAAGTAAAAGGAATTTCTCAGATAAAACAATGAAGAGCTACATATCACACAAACTGCTTATTTATTCAGTTCTTACCAACAGCAAGTATGGCAGAAACTCTCACTCTGTACTGTTGATGTGTCGAAATTTGAATGAGAGGTTTGATGAGGGATTCTGATTGCATGTGGAAATTTTCGGGAATGGTAAGTGCAAGTGATGATGCACACTCACAGCTTTCTTTCTTGATTTTAGGGTATGGATCAAGAATAGTCTTCTTCAATATTGTTATAATATCATTGAAGAAGGGGAGGATTTCTTTTTGGGCCCTTTTTATTACAAAATGGAGCAATTCAACTGAAGCAAGTCGAACTTCCTCGGATGATTCAACTACTTCATCAGATCCTAACCTTGCAGATAGTACCGGCATCACTAAGGATAAGTTAACAATCGCGTTTCCTAATAAAATTTCCTTCAACAGATTAACCGAGGATTCTCTGCAGGCTTCAGACTGATCACTGACACATCTGAGAATTGCTTTGAGAACGTCCTCATGGTCCCGCAACAATGTGGGCGATTTTACAAGACGAGAGAGTAGACATTTACGCAGCTCATCAATCGCTAACTTTCGCTTTCTTCTTTCTTCACTCTGAAGACCATTTAAAGTCCTCTGCAACACGGCATTGTCAATGAGCGGATCCTCAATCACAGACATTTCGACAACATTTACTGAACAAGCAGAAAGACTGGCATGGGGAGACGACATTTGTAAACAACGGCTATGTTGTTGTGGAGCAGTCACGTGGTTGTTTCGGTTCTACCAACACACTTTCGATTTGCTGCAGAGTGCTGCACCGTTTCAGTCACGCCTTTCCACGGCCCTTCCCTTGCTTTCTCTTCTTCGCTTCCAAAAGTAGCAAAGCAGAAAATGTCGACCATGCTCCGAGGAAGACAGCAGTTTTGCAACGTTTTCTACAAACGCCAAAACCACTTAAAATTTCAAACCAGGGAAGGTAAAGGCTCCTTCCCTGTTCAAACAATAGATGTCAAATGTCAATGCCGATATTCTCATAGCTATTGCTGCTATCTATACGGTGCCTCGCGGATCAGAAGCTCCGATCCTAATATCAATAGAGGATCACTTGCATTGATCTTCAGGGAGCTCGAGCGCTTCCGCTTTCTGTTACGAAGCCGTTGTCGCACGTTTCGATTATTTACCCCAAGTTAGTGCACCCGGAGTTGACGTGAATCAGGGAATCATGACAACGGCAACTCAAAAGGTAGGCATTTATCCGTGACTGCGGTGCTAGCTTCTACGTTTCGTTGTTGCCTGACGGTTACGGTTTATAGCAATGGTGAGTTTTTTCCCATGGTCGAGAAGTCATGCCCATGTTTATGAGGTTATATCAGGTTATTTTGTTGTGTGTACACATGCATGCAAATGCCAGCTCTGCCATGGGCCTCTCGTTTTGGAGTATCGTCTCGCCTTCTGCGGTTGCAGTCCTCTGGGGCACGGTGACTATAAATGCTGATCGCCCTCGTCACTTCTCGTACCGCTCGTTTTGCACGGGAAGGAGGAAGGTGTCAATGCAAACACTCATCTCGGCTGGCCCTTCTTGTTTCGTGGAGCGCTCCTTGGGAAATGGGTGGGAAATCAATTGATGTGTACCGTTTTAACATTGCATTGATCCTTCTAATGCGGATGTAGATCCGCAACCACCTTGGGTGGAGGACAGCCATTGTGTTTCCCGATTGGATTGTGTATAGGAACTTGCCAGAATGATTCAACGCTGTTACTGTCACAAGGCACCCAGTGTTAACCATTGTGCAACAGCCAACGTCTTGCCAACGTTTTTTCCACCCTATGCGCTGTAACCTTGTAAGATGTTTGAACAGTTTCTAAATGGTGTTCAATTTACCCTCAAGTAATCAAATCTAGTTACCATGGGGAAGAAATATTATGTACCTCATGGATTTGTGTGTGAATTATTTTTCATTGTCGACTTTGGCTCTCCGGTTTTAATAGACCAACTTCAGTATCATGCTTATTTTCTTTGTTTCAGGTTCAAGAGTACAAAGATGGCCTTAAAACTAAGGTTGGTAATCACTAATATGTTTTGAATAAATGTTCAATCGCCCATTATCTGTTCTAACATCAGCTTACTTCCATTGTAGGCTGAAGAAATGATATTAAATGGATTCCCTGAGAAGATAGTTAAACTGAATGAACTCCTGGAAATGCCATTGTTTTCCGCCTTGGAACTTGGCAACGTCCACCAAAAGCTGAACATCCCTATTCCTGATCCAGTTCTTGTCAACAGGTATTGTATTAATTACCTTTCTTTTGAAACGTTCAATTTCTCATTGATTTGTTGATTAATTACCTCTTTTTACTTTGCACTGTTACAGTAATTCAGACCACGGAGCTGCTGGAAAGAAAAGAAAGTGTGAAAATGAAGTAAATGATGTCGGTACCAAAGTAATGGCACTAACTTCAGGCCCGGTTCCATGTAATGCCAAGATGACAGAGCTGATCGGGATTGTCAAGCCACATATCAAGGAATTACTCGCAGACTCTAATCTGGTTGGACTCCATCATGATGTCTCTATATGTTTGGAAGTTTCTTGGTTTCGTCCTCTTATTCTGTCATGTTTTTTTTACTCCAAACTTACAGTTGAAAATGTGGGTGTCCTTCATGATTCCTAAAATTGAGGATGGAAACAACTTTGGCGTGTCCATTCAAGAGGACACACTGGCAGAAATCCAGTCTGTAGAATCTGAGGCAGCTGCTTTCTTTGACCAGATCTCACGATACTATGTATCCCGAGCAAAAATTATCTCCAAGGTATATTTTCTTATCGGTACTTGAATCTTGCTCATTCCTCTAAAATTCTCATCTTTATGACCTGGTTATCCTAATTTACAGGTGGCAAAGTACCCTCACATTGCAGATTACCGCCGGTCCGTACAAGAGCTCGACGAGAAGGAATACTTAAGCCTGTGGTTGGTCCTGAATGAAGTGCGCAACCGCTACAGTACTCTTCATGATATTGTCACCAAGAACATTGACAAGATTAAGAAACCCAGATCAACCAATTCAGTGTCACTCTACTAAGAGCTAAGCTGGTCTTAAATGGCCTTAGTGTCTATTGTAAATTGGTTGAATGTGATTCTCCCCTTCCCACTTTTTTCCTTCCCCCAACTTTATCCTCTTGCTGAGGTGTAGATTTAAGTCCACTGGTTGGATTTATCAGTGTCCTCGACTTATTCATTGAAAGATTGCTGTTTGTATTTATTGAAAGGACTGAAGCAGTGCTGTTGCTTACAAATTGTGGCTTTAAAAAAAAGATTGTCGTGGTTGTAATGAACCTGTACTTTTGATTTTATGAACATAAGTTGTGACGCACTGTAATAGTCTTACACTTTACGGTTACTGTTCTTTTTACTTTTTTTTTGTGTAAGGTGTTGAATTTTCACTTATCAGGAAATATGTAATGTAATGTAGCTCTTCGCTAAACAATGTTTCTGTAACTTTTTTTTTTTCTTAAATGAGGCTACAGGACTTGCATATTTTCTGTTACCTGTAATTTTGATTGAATAACTGGTTTACTGCCACTTTCCTTGAATTCCACTTCTCTTGTCAGCATGCTTCACTTCAACATTTGTGGCACCATGGTATCGCCTTGGCTTTTTATTCCCTTTTTGAGTGAAATGTTGACTTTGGTGCCTCCACTGGCGTTGTAAATTATGGTACCAATGTCAATCATGGTGTTTCTGTTGCAGAAGTCTTGGTAACTGTTAAATATTGAATAAACCAAAGCTTGGACTCTTGCAGTTCAGTGTATTGTGTCTTCTATCATTTGTAAAGTGTTGACATCCAGAATTGTTGCCTTTTGTGATTCCACTGATCCCGTTTATTTATTGCCTTTGTGACTTGTGTTAAATCTAAGTTTGATTAGTCTAGATACATCTATTTTTAACAGTCTGTGAACGTGTTGTAAACGGTGTGCACATGTTTTTGGTTGTGCTCCAACTATCTGTGAAGATGTTGGTCGTGAGATTCTTCTGATAAAGAACTGACTTACTTAGAGGCACATAGGCAATTCCAATGCAAAGTCTGAGTGTGAAGTTATTGATAGGACCGTGCTTCTGTGGATCTGCACTATCTTGTAAATTTTAGTGGGGTTTTATCATAGTAACGCTGTGCCCTAATATTAGGTTAGCTAATCAATTAAATTTCTGAATGTCTCTGAAAGTGTGGCATGTTGAGCGTTTGTGAAAATAAAATTTTGCAAAGGTACGGGCTTCTCTCAATCTAAAGACGCCCCCCTTTTTCTTTTCCCTCTCTGGAAAGAGATACTAGAGCTTGCGATTGGTCGCTCTGTTGTACCTCTCAGATTTACAATAAAAGTATTTCATTGGTGTTTTGTAGATACTTCCCGCCATTCTGTTCACCCAGCCCTCACCCTCCGTAGTGGTCGCTTCGTGCGGCACGTAGCAACTGGGGCGAGATTGTTGCCGCTAGTCGGTGCGGGCGCGGACGACTGGGGCCGTGGTGCGCCGTGGCGATGGTGACGTGCGCGGCGAGGATGCTGCCCGAGGAGGTGATGGCGCACAGCTCCGAGGGCGACGTCTGGGTGTCGGTCTTCGGCCGGGTGCTGGACGTGAGCGATCTCGCCAGTCCGGACCCGGCCGGGCCCTCCGGCCTGGGTGGTCGCCTGCTGTTTGCCCTCGCCGGCAAGGACGTGAGCCACTGGTTCGAGGCGGACGGGAGCGGGGACGCCGCAAACGTGAGTGCGACCCCGGCCAGCCGGAGGCCGGGGGCGTGGGGCCGTCCAGGTAGTGCGGGCCGGTGTGGGCCCCGCCCTCCGTACCCGCTCGGAAGTCCGCGGATATTCGCTTCCTTCACGACGTATGCCTGGGCAAGGGAGACCGCGGCGGTGTTCCGCCGCCCGACACCAGCCCAGAGGCCGGACGGAGCACCCCGAGCGAGCTAACTCGTGGTAGGCATGGGCGTCCCGGCACCACTTGCGGCGGCGTAGGGCCTGAAATTGATCGGCGGCGGCGACGAGGAAACATCCGTTTTTTTTTTCGGAGAGGCGTGGGGCGCGGTCAACGATGAGAGGTTGACAAAATGTTTATAATAGTTAAAGGCCCGTCGTGGTCTTGAACCCACCTCCCTATTTCTCATACTGGTCACTACAACCTATGGTGTGGTCAGGAGACTGGAGCCGCTGGGAGGTCGTGCTGGCGCCGGACGGAGCACCCCGCGAGAGCTAAGGCCCGCCGCTGACCGGCAGCGCCATCTCTCGGGACTCTGTAGTACTTCCCCCCACCCTCCCCCTCCCTCCCCCCTCGGCCCCTGGGAGGTAGGCACGGACAGCCCGCCACACAGCCGCGGTGTTCGGGTTGCCTGCCTGCCGGGCGGCGCGACGTTTGCCGCAGGCTCTCGGGCAGCCGCCGCCCGTTCGCGCCGCGCGTTTCCGACGCGCTCTGGCCTAGTCCGAGGGGACCCCACGCCCAATGTGACCGGCGCCAATGCGCAAGGCTACTTATCGGTGACGCCTCTAAAAGATGGCGCTGTTTTTATATAAATTATGTTATTGTTATTCGGTTAAGCAAAGCTTCTGCACAAGCTGGAAATTTTCTCGGCGCGCCGCCGGCTGAATCACCGGCGGCGGCGCGGCGTCCAGGTCTATTTCGTGGTTGGCTCTTCGTAACCTGGGGCGGGAGGTAGGCAACGCCCGACCATGCATGCCTAGGGGTTGCCTACCTCCCGCCTGCAGTTGGGTAGAATCGACCAGCTGGTACCGTCTTTCCTCGAAGGCACATACTAGCATACGAACAGATTTGGCCATTTCCGCGAAAATCCGCATGGTTCCGCACGCGGTGGCAAGCACCGTGTGCGTAGGCAGCAGGGTCCGCCCCAACCTGACATGCCCGAGGCCGGACTGCTCGCAGGTGGCCACGTTTGTCCACCCGTCGTCGGGGGCAGCGGCCCCTCTGTGGCCGGTGCCTACAGCGACGGGGCCGCCGGGGCCGCCGTGGTGGCGAGACCCGGCCAGGGTGCGGGGGCTGCTGACGGCGCGGCCCAGGCCCATCAGGATCGTGGACGCGCTGACGGGGCTGCAGGTGCTGCTGTCGGTGGGTCCCGGAGAAACATTTGTAAAAACCTCCGAGAGTCCGAGTCTCTCTGGCTGGCACCACCCCTACCGTGCCCTCTGCTCAGGTGTGCTCCGAGGACTCGTTGGCGCGGGTGCTGCAGCGCTGCGACGCCTTTGACAGCGACGAGGCCCGCTACGAGTGCGTGCGCGCGGACGACGCCGACGGCCGCCCCCTGGACCGGTCCCGGACGCTGCTCGAGAACGGCATCGAGGACGAGCGGGACTTGTTCGTCGACCTGGGCCTGCCCGAGGACCTCTACGTGCCCGCGCTGATGCTCGTCCGCCGGGACTCGGCCCCGCCGGGCGCGCGCCTGCATGCGCCTGGCCACCAACTTCCGACTTGGGCATAAAACCAGTGAACCACAGACCCCGCGGGGAGTAACGTGGCGGCATCCGCAAAAAATAAATCAATAATATTCACAAGGTATACTCGCACGTCTGCAAAATCACCAGTCTGATCTGATGCAGATCCCTATGTACACTCGCTGGCACCCGCTGCACCCGCCCTGCGTCAGGTCTCGGGAAAAGGCGCGGCCAAGTCTGGGACTTCCCCAGCGGGGCTGACACTGGCCCCTAGGCTGATTCCGAGCACTGTCTTCCCGGACCTCTCTGTCTTGTCTCTCTCTCTCTTATGCACAACCCTACGAGTGCGACAGAGACAGTGCTACAAAAGCAGTGTTCGGAACCAGCCCGCGGGGGGGGGGGGGGGGGGGGCAGTGGCGCGGCTGTGACACGATGACATGTGCACGGCACCGTGATCCCATGAGAGCCCGGTCCTTGTCTTGTCGCCGCAGTGGACGGCTGTATCCTCGAGAGGCAGGTTGTAGGTTTGCTCAGGGTTAGTGGCGGGGAAGGGAACGCGAAATCGGACGCAGGCAGTGTTTGAACCCGCGCTCCCTCGCTCGGCACAGAGCGGCATTGCCTGGTCAGACTGGCGGGTGTAGACGCCGCCTTCCGAAGGATTAGAGTTGGTTTTCTTTGCCAGTTTCCTTGCCCGGTTCCCATTCAGCGGCGATTAAAAGTTCCCGGGTGAGCTGAACGACGTCCGAATTGTTCACATTCGTGTTCGGGTTATGTGGGTGTGCTGACGCACCGGCGGACACGAACGCAGCCTCTGAGGAGCGCGGCAAACACACTTGTCAAACAGGGCAGAGGTGGGTCGGGGGGACATCCGGCGCTGCTGCCCCCACTCGGTCGCCAGCCCTGGACTGCTTGTACCTTCCTCGCCGTGACAGTCGGAGAGAGACAGAGAAGACAACGGTATGGCATAGGCTGGCCAGAAAAGGATGGAGCGACATGGGTATGGGCTGTGCCCGACTCGTGGCCTTCAGGGACGGGAGAAGGGCAGGGGCCAGCCGGCCGGACGCGCCCCGACCTCCTCGACGGGCACGTCGACGGCGACGACACGGCGGCGCTGCACAGGTGGCGCCCCCGGATGCCGTCCCCGAGGCCGGCGGCGGCGGCATCCCCGTGCTGGACTCCGGCCTGGATGTCCCCGATCAGCGCAGCCACCCGCACCGGAACACCGGCGCGGCCCGACCTTGCAGGGGCCACGTTTTATCAGGTTCACCACACCTTAGCACACGGACGTGGTCGGGGCATTGGGCAATGCCTTGCGGGGCGGGGCCGGCGGCCGCGCACGCGTCACGCGTCACGCTCCGCCCCGCGGACACCCCGAGTATATAGCCGCGCGCGCGACCGGAGCAGGGACAGTCTGTGCGACTCCTTCAGCGGGGACCAAGGATCAGGATGCACCGCCAACGCACCGCCCCCGTTGTGAGTCGAGAACCGCCGCTCCTGACAAGCGCCATGTCGGCGAGCGGGGCGCCCTGTGCGACGGACGCAGCAGCCGGGCAGGCACGCGAGTTGTGCGGGCGGCGTGGTGTACCCCTGCCGGCGCGGCCCCCTCTGGTGCCCTCTGGCCAGGTCGGCCGGGTCTGATCGGTCGGTTTCTGCTGCAGGTGGCAGCGCTGCTGGCGCTCGTGGTGGCTGCCCTCGCCTCCGCTGCTGCTGCTGCAGGTGCAGGTGCTGCTGCAGGTGCTGCCGGAGCCGCCGCCGCTGACAAGCGGGACTCGGGCGCCTTGAAGACAGCCGCGAGCGAGAGGTGTAAGTGTGCCTCCGACGGCAGCGCTCTGCCCCCGGCTCCCACGGGACACTGCTGGTAATTTTGCCCCGTTTGCTCGCCGTACAGTTGTCGGTCTCGGATGGAACACCGATTGGAAATGGCGTCCCGGCTACGGTGGGGGAGGCTACGGAAGCTACCCCGGCTACGGAAGCTACCCCGGCTACGGAGGCTACCCCGGCTACGGAGGCTACCCCGGCTACGGAGGCTACCCCGGCTACGACGGCTACCCCAGCAGCGGCGGCGGCTATGCCGGTTATCCCGGCTACGGTAGGGCCAAGAGACACGCCAGGGCAGGGCACTGCGGGAAGACTGACAGCGTCCGGCCGACGCTTTCGACCTTGTTATTGACAGTAATGTTTCTCTTAAATGCCCTTATCCAAGGGAACGACCTACGCAGAAATTCACTGTCGTTTCGCCGTCTTACTTATTATTTATTTTTAATAATTTTCGTTTTCTCCGTTTCTTTTTTTACGCCAATAACGCCTGTGTTTTTCTCGCATCTCTAGGCTATAGTTACCCTACGGGCTCGGGCTTCGGCGGCTACGGCGGGGGCTCCACCGAGGTCGGCTACGGCTTCCCCAGCTACGCGGGTGCGGGGCGCGGCGGCTACCCGGGTTACCCGGGCTACTCGGGCTATCCTGGAGGCTTCGCGTACCGAAGCCTTGGCCAGCAGTCCGCGCGCTCGCAGGGGAAGAGGAGTAACTCCGAGGCCGACGAGATGGAGACCAGATCTTGAGTTTCGCCCTAAGCAGCAAACGTTTTGTGTGTTTAATTGTGATTAAAAAAAAAACTTTTCTACATAGAAAAGGTTGTCTGTAAATAGAGTCCAATAAAGTATTCAGTATTCACTTCGCTCCTCTCGCTACCTCTTGCCTCTTTATGCCAAATTTCCCGCTGTTAAGCCCCGTCAAGTTTCGCGTACACTCGCACGCCGCACACCATCGATCACTCTTCGAGTGTTCGAGCTGGTCGAGTGCTGCCCCCTTCTCCCTGCCCCCTGCCCTACCCCTCTACGACTTGAACTGTTGAACACGGAGTGTATACTCCGTGCTGTTGAAGTTGTAGGGAGCAGGGAGGGGGTTCATTCGGCATTGGGAAGTTTATGATGCGAACCGGAAAGCTAGAAATGAAGTAGTTTTGTGACTTTTATTCTTCAATACGTAAGACGCCCGGACGTGGTAAATATACGTGTTTGGACTTATGTAGTCTTCGAATTTTGCAGTCGGTGAAAATGTTGTACAATACGGTTATTCCGTAGAGCCGATGTTCTGGACGAGTAGGCCTATACGCCCCCAAACATTCCGTTTGGCGCGTTCTATCGTCCGCATTGGAACTCTTGCCATTGTCATCTCTGCATCTCTTCCCTTAGCGTTATCCGGAACATTTGTCGTGGGATTTTGCCCCTTGCCGCACTGTATTTCGGTGTGCACGAGGTTAGAACAGTCTGGCGCCTAAACGGTTCAGACATGCATTTTTAACACACTAGTCATGTTCAGGATGACGAGGAAACAATCTTCACGCTTTTTTTTTCAATGATTCTGTGGTGCCATTGTCTTTTCTGAACTTCAAAATTCGTCTTTACTTGTATGTGCACACATTTTAAAAAAATTTGTAGGCATTTGAATAGGCTTTCCTAGGAACATCTTTGCATTGCTTTATGGAACACTCCACTCATTAAGTCAGAGGAATTTTCTCCCATACCCTGATGTAGGGAGTGAGTTAGTTCCATTAATAGTTACCCTGCTTTGTGTGCTGCAGACGATGGCGACAGAAGTGTTAAAAAGTCCCCCTAAAGTGGACAGGAAAGGGAGGGAACTCTGTATCAGGGTTTCAGAAGAAGAGGATGATTACAGAGAAACTCATTTTAAAGGTGAACATTCCATATTTTTAATCCATGCACTGGTTGATCATTTGTCACTGTTGTTAAGTTAATTGTTGTTTTCAGATGTGGAGAAAGTATTAAAAGAGGAAGTAGTGTGTTCCATATGTAGTGAAAATCTCAAACTTGCGGTTCTTGATGGGGGAGATATTTTCTACCACCCACACTTGAAGGTCCTCATGTGCAAGGTTTGTTTTGTAGAAAAAATACTTTTTTCATGTTAAAAGTAAATTACTATTGTAGCTATCCGTATGTCTTCAGGAATGCAGAGATTCCTATGGTACTGGGGAGTTTTCCCCTGATGAGGATGGCACTGACAAATATTGTCGTTGGTGTGGTAAAGGTGGTTCATTGTTCTGCTGCTCAAAGTGTGTGTGTTCCTTTTGTAAAGTAAGTGAGACCCAGCATTCGAATCTGCAAGTGTTTTCACAAATGTCTGGAATCAATAAGGTTTTATGTTATCTTAGCCATGCATTAGGAAGAACTTTGGCCGAGCCATGTTGAAAGACTTGGAGGAGAATGATTTTGATTGCTTTATATGCCAACCCAAACCCCTTTACAAGATTAGGGCAATATGCTATGCCGCTGTTGAGTGCTCTCAGAGTAGGAAGAGGTAAGGACTTATTTGACCATTATATGTGTCTCTACCCTTGCTCCTCTGCATTAAAGAGTTTTATTTTTTTCAACCCATTTCCCACAGGGAAAGAAGTTTGTCTCGGAAAAATAAAATATCTGCTCTAGCAGAGAGAAAAGCACTGGGTATCAAGCCAAAACGTCCAGAACGGAAACTCAAAATAAAAACTCCACCAGCTTCGGACAGTGAAACTGAAGTGGGTATCATGGTTCCCATTTGTCGTTATTTCCTTTGACTTTTATGTCAGAAAACTTACTTCAAAAATCTCTTCCAGATGTCATCTAGTGCTGTAGTTAAAGCTCCTGAAAGAAATTCCTCTGCAAGAAATGAATGTGGAAGTAAAGCCGTTAAGACTAAAGCACCAAAGGTGGATAGTGTTCTGATCAGTGATAGCTCCGGGGATTTGACAGATTCAGATTTTGAACCTAAGAGTTCACAACGGTTTAAACCATGCTTAATGAAGAATCATAAAAAGTCAAATGACTCAAGTTCGGACCATCAAGGTCCTGTGAGGGTCACCAGAAAAGATTTTGCGAGTCCTAAAGGCAGCGGCTGGGCAATTTTGGACAGTATTGCGGAAGATGTTACATGTGTAGCCACTGTTTTGAATGAAAACACCTGCAGATCAAGAAAAAATTATACCGGCCAGTCCTTAGAGGATTGTATGCTACAGTTGGCAGTCACTGACCTGCAAAGGTATATCAAGAGTGCAGTGCAATCGCTTCTTGATCTTGGAGAAAGTTTGGACAACATGAGCACAAATTCCTCATCCATTGTTGCTACCAATGGATCTTCTGATAAGCTTAAGATTAATCATGAAAATGAAGGCGGAAGTCAAAGTTCTGTCCAGATTGTAGAAGGTGAAGTTAGTGGGTCATCTTCAAAATCCAAGTCTCGTTCTGGATCCCATCCAGAAAGATCTGTCAAGAGCTGTCCCAGTCCAAATCCTGAAGATTCGGAGGATGAGGGGGATTCCAAGGCACCTTGTAAAATTCAGAGATGTGGTAGCACTGAGTCGGAGTGTGGTGCAGATGCGGATCTGGAGAATTCTGAAAAGTTCCAAAGTGGTGGTGGCTCTGATTCTGAGGAACAAGGGAAAGCTGCAGATCACACAAATGTTAATTCTTCTTGCTCTGACAGTGGAAAGTCTGGATCACCAAATGCTCTGCAGAGGAAAAATGATGAAATGCTAGAAGATAATACAGCAGACTTTGAACCCAGCAAAGCTGTTTTTTCAGAAAACGAGTTGTCTGGTGATGTCGCAGAATCTGCAGGCAATGTCTCCCAAGATATGTTTGCAGATGAAGATGAAGTTATGCAGAGTAGTAAATCATTGGCATGCAAGGCGAATTTAATGGCTAGCTCTAGCAGCGATTCAGAGGATGAATTACCAAATGAACCCAACTGTAACCATGACAATGATGTCCATGAAAGTAGCAGTGATTCTGATACTCAGCCTATGAAGGCTGAGACCAAATCTCATGTCAGAAAGAAGAACATGGACGTTAAAATGCTTGAAGAATATAAATCTGATATTAAATTGCAAGGAAAGTGGACTGTTGATATAGTGGAAATGGATCCAGTAAGTAGAGATAACTATTTGAGTTTGGCCGCCAATTACTATGCAAAATCATCATCAGAATCTGACAGTGACAGATCTATCAATAAGTAAGTTTTGTTTACTAGTTTGTTTATGCATTTCGCCTGTCAAATTGTACATTTTTTCTCCCAGTCAAGTCATGTATTTTTCTTTTTGTAGCTTGACAAATTTGAATAATTTGAAACGCAAAGGCAACATGTCAAAAGATGAGGGTGGCAGTGATGGGTCAAGCCATAGCAATGAGGTGAAAAAGAAGAAAGGAAAGAAATCCAAGGAGCCCCTGACAGAGGAAAAGAAATTGGTTGATTTTCTGAATAAGTCAGGTCTGTAGAGTAAATGAGATTTTTACTGAAACACTTGCAGTTCTTGCAGTTTTTATCATTTGTAGTAAATTGTTCTTATAATACACTTACTATTCTACAGAGACATCAGAAACAGAAGGTTCATTTGAAAAATCTGATAATCTGGAGCAAACCTTGTCGGGGAAAGATGGTGTAAATTCGCTTAATGAGGCTAAAAAAATGTGTCTACTTCAATCGTCTGACAGTGCGTACCTCATTTGATGCATTTTACATTCTGCTGTTCTCAATATATATACATTCCACTTTGCTTCTTTGTTGGTAAAGGTGAAGCTGATGGGGAAGCTGATGCTGATGGGGAAGCTGAAGATGATGAAGATATTAAAGAGGATAATGCTTCAAGCTCAAAACCAAATAGTTCTGATAATAAGGATGCAAGAAGCAGTGACAATGATAAGAAATCTGATAGTGATTGTGTAAGTTCTGTAGCTGTAATTTGGAGTACTCTTATAGGGATGTACATCAGTATTTGATTAAATTTCTCAGCTGTGAAACTTTTATCATATAGGATTTAAAGCAGAAGAAAAAGAGCTGGCGGAATGACAAACTTCTCACTGGAAAGCTGTCCGACACTGATACCAGTGATGATGAGAAAAAAGTGCTGAAGAAAAGGTCAAAAATGGCTGATAGTGGAGATGATTCCAGGTATTCTATTGCTGGGCATCCGTCACTGCAGATCTGTTCTCTTATTTTCCTTGAACGTAATACTCCAACTCATAACCTTTTTTTTTTTTTTTTCAATTTCATAGCGACAATGTTCCTATTTTTAATAGGTAAAGTACTGAACTATGCGACATACAAGTTATTTGAATCTTGCTTTTGAGTGGTGTGAGGTTTTTGAGCTTTGTTCATGTATTGCTATTTTTTTTTGTTGCATAGCGTCCATATCTTCAGTGTTTAGTTGTTACAACTAGTGCCTTTTTAATTATTTTTTTTTAAAAAAAGATCTTGGTTGTGGTTATCATTCTTTCTCTTGTGACAACGGTTTTTAAAAGCTCCAAAAGTTTTTTCTAATGTTTGGTTTAGGTGTGCTTTACAACAATGTTAAACAATATCTGTCGCTTTCCTCACCTGATAAAACTGGCATGAAAGCACGAAAGCATGTCTTGCTCTTGGTGAGTTTTTTTCCTAATTTTATTCTTAATACTATTCCAGGAAAAGTCAGGGAACACCCAAAAAGAAGGGTGCCAAATCAGACAGTGACGGCCCTTCATCTTCCACAAGTGAAGATTTTGTTAAGAAGAAGCGGAGGGTTCTAAGAAAAAAGTCAAGTTCATCAAGCTCTTCTGAATCTGAAAAGGATAAGTAAGTGCTGATGGCTACTGGGGTCTCGCTCTGCAGTGTTTTTAGGGGTTTAATGCATTGTGCTTTTATCCATTGATACTCAAAAATTGCTATTGTGAAAATTTTTTACAGGCCAAAAAAGAAACGCCGGAGAATCAAGATTGCTAACTCAAGCTCTAGCTCTGAAGCGGAAGGGGATGCTAAAACTGTAAGTGCTATGCAAATTCTTGTCCTTGTCTTTATAGGTATTGTCTTCAGGGTCTAATAAAGGTTAGTTCCATGACGATCAAACACTGACCCCCATGAGCCTTCCTTGGTAATTTGCAGACCGACAGTCCTATGAAAGGCCGGAAAAAATTAAGGCATATGATGCGTGAGGATGATTTAGAGCAAGGGACTAAGGAAGCTGCCAAAGAGGAGGAGGAGCGCCTGAAACGAATAGCCGCACGCCAAAAACAGGTAAGAGGGACTTTGTTTGTGTTTTCCATTGAAGAACTTGTTAATTATTACTATTTTGTTTCCAACAGTATGATGAGCTGTATGACAATGTTCAAAAAGGGTTTGAGACTCTTGATAAATTAGTGTTAGACTTCGATGAGAAAACCAAAGAACCATTGGTAGAAGTAGATCCAGAATTAGTAAAAAAACTGAAGCCTCACCAGGCAAAAGGCGTGAAGTTCATGTGGGATGCCTGTTTTGAGTCATTAAAGATGATTTCTAAAAGCAAGGGTTCAGGCTGCATCCTTGCTCACTGTATGGGACTTGGAAAGACATTCCAGGTAATCATCTCTAAAATCTTAGGTTCATTAGCTTTTATTGATGTAACTTTCATATGCCACTAATTTTTATTGCCTTTTTTAAAATTAATGTGCAGATTGTCACTCTGGTGCACACATTGTTCAAACATCCTGCCACTAAGGTTACTAGAGTGTTAGTTGTTTGCCCAGTTAGTACTCTTCTAAATTGGGTAAATGAATTTGATAAGTGGCTTAGAAATATAGAGCCGGAGATTGAGATTTTTGAACTGACAAAGTATGTTACCTTATCTAGTATTGCAGTTATAATTTTGCTGTCATGTGAGTAACCTATCCCTTTTATCCAGAGCAAAACAAAATGTGGAACGTTCCTATCGTCTCAAAGAATGGCATGAATGTGGTGGTGTGATGGTCATTGGTTATGATATGTACCGTAACCTGACAAATCCAGAATCCAAACGAGCTCGAGTTAGTATTATGAAATCCTTCCAAGCAACTCTTGTTGACCCAGGTTTGTTAGTTGACTATGCAAGTTGAATGGAAGGGATCTTTCCTGAGTTTGCTTTTAATTTAACATTCTTTACATTTCTAGGGCCAGATTTAGTGATTTGTGATGAAGGACACCTTTTAAAAAATGAAGATACAGGAATTTCAAAAGCCTTAACCAGGGTTAAGACACTCAGACGAATAATCCTTACTGGAACACCTCTCCAAAACAATTTGAAAGAATGTGTGTATTGTGTTGTGGTCGCAGAGGTAGGTTCTATGTTGATAGACCTGGTGATAAATTCATCCTTATCCTTACAGATCATTGCATGGTTCAGTTTGTGAAACCCAACTTATTAGGCACAAAGAAAGAGTTCTGTAATCGCTTTGTCAACCCTATCACTAATGGTCAATTTGAAGATTCGACAGCACATGATGTGAAAAGAATGAAGAGAAGGGCACATGTGCTTCATAAAACTCTGGAAGGAAGTGTTCAGGTGAATGTTCTGTCAGCTGGTTGAAAGCTCTATTGTTAACGTATTTGAGTCAATACCATCCAATTTTCCTCTTTCAGAGATTTGATTATTCAGTTCTTACTCCATTCCTCCCTGCTAAAGAAGAATATGTCATCTCAGTTCGTCTCAGTAACCTCCAAGAGAAAATGTACAGACATTATCTTGAGCACTTCTCCAGTAAAGGTTATCAAGGTAAAGGTGCTCAATTGTTTGCCGATTTCCAACAGTTGCAAAGAATTTGGACACACCCGAGAGTTATGAAAATGTCCCAGGAACGCAGTGATCTAAAAGCAGAAAAAGAAGTAATTTCAAAGATATTTTGTTCAAGTTTACTTTTTTAAATAGATGGGTACCGAACTGATGTCCATTCTTGATATCCTTGTAGGAGGATGAAGACAGCGAAGGCTCCCTGAGGGATTTCATTGATGATGGTAGTGACACAACTTCATCCTCATCGTCATCTGATGCCAAGAGTGATGATGATGATGATGTTGTTTGCCTCAGTGATGAGTCCACAAATGGGAAAAAGAAATCTAGGAAGCCCAAACAAAACACTAGAAGGACTCGTTCTAATAAAGATCCTCCATCGGGTATGAGCGGTAATTTGCTAAGTGAATTTTATCTACTGTATTTCACTTAACACCACTGCAATGAATGTTGGTCTTTAGATCCTGAGCCAGTACTACCAACAAAACAAGCAGAATGGTGGGAATCGTACGTGGGAGAAAATGATTTAGAGGACCTTACAGCAAGCCCTAAACTTATATTGTTGTTTGACATCTTGAGAAACTGTGAAGAAAATGGAGAAAAACTGTAAGTTTACATAATTTGTGCATATGTGCAGGTTGGGATTTTCATTCATACACATGTACAATTTAGTAGGGTTCTCTTTCACATTATCATCATCATCAGCATAATGTGACTCGTAACGTTTATATCTCTTTATTTTTAGATTAGTGTTCAGCCAGTCATTGTTTTCCCTGGATGTGATAGAGTACTTCTTATCGAAGATTGATGATGCTACTCAAAGAGGCCAGAAGTCTGATCTGCTTGGTGGACATCAAGGGTCATGGTCTCCAGGGATTGACTATTTTAGGCTTGATGGAAGTACTCCTACCGACTTGCGTGCCACTTGGTGCAATATCTTTAATAAAACCAGCAATCTCAAGTATGTCTTTTAAACTTTGTTAACATGTGTATTTGCATGGAATTGAACTGTGCAGTATCTGACTTTTACGTTATTTGCACAATTTATTACTAGGGCTAGACTCTTTTTGATATCAACCAAAGCTGGTGGTCTTGGAATAAATCTGGTTGCAGCTAATAGAGTTGTAATATTTGATGCATCATGGAACCCATCACATGATGTCCAAAGCATTTTCAGAGTCTACCGGTTTGGGCAAAAGAAGCCCTGTTTCATATATCGGTTCCTTGCACAGGTATGTTCTTTATGTTTCCTCTCATTTCGGTTCGAGTAAGTGCACTCGTGCACATTTTGTGACTTCTTCCTTTAAATTTAACAGGGAACTATGGAAGAGAAAATATATGAAAGGCAGGTCACCAAATTGTCGTTAGCCTGCCGTGTTGTAGATGAACTTCAAATAGAAAGGTATTACAAAATGGCAGACCTTCAAGAACTCTACAATTTCACACCAGCTGATAGGTCTGCTTACATTCCACCGAAGCTTCCAAAGGTTTGTATGTTTGTGCTTTTTCTCTGTTGTAGTGAATATACCAGTCAACTTTCAATAGCGGATTGGAGCCATTTTGTGTTGTTCCTGAACTTTTTCTCTTTCTATGTTTAGGATCACATGTTTGCAGAAATTCTCAAACAGCATGAAGCCATTATCACTAAGTACCATGAACATGATTCACTTCTTGAAAATAAAGAGGCAGAAGAGTTGAATGAAGAGGAGCGAAAGGCTGCATGGGAAGACTATGAGAGCGAGAAGAAGGGGCCAATCAACCAGGGACTGGGTGACGCACTGGGTGAGTTAACTTCTACATTTGTGAGCTTATCTTTGTGCACTTAATAATTCTGCTCTCAAAAATCAATGATATATGTTGCATTTGCAGAACCAATACCAACTCTGGAGCAGATTGTGGTGGCCTTACAACTGAGGGTAGGATAAAATTGACTTGGGAATTTTTATGTGAACTTATACTTGTTTGAGGATGTGTGTGCAATTTCGCATCATTTGTTTTTATTAGCAGCCGTCATGGTATGTGTTGAAAATTGTCTTCGCTCTCTTTTTGTTCACATTGGACTTATTTATTTTTACAGCATCCAGAAAAGTCAGATGATGAACTCAATGAGCTAGCTGCAACCGCTTTGCAGCAGATGCAGACCAATCGTGTAAGCAACTGATATATTACTACAATGAGCTTTATATTCCAGCAAGTTTACATGCTGAAATTAATAATTCATTCCATTGTAAAAAGATTCGACAACACCAACTTTTACTTGCGCAACAAGCACAACGTGAACAGGAGATGTTAAGACAGAGACAACTGCAATATGAACAGGCCATGTTGTATCGAATGCAGGAAAATCTGAAAAGAGCTGCACAGATGCAAGGACAGTTGCCTGGCCAGCAATATCCGCTACGGTTTCCTATGCAAGGTTTTCAGCAGGTAGGTGATATCATGCTAATATGAAAATTTTAAGGTAGTCAACCCGGTTATTCCACCAGTTCCTTTCACAAAATTCCTTATTGTTTTAGCCAAATGTGAATTTTGGAGCAGGAAACATCTATTCAGCCAACCAACAAGGTCCTTCGCATTCAAGACAGGGTAACTAAACATATCTAGTGCAAGTGCAGGAGTCTCCAGCCAGATGTAGTTTTCTGACAATTGTTTCATATTTGCAGGAAATTATCAGCAGCCTACGGCTCAGCAGCTCCAAAGACAAGCATTCCCTAACACATTTAACCGTGCCTTTAAGGAACCATGATTACTTTGAATAATAGGATGTTCTGAATTTTACGACATACTGTATGTTCTTTATTTGGAATGTCTTTTTTTATCTTATTTTATTTATTTATATATTCTAGCATAGTTCAGTTCTTGTTTTTTTGTTTTTTTTTAAGTTCAACTCCTGTTGAGGTCTGACATTATTTGCATTTTTATTGTTATTTTTGTTATGGATTTTGCTGTACAAAAAAACCAGAAATAAATGTGAAGATGCCTTTTTTAAAAAAAATGTACCTTTTTCTCTTAATTTCAATTCCTGATTCATTTAAACGCCGACGCACGAGATATCAAAACAATTTCACAAAAAATAGTACTTGTTTCGTTTGATTGCAAATCATTTCGTAATATTGTAAAAATATGCTAACTTCGTCGTGTCAAAAAGTTACTCTCGAACGTGTCGATACGGAACTTCCGTTCGTTCAGTTCAGTTAAGGAGAAAGATCTGGGGGGTTTGAAATGTCAACACACTTTAAAAGGCAGTGCAGAGCAGCCGCAAGTGCAGAAACATGGCGTTTAGGAAGGAGAAGGGGTCCGACCCCTTTTCCCAAAAAACAAATAGGTTTGACAGATTTGCGCAAATGTCAAAGCAAGAAGAAATGATACAGCAAAAGAAGCGTGAAATTCAGGCAAAATTGGAAGCTCAAAAGCGCAAGGAAGCGGAAGATAGCGCCAAAAAACTGTCAACGTCTAACCTCAACAAACCTGGAAACAAGAAACCCGTAGGCAAACCGTAAGTGTTATTTCCTCCGGTCTGATGAATCAGCGAGTTTTAAATGGTATTTAAAGCTGCCGATGCATTTTTCTTAGCTTCCCAGCTTCCTATACTCCTGTGTGTGGTTTGATGGCCTGTGTTCTGGGGATCATAACATGGGTCTCATAGGTTTTGTTTATAAATATCTTTCCTTTGGCTGAAAATAATTGACAGGGTTCAATCTAGCTTTTAATAATTAAATTAATTACGCCATATGTGTCAATTACGTTTTGCTGTGTCTCCCATGTTTGTTTTGATTCCAAAAGTTGCCATTCAGTCCATTGTTTTGTTGTATCATTTTGTGTGAATGTGTATCCAGATTAAGATATGACAAGTTCTCAATTGGTGCCTGTGGTCTGGTGTTCTGCTGATACCTATGTTTGTGCCCCCATTCATGCTTACAGCTTCTCACCATTAGTTCAGATGTTGGATAGTTTCTTAACAATTTTGTTTCTTACGTTTTACAGGAAATTTGAATTAAAGTTTTGTGCATGTTGGTTAAATATAAAATAATGCCTTTGCTTACAGGTTAATTGTTAGATCTATTGGATCTCAACTCAAATCATCAACCTCCTCATCTCAGCCAACATCAAGTGGAACTCTAAATATATTTTCCAATGATGGCTCTTTTATGGATCAATTTAGGAAACTCTCAGGACTGAATAAAGGTAATTCAAACTGTTGTCTTTGTTATTTTAATTTAAATTAAATTTCCTCAATTACAAATATTATTTAAAAAAAATTTTTTTTTAGTAGTTTGGAATCAGTTTTTAACTTTTCACTTGTTTACAGATGCCAAACAGAGTGGATTCAAAAGAGAAGAGCACAATTTACCTCAGGATGGTAATGTGCTTTTCTTTTATGTGATGTGATCTTGGCTTTAAAGTGGCACTATACCCTTTTGTTTGCTGTGTTACAGAGAGCAATGACCATGGCAGAGATAGGAATGACGATCGGGGAGAGCACAGAAGAAGAGACAGGGAACGGCTCCGAGAACGAGACTCGGATCGCAGCAGAGATCGAGATCGAGACAGAGAAAGGGATAGAGAGAGGGACAGAGAGAGAGATAGGGAACGGGAACGTGACCGAGACCGCGAGAGGGAAAGAGACAGAGAGCGAAGGGACAGGTCACGGGAGCGCGATTTGGACCGGCACGTGCGGGAGCGGTCCCACGAGAGGGATAGAGACTGCTACCGGGGCAGCAGCCGACGGGACGACCGCTGGGAGCCGCAGCCGCAGCCGCCCCGCCCCTCCTCGCCGTACTCTCCCACCAAGGTGGATTACACCCCGGTGTTCTCCACCATGTACCCGCCGCCGAACCTGAGCCTGCCGCCGCCGTCCTCGCAGCCGCCCTTCTCGCAGCCTCCCCCGGCCCAGGCCTTCATCTCGTACCCCACCGGCGTCCCTCCGCCCGGTGCTCCCCCGCCGTCTTCCCCCGTGTCCGCGCCACTCGGCGTGTCGACGCAGCCCCCGCCCGCCTCGTCCGTGCCTCTGCAGCTCATCCCGCAGCCGTCCCCGATCCAGCCGCACTCCATCCCCCCGCCGTCCCCGATGGACCCCCACCTCATCCCCCCGCCGCCCATGCCCCCGACGGGAATGCCGCCCCCGGGTTTGCTACCGCCGGGCTTCCAAGGGCCGCACTCCGTTCCACCCCCCGGCCGCCCTCCGGGTGTGCCACCCTCTGTTCCACGTCCCGGCGTTCCCCCGCCGGGCGTACCTCCCCCCGGAGTCCCTCCGCCAGGCGTGCCTCCCCCGGGAGTCCCTCCGCCAGGCGTGCCTCCCCACGGAGTCCCTCCTCCAGGCGTGCCTCCCCCCGGAGTCCCTCCACTGGGCGTGCGTCCCCCTGGAGTCCCTCCGCCGGGCGTGCCTCCGCCGGGCGTGCCTCCCCTCGGAGTCCCACCCCCGGGCGTGCCTCCCCTTGGCGTGCCCCCGCCCGGGGTTCCTGCTCCTGGACGGCCGGGTTTGGCGCGACAGCCCCCTCCCGGTCTCCCCCCTCCGGGCATTCCCCCCGGGGTGGCTCCGGTGCCAGTGCCGTCCCTGACACACCTTGCTGGCGTCCCTCCGCCTTCTGTGGTGGCGCCTTTTCCTTCCCTGCCTGTGATGCCGGTTCCCCCGCCCTCTGCTACTCAATCTGAAGTGAAACCCATGGGTAAGTGGTGTGCCACCAAAGGGTTATTTTCTTTTTCTAGGTTTATTCTATATTTAATGTTTGACAGATGCGCTGGCCGTCATTCATCCGGCACCCACAGTAGTCCCGCCTCCGCTCAATGGAATAATTCAGGCTGTGAAGAAAGAGGAAGTTTGTGCTAACTCTGGAGGCATGCCAGAGGAAGATGACGCTGTTTTACAATTGGCTAAAATGGTGTCCCAGTGTGGAGATGACATAGAGGACATAATCAAGGCGCGGAATACAGATGACGCCAAATTATGGTGAGATGTCATATTCATAAGATACAGGTCATGGGTGCGCGGGGGCGTTTACGGCAGGGACAGTTATGCCCCAGTCCGGTTTTATAATCCGTCAAGCCAGAGCCTAGGACCCAAAATGAAGTATTAACTTATGTTGTATGGGCAGATGCAGTTCATCAAGCTCCTTGCTATTTTACCTTTTCACAGGTTTTTGCATCAAAAAGATAGTAATGCGTACATCCAGTATCGACAACTTGTTGATAAATTACGGAGGGAAACTCAGAGGGCTGAAGATGGAGATGATGAAGGTGATGACTTTCCTTGTCGGGAAGAATTTAATAAGTCAAAAACTTCTCCAGGAAAAGAGAGGTTTTACTCTAAGAATAGTGAAAATGGTCAACAGGCAGGATCTTCTCAAGGTATTATTGGTTAATCTACTGGCTGATTTTACACTCCAGTTAACACTTAATTTCTCCGTTCATTATTTGCTGATCCTTTTCCGGCTTCACCAGGTGAGAGTGAAAGTGCATCCTCTGCTCGCAAAAGAAAAAGGCGAAGTAGATGGGCACCAGAAAATACCAAAGAAGAGGGGTCATCCTTAGGCATTTCTTCACTGCCGCCAACAAATGTGCCACCACCGGGTTACCAGGGAGTACCGGCCGTTGCGGCGGGGCCGGGCCCCGCATTGAGTAGAGTCACAAGAACTGACCCAGGACTCCTCCGTTATGCCATTCAGTCATTCGGCACTACCAATTTGTCAGAAGAAGATTGGAAAAAAGCCGAAGATCACTACAAGGTATTTAGACAATCCAATGTAGCGCTTCGCATCTTGTCTCTTTCCTGGTAATTTGTATTGTTTTCTGATGCAGTTCATCTAAAAAAATTATTTCTCTTTGGTTCTTATTCAGATTAACCTCTTATATCAAGATTTAATGAAGAAAAGAGAGGAACTGAAAAAACTAGAAATGAAAGGGAAGCACAAGTATGAATATGACAGTGATGAAGAGGTTGAAGGGGGTATGTGTTATCCCTCCAGCAGTGCCATGTCTTTTGTCTGGTTTGTTGTTCTTTAGTTAAAACTTGATATAATTTTTCTTCTGCAGGGACATGGGAACACAAATTGAGATCAGCTGAAATGGAAGCCACTGAGCGGTGGGCTGATGAACTCACTAGACAGTCTCAGGGAAAGCATCATATAGGTGACTTTTTGCCTCCAGATGAATTAGCAAAATTTATGGAAAAGGTAGTTCAGAAGGCAATTAGAGAATTACTAATCAGTCACAGTTTATTCTTCTGTTACCATTATCACCTTTTCATTTGATTTACAGTACACTGCACTAAAGGATGATCGGGAACCTGATTTGTCAGACTATAAAGAATTTAAATTAAAAGAAGATAATATAGGTTTCCAAATGCTTCAAAAACTAGGCTGGTCGGAAGGACAGGGTTTAGGTTCTGATGGTTCTGGAATAGTTGATCCCATCGGCAGGTTGGATAATTATATTTTATCTTCATTCCCAGCCTGTGCAGGATACTTGTGCTCATGGTCATTTATGCATTTAAATATTTTTTCTTCTAAGGGCTAACCAACGAAACGATAATCAAGGACTAGGACTGGATCGCCCTGATGACCTTAGTAAAGATGATGATGAATTTGATGCATATCGAAAGAGAATGATGTTGGCCTATAGATTTAGGCCTAATCCTTTAGTGAGTACTCCTTACACACTTTCAGTTAACCAAGGCAAATTAACAGAAAGTGCTCTTGTTATATGTCTCAACTCTTCTTTGAATGTTACAGAACAACCCACGTCGTCCTTATTATTGATGTGCTGCCGAGGCCTCTATTCTTACAAAAAAGAAGGAAAACAAGCACTTTGGAGGATGCAAAGATGAAGTGATGAACGCCCCTTACTCTTTTCCCCACATTCTCTTCCATGTAGTAGTTTAAAAGGCATTTTATTACTTAGTGCACCTTGTACTGAGACTTAATTTTATGCATACCCTATCAATATGTTGCCATTTGCAGCCTCTCAACCCAGTTCAGAGTAGTCACGTTTAAAATAGGAGATGATTGATAAAATTACTATTTTCTTCCTGACAACAGTTTTTGTCTACCAAGTGTTCTCTGGTTTGTAGGAACTTTGTGAAAGTATTGGCATTATCACAGTTTAAAATTGATTCACTTGTTGAATTGAACCTTTATTAGTAGAGTGCTGGAGAAGTGCTGAAGTAGCAAATCCTTTGCTGCATTAAGACTTTTAGTGCCGACTGTTGTAAAATAATTACTCGCATTTACTGGGCACTATTACATCCAAATCTTACTTTATATTTAAATCATGTTTATCATATCACAGACAGCACTGATGACACTCTAAGGATTCTGTGACTTGTATTTATTGTTGTGTACATAGTATGTTTTTATATGTATGATACCATGATTACTTTCCCATTTTGGACTTTGCTTGTCATTTCTTCCAAGATGTCAAAAGGAATTGTATGGTACATGCGAGACTGCCCAAAGGATTGATTAGAAACAGGAAGGTGGAGATGTACATATGACACAAAGATAGTTATTGTATGTATAGCACTATAAATAAATCTGTCGTATATTTATCATGTCTCATCTACTCTCCTGATCCCTTACACTCACCGTTATCACTGCCGTCACACGGGTACCACTACAGGTCTTAAGCTAGATCAGCAACTTCTATAAAGGTCTAATCCCCCCCCCCCTCGAAAAGAAAGACAAAGGAGCAAAAAGAAAACAGTAAAACAAACAGAACATTCGCAGTTTACGCGCGTTGGTAGCGTAGTACAAGCAGTAAACAATTTGGAAAAGTAAAGTTTTAAAAAAGGCAAACGTGGCCCCTTGTGGCTCCCTTTCCTCTCACTTGCCATCCCCTATGAGGCGTGCGGCACGTGGCCTGGCCTTGCCGGCCTCCCGAGCTCGCGTCCACGGTGGGGGCGGGGAGCGCTGGCGCTGCGCCGCGGTAGCCGCGGTGGCCCCCCCGGAGGTACTCCCGGAGGCGGAGGCGGTCGCCCTCAGCCTCAGCAGCGAAGGCGACTGCTGGATATCCTGGAGCCGGCGCTGGATGATCTGGCGAGCATGTCGGTCACTACCAAGGCGCAAGCGAAACATCCCAGTTTCGGTTTGGCCCACACGCACCCCGTTCTCACGATCGATTTGCTTCTGCCGCGCCGTCCGGTTGATGGCGGATGAGGCCGTGATCCTCCTGACGGGCGTGGACGCGCTGGGCGGCGCCAGCCGGCGGCAGGCGCGCAGCCGACGCAGCAGGTCCTGGTTCTCGCGCTCGATCCGCCACATCTGCGGGGAGCGGAGGGGATAGCGCCCGCGCATCCGGGGGTAGGCCGTCCGCACGGCACGCGTGCGCGGCGGGCCTGCCTATCCCGCACTCGGCGGGCGCCATGCCAGGCCGTGCGCTGCGCTGCGCAGGCTCACCTGCTCGAGGCTGAACGAGCGTCCCCTGTGCTCCACGTCCTGCCGGTACGGGTGGGGCTGGTGCCCCGGCGGGGGCCCCGGCGGGGGCCCCGGCGGGTGGTGTCCGTCAGCGTGAAGGATGCCTCGACCGCGCGGAACTCCGCCCCTCACTGAGGTGAGGAGAACGAGGCCGGGACGTGGTCCACTCCGGCTCCTGCTAGCGTCGGCCAGCGCCCTGCCCTACCTGCCCCGCCGCCTCCCCCCGGTCCGTTCGTGGGCGCGGAGCCTGTGGACGAGGAGTCCGTGGACGAAGACCGGCTGCCGCTGCTGCTGCTGCCGCTGGCTGAGCTGTGGCCGCCCGGCACACCCAGCGGTCTCTGCAGCGCCTGCCCGTGCCGGGCTCGGGTTCGAGTTCGAGTTGGAGCCCAGGAACCTCGTGACTCGAGTCGCGAGACTTCTGGGCGCCGCACCTTGTGGCCGCGGCTGTCACGACGGCCGTCGCCCGCCGCGCTGGCCGCCGCCGCCGCCCGCCGGCCGCACCCAGCCGCGCCGCCCGGCCTGTGCTCCCGCGGCCTCCACGTGCATGGCGAGAGGCTGGAGCTGGAGTCCGTGGAGGGCGCGGAGTCTGCGAACCCCACCCCAGCGTACGGGACGGGTCTGCGCCGCAGGCCCTACAGCACCCGCCGGCGCCGACCTCCACCTCCTCACCTCCGGACAGCTCCACCTCGTTCGTCTTGGTGATCTCCATTTTCTGCAGCCGCTTCTGCGCTGACGTCAGGGAGCAGCTGCTGGCGGCGGGCACCGCGGCCGGGGAGGGTCTCTCATCGACTCGTCTGCCAGGCCAGGCCGGAGGGTTGCACCGAACGCACTCACGCCGGGAAGGCGCCTCCATGGGGGCCACGGGCCCCGCCACGGGTCCCGCCACGGGCCCCGCCCGGCCACACTCATCGCCCCGCCGGCCCCGCCCCCGCATACCACCGCGGCCCCGACACTGAGCCGTCACCTAGTGGCCCCACGCCCCCCAACAAAGCGAGGGAGACACACGCCCGCTTGTTGTGGGGCGCGGGCGGTGCGGGCGGCCCGAGGGAGGGGAAGGGGAAGGAGTCGTTGCCCGGAGACGGCTCGGCACGGCACGGCTGCCGCAGTGCTCCGCAGGCGTGTCGTGTCACTACTATACTACACTTCCACTACACTACACTACCCGAGAATAATGCCACACTGTGTCGCGAAACTCTCCCCCTTGAAAGAGGAAGAGGAAATGGGAAAAAGAGAGGGGAAATATGACGTCGATATAAAACCAGAACAGGGTTAAACTTTATTCAGTCCAAATAGTCAAACTTTGTACACATAATTTCTTTCAATAGATTAGCTTAATAAACGTTCGTACGAACAGGCATGGAAATCCCCTAACATGTTTTAAATTATGAAGTCCTCTTCCGGGTCCATACACTACATATCTCTAATCATACTATATTATTTCCTTACACAAAGTTATCACTATGTGGTTTCTCAAATGGCAAAATAGGAAATTGCAAACAAAACAATGATTGCAACCTAAATATTTGTTCAGCACATCATGTATAAGTACATTGAACTTGAGAAAGAGCAGCATGTGCCTCGTAATGTGTGCTCTTGCATGACAATAAAAGTTACGAAAGGTTATTGTCAAGTTTGCAGAAGTGCTGTTAAAGTCTACAAATTTAAACAAGATTTTTTAAAAAAATGTTTAACATAGCAAAAAAAAAAAACGCATGTATTCCAGTCTCTTGAAAACACAAAAGCTACATTATTATGATAATAAAAATACCGGCTATAAAATTACAAAACAAAATCAACATAATAATCAAGACAAAGCAGGTTTGTATCAAACCTAATAGCTACTACAACTTTTGATTGTTACAATTACTTTCTGCAGCTACATTCTCAGTTCATGCCAAGGGTGCTAAATTAAAACAACATGACTACCAACATTGAAATTCTTTAAAATATCTAGGTATGTGGAGCAAATTTCAGTGGTTCAAACCTACAGTAACAGCCTGTGCCAGCACATAGCAACTCTGACAGGTGACAGGGTAACTCAACAGAAACACTGTTTAGAAACCACTGTGCAAGTTAATATCCACAGCTGAAAATTGTAAAACTTTCACAAATTTGATCCGAGCAGATATTGGCTTAATAACATTTAAAGTAAATGTGCATCACAGACACTAGTGTAAACAGTGAAAACTTCCATAAATTTTTTTGCACGGTTCGTATAAGACAGAAAAAAAGTTTTACAAGATCCTTTTGAGTTGTGCAAAGGAGAAGGGTGTCTATTAAAAAAATGCTTCAAAGCTCCAAAAAGGATTCTCAAACAAGACCGTCTGGCCTCAGAACTATGCGAGTGCCCACGAAAGCACAGGGAGGAATATTAGGTGGAACACATGGAGAGAATACATATCAACCAATCCTTTTCAACGTCCATCTCTTCTAGCTAGGGTAGTTCCCACATCACTACTCCCAGAATGACACCTATTTTTGTATACCTCTAACTACCAGCTAGATTATAATTCATTAGAAATATGCTCTCACAACTGCTTTAATCTGAGAGTATACAACTGGTACCCCACACTTGGTCGGAGTTAATCACCAGAATAGAAGGCTTTTTCCCTCTTCCACCTTGATGAGGTGGAGGCGATAATTCATTCAAAATCAGTGTCCATTTGGTACAGCTCTCCAACCAAAAAGTTCCATCATTTGTCATATAATATAATAAAGCTATTTATGCAATTTGTCATCGAGTTCCATCCGTCAAATTCAAAAACAGCACTGATGGGGTCTAGTAATCTGTCTTCATCTTCCAAGACAAAATTACCCTGACATGAAAACACAGGTGTGCCATACAAAACAAAGATGTGACTTTCACAGTCTTTGACTAAAATGGTTGAATACCACCACCTTCTCATCAGGTGGCGGTACATTCACCTCCACATCTGAATGCAGTAGCAATTCATTCACAATGTCCCCTCCATCACGTCTCGCATGTTGCTGTGCATTTTCACAGCCTTTGCAAAGCTTTCATAAGTTAAACAGTCTAAATGGCCGAGTAAGCTCAATTACTCTAGTGACAATAGCATTGCCAGGGTGAAAGCTTTTTATTTAAATTAACTTATCTTGGGTAGGTGAAAGTCTATCTCAATAAATTAGCTCTCTGATGCAACAATGTGAAAAGAGCTACAGTACAGTTGCCACAGAGGCACTAATTATTATATGTTACAATGGTATGACGAAGAAGGTTTCTCACCAATAACAATATCTAATTCGACTATCTATATAGCTTCAACACATGTTTGCTGACATACACAATGACTAAAATCTAAATGCTAGTCTTTTCCCCCTTCCCCACCCCTCCTCTCCACACACCAAAAGAAAAAGGTACTGTACATCATAAATTTGTTAAAATCTACTCTACAAGAATTGATTTTAATTTTAAATGCTGGTGGGAACTAACTTTTAAAACTTTGGGGGAAATACTCAAGTTAAATAAATGGAAATATTGAGTAAAATGGGACGGTTCATCTAAATAAACAGGCAACAAAAAATTGGGATCACTCCTGTTTGCTTATATCAAGTAAAATCTTGTATGTGAGCATATATTTTGTAACCAAAATCAACACAATCTTTAATGAATAGAGTGATTTGGACGGGAAAGAATGTTAACAAGGAAGTAACATTATGGCTGATCTGTCGTGAAAGCAGTGATACCATTATCCAACATATCATCCAACACAGAGCATACATATGCCGCAACATCAACCCTTTCAGTTTCACTTCGTTTGATGAAATCATGCTCCAGAAGTCTGTTGTACTTTGGGCGTTGAGTTTCTTCTTTAATAAGACTGCGAGGTTGAAAATAAAGATAAGCATTAATAAGAGTCGCTGTGATTTAAAAAAACAAAACAAGGTTGTATAATAACATAACAAAATACTTTTTCAGCTGTGCTACTTAATGTTTGCATTGCAAAACATAATTCCAATGTATTTGTATTTACCATGTATTCACAAAGTTGACAAATTCTGCAGTAAAATGGTTTCCATTGTGTACTGGTTCTAGTTGAGGAGCATCTCCCTGCACCACTTGGTACAGCTGTTCAAATACAGAGTTCCACTTTGGATAAGGAAAATGACCGGTAGCAACCTCCATTAAAGTTATGCCCAGGGACCAAACATCAGATCGAACATCATAACCACGAGCTCTTTGAGGGTCAATCCTTTCAGGCTGAAATAAATAACATGTTAAATCTGAGTTTAGCAAAAGTCTAAGACACACGAACCGAAAACTATTACATTGAGTGTGAGAGAACTTACAGCCATATAAGGACGACATCCAGCATCTCGAGTGCGAGCAATAGAATCAACGAGCTGTCCGGAAATACCAAAGTCACAAAGCTTGATATTTCCACGTTTGTCAAGGAGTATATTTGAAGGCTTCACATCTCTGTGAATTATTTTCAATTTTTCTTTTAAGTAGTTCAAAGCTTGAACCGTCTGGAATAAAATTACAGCCCTTAATAGCAGCACATTTTGGTACACAAGAAATATGTGTAAAACTAGTATATAGGCTTCTTACCGCAACAGTTATTTTGCCCAAAATGCTTTCAGGTATCCTTTGCCTCTGATTTTCATAGATAAATTTGTAAAACTTGTCTAGAGAAGAATCCATTAGTTCCATACAAATCCAACAATCACCCTGAAAGAAATTGAGAATGAAAAAATTATGAGGCACAGTAAAATAGTTGAGCTCCATGGTTCATCAATCTCTATTCGAACCCTACCTCCTTAAAAAGTGCTCCATAGAACTGAACAATGCAAGGGCATTCGTTGGATTTCATAACTACATCCAAATCCATCAAGAGCTGTTTCTGTTCCTTTTCATCCACAGTACTTCGGATCCTCTGTAAACATATATTGTAAGAACAAGGCCACAGAGATAAGGCAAAACAGGACACAAAATTAAAAGAAATAAACTAACCTTTACAGCCATAACAGTGTTACTTTTTCGGTGCACCATTTTGTTAACTGTCCCAAAGGCACCACGGCCAATTTCTCCCAAGTCTTGCAAATCTTCAGAGGTAAAATCATACACCTGAAAATATTGTGTTTCAAATTGTTTAATTAAACCTATTGAGGGTTTCTCACTGCAAAAGTAAAAATCAAAAGTGCATGGAAAGGAACACTTACAGTGCCTGGAGATAACTGTAGTTTTCCTGATGACTGAATATTCAATTTAAACCTATGCGAAGACAAGCACAATAAAAAAAATGTGATGATAATGGTCCAAAACATAGAGAACAGAGAAAGTTGAAACAAATAAATTTGAAATTTGTAATCCTTCTTTTGTTTCATTGTAGCAAACATTACCTGGAAGACTTTTCAGCAGCAGCAAAAGTTTCCTGGTTGAAGGGTCTCACCACTGGTGCAACAGCTCTGGAACGACTGGGACTTGAATGCATACTACCATTGTCTCCACCTTGTCTCGAATTTGGCGAGTGGACTGACGACTTCATGCTGCAAAACACAACAAGTGAGCAACACCAGAAGATCTATCTCAATAATAATGTATGGAAAATAAAATTACCTTAAGTTTTGAAATGCAGCTGTGTTTGAATTCCCAGATACACTGGTAGGCCCTAAAGAGAACCCACCAGGAGCCGGTTGGAAATTCATTTTCAGTTGTCTCCTCCGCTCTATGAAAACAAATAGGAACAAGTAATCGATCAAGATATACAGAGCTGTCTATTTTCCTTCTTTGATAATCTGAAGAAGAATTAGTTCACTTGTAGAAAACAACAAAAAGTGACGAGTCCATGGCATATATGAATAAAGGTTAGGGGTATGGATGCAGAAGTGTTCATGAATGGGAATTCCCTGTACAGAGACATTGTGATGATCAGCACTACCTCCTCAAACTAGTAGGAATTCTAAAATAACGATGAGGTGTTTGTAATGACTGTGTTAGACACAACAAAAGTGACAGACTTTGAAATTTAATTAAGATGTGTGTAGAATACTGTGATTACTTCGGACTGGAACACGCACAAGCGAACCACCAAGAAAAATGTGATGATGAAATTACCTATTCCGCCAACTACGAATAAATGAGTGAGCATACAATGTTCACAAAACATTAAAAATCAACAAAATTTATACCGAAACGTTACCTTGTTTGGGGGAACCGTCATCATATTCCGCCATGTTCCGACGTCTTGACACTGAAGAGAAAACCTTTTAGATTCTTGCAATGTTGGCGGAAAAAACACAGCTACCATAGATACCGAATGTACAATCTAACAATCCGTATTGCAAAGAAATAAAAAAAACCTTATTGGCCTTAACAAACAGACGATGTATTTTCCTGTCGACCAAAGAGAAGATCAGTAGGAAGAAGAATTGCAACCACTTATGAACGAGCCAGATCCCTACAGAAGAGGTGCGGGGAATCGGGCGTGGTTTGGCAAAACCACCGACTTTTATCAGTTTCCACTTCGGGTCACGATTTTTCTAGTACAGACCAAGGCTCACTACACATTGGCCCTTACGCTTTTTGCAAATCGTTAGATATTTTTACGGAGAGGCACAGGGCCGACATAGTATCGGGGTAGCGGCTACGAAACACTCGCATGCCCAGTAATAAACAAGACCAACACATTGAAATATTGAAAAGAAATTAGAGGCATATCCAATGTGCCATCTGCTGACAGCCACACAAACTTTCTGTGAATCGTTGACGGTCGGTCCAAAGAAGAACTGGAAGAACGGCTCTGCAGGGGAGGTACAGGGTTAGCCCGTATCTCCCCGCTGTCTGCCGTCTAGTGCTTACTGCAGCCGCCCAGAGTGCGCTGCCGGCCGGCTCCAGCTTTCTTCGGCCGGCCCCTCGCTTTCGCGTATCTTCGAGCTTTCTAGCCTCGCCCTCGTTCAAATTTAGTGCCAGGCAGGCCAGCGTGCTGGGGGAAGTGATTCCGTACTGCCTCTTCCCCGTGACCGTAAAGATGATCCCCACCGCCAGCGAAAGCCACAACGTTCTCGGGGAAGCCCTGCAGTAGTTGGCTTCGCCGGGCAGATTCAAACACGAGGCGCGGCAGGTTCACTCGGCACTCTCAGAACTCGGTCGGCACTTGGAACTCGGTGCTCGGCACTCGACCGGCACTCAACGTCGTAGCTTATGAACTACGTAATGATGAAGTTCGTCGCTGGGTCAGCTGCGGCCGGCTGCGACCGGCTGTCCGTTATGGCTGCGAGGTCCACCAAGGGTAGCGATAAACTTCTCATACCGGCAGTGGTCTGCGTGTATTTCGCCGCGCGTTTTAAATCGTTGTTTCGGTGCCGCGTGTTATTTGTGATTACTGTTTATTGTGCAGCATAATAGCAAACCCGGGCCGGATTTGGCCGCCAGCTTGGTCCCCGTCCCGCCCTGGTCTGGCCACCGGCTCCGGCTGGTCTTCCTTTTCCCTCCAACGAACGTTTCAGAGTTGGAGGTCGCCGGATACGGGGCGAAGGGCTGCTCGGAAATTTAATTTGAGAGCAACGCCGAGAGGGAGTGACGGCTGTCCTTCGCACGGGAGCGGATCCAGAATCGGCTTGAGATGGAGGGGGGGGGGGCAATGTCCGGCTTTTTGCCTACTTACAGGCGGAAGTGGTTTGCCGGTTGCCTAATCTTCGGAAAGGGGGTCCTGTTGCCCCCCCCGTTCCCCTAGATCTGGCCCTGGCTTCGCTCCAGCGCCCAGTCTCGCCCCCAGCTGCCGCCAGCAGCGTCCCCTGCATCGTCTCCACACCTTGGACTTGTTGAGCTCCGACGGGGGGAGACGCGCCTGGCTGAAGCGTGCAACACATTCGTTTCTCTGACATGGTTTATGTCCGCGGCCCCCATTCTGATCGACAGCGTTGTTACGCCCCCCCCCCCTTTTCACTCGCCTCCCCCGCCCGCCCCTGGCCCGCCCTCCCCCGCCCTGCTCCATCTGTCCGAAGTGACCCATGTGTTTTCTTACTGCGCCGGGTAATCCCGGCTCCTGGGAGAGTTATGCCCTGTCGAGGACCCTGCTCTGTGTGTGTGTGTGTGTGCGCGCGCGCGTGTGTGTGTGTGTGAGTGTGAGTGATTCATCACGCCCGGACGGTTTTTGCCGTCACTACATCGAACTGTTCCGAAGGAAAGGGCCGTGTACGGACTGGAGGGTTTTGCGCGCTTCGCTGCATACGGATGGCCCCCTTCCCCTCCGGCACCTCCCCGCCCCCTTTTCCCCACCCGGACTTGTATTGGCAAATGGTCCGTTCCGGCGGACAGGTAGCCGATAAGGTTTGGGCGCCAGGAGGGTAGCGGCAACGCCGGGCCGCCGGGGAACAGCTGCGAAGGCCGTTGCCTACCCACCGGGCGCCCTCCTGCCGCGGAGCATGCAGGGGCGTCTAGGCGTCCCTCTGGAGACCGCTCGCTCCTCGTTGATTGGCTCCTTCGGGCCTAAAAGGTTTGCGGGACCGCGGCAGCAGAAGAAGGGAGGGGGGGGGGGGCGCTTTTACTGAAGATCACAAAGGAGGGCTGCCGGCTGCACGGCTGCATGTCGCCAGCTGTGTCGCCTTTTCGTGTTGCGCGGTTTCGGTCCAAGATCCATTCTTGCCCGCGCCGGCGCAGAAATACCTCGTCTCACTCCCGCCAGCAACCGCCAGACAGACAGCGCACCCCGCCCACAGACAGAGCGGGTGCGACAGAGAGAGAGAGAGAGAGAGAGAGAGAGAGAGAGAGAGAGAGAGAGAGAGACGAACATTTGCTCTTCTTCATAAATTTTCTCAAAATTCGCACCCCGCACATACTGACGTTAAAAGAAGTATAAAGAGACGAGCTCTTTCTATCTCTGCTCGCGCGAGCGTGAAATTGTTCACCGTCTCGCGAAGGGACTAAGCAAGGCGGTGAAAGGATGGCAGGGCGAGATGTACAGAAGAATGGAACGGGAACATGCGCGGCTCCCGCGGCATCTGTGTGTGTGTGGGGGGGGGGGGGGCCTTATTGTGGCCGGAGGGGCGTCGTGGTGGCTCCATTCCAATATTCAAAAGAGCATATTCCGTATTCATTGGCCCCAGAGCTAATGGGCGCGCGGCGACGCCAGGCGGTGCTCGGCTGCACGCAGAAAAATGATTAGTTGGCACAACTAATTTTCTTGTTGATTTTGAGACAACCACGAAATTCCGCCACGGGAACTGAGAATTCGTTCAGGCAACCAATTCTCGGTTCCCGCAGCGAAATTTCTCCTTTTTTAAACACCGGAAATGAGCACGTCATCTCCGGCTGACCCGCGCTACACATTAGCGTGAGTCTTCTGTCTCTTCTCATCTCATAAGATGATGATTGCGAAAGAGAAGGAGAGAGAAAGAGAGAGAGAGGCCTTGCGCGGCACGGCCCGGCCCACGCGAAATAGTTGCACGACTTGGAAACAGAGTTGGCTGTGCAAACAATCACCAACCCGTTTCGAAGTTAATTTGGGCTTTCATTGTTCTCTACCGAGCAGACGATTTTGTGCGCTGATTATGTGTGCGTGTGTGTGTGAGAGAGATAGGGAAATAGGGAAATAGGGAGAGAGACAGAGTGAGAGAGAGAGAGAGAGAGAGAGAGAGAGGAGAGAGAGAGGTGGGGGGGGGGGGCAGGATGGAACCGTACTGCGTTGTGTGCTTTTCGTTGTGTCATCCTCATTAGCGACTATTACGCTGTCATCCCCTCCCTTCTCCCCCCCCCTAATTGGTGACCACCCCCTCCCCTCCCCCTCCCCTCCCCTCCCCCCCCCCTCCAACCCTTCCTCTCCCAATGCAGAACCATTACTCGTCCCCCCGCATTGCTCCTTATGCTCCTCCGCTGGCCACAACGCTTGACAGCGACGCCAGAGTTCTGCCTCTCTCTCTCTCTCTCTCTCTCTCTCACCGTCAGACCGCTGCAGGGTGCGGATTCTTGCGGCGTGTTTGGCATTACATCGGTTTCGAACCGTTCCGCGAGCGGCTTGCGGAGCAGAGCGTCGTGGCCCCCCGGGGACAGCACCCCCGGCGTGCCCCGGCGCCTCTACAGGCGCCCCCCCCCCCCCCCCCCGCGCCAAACTACATCCGGTACGAGTCGCGTGCTTCCTGAATGGGTCTCCCGGACACACACACGCACACACACACGCACACACACACGCGCGCACGCCGGCATTTCATACAATGTCCGTGTGTTTTAATTAATTTGCTGTGCGCTTGCCGTCTCGCGCTTGACAAAGTCAGGAGGTAGAGGAGGGGGGAGGGGAGGGGGCGCGAGAGGGGGAGGGGTGGCCTAGGGTGGCAGAGACGCAGACGAAGGGGGCGCCTGCTAGCGATGCATGGGAGACACACCGGCCCGACACCGGCCGCACCGGCTACGGACGCCACAAGCTGCTGCTGACGTTAAATTATCCCTGCGCTAAGCCCTCGCTGATCAGCGCAACGCGCGCCGGCCGCTGAGCCGGCTCTGCACCCCTCATCCCCCACTCCGCACGTCCTCCCTCCCGCCCCCTCATCCCTTCCCCGCCCCCCACATCCCCTTCCCCGCACGTCCTCCCTCCCGCACCCCTCATCCCCTCCCCGCACGTCCTCCCTCCCGCCCCCCTCATCCCCTCCCCGCACGTCCTCCCTCCCGCCCCCTCATCCGCTCCCCGCACGTCCTCCCTCCCGCACACCTCATCCTCTCCCCGCACGTCCTCCCTCCCGCACCCCTCATCCCCTCCCCCGCACGTCCTTCCTCCTTCGCCCCCTCCCGCTTCCCGTCGCGTGCTTCATGTCCTCTCTGTCCTGCTGCGGTTGGCCCGCAAACGACGGCGCGAAAAGCCCTTGAAAACTCTCTCTCTCTCTCTCTCTCTCTCTCTCTCTCTCTCTCTCTCTCTCTCTCTCTCTCTCTCTGTCCCTCCCGCCTCTCGCGCACCATACCACCAAGTGTTGCCGCGCGAGGCGAGGCGGTGCTCCCATTTCGCACCGCCCCTGGGAGGGGGGGGGGGATGTGGTGTGATCAGGTTTCTCCTTCAGCCCACCGCCGTCCCACCGCACCGCCGTCCCACCGCCCGACAAACCCGACCCCTTTGTAAGTGCGGCACGCTTGACTGGAAATCACAAGTGTGTGTGAGTGAGCGGCTCTGTGTGCGAGGGGATGCATGCCAAGCGAGCGGCGGCGGCGGCGGCGGCGGAGTGGAGGAGCTGACCGAAGTTGCAGGGACAGGCCAAGTCGTGGCGAGGCCGCCGGCCCGGGGGCTCGCACGAGGGAAACTTGTTCAATACGATAGCCGGGCTGCACGCCGCGCGCCGCGGTCGTGGCGTGGCGTGGCGTGGCGTGGCGTTTGTTGCGGCCTCCACCGACTGCGAGTTTGGCGGCAATCGCGTGACAAGCAGCGGCGCAAGCGGGCGTGTCCGCGGTAGGCGGCTGCTCTCTCTCTCTCCTTCTCACTCTCTCCCTCTCTCTCTCTTTCCCTCTCCCCTCCACCCATCTCCACCCTCCTTCCACACACACACAAACACACACACTCGCACCTCTTCGATTGACGGCTCCCTATCGGCCAGTGCCCTTCACATGTCCGGCTTTTGAATTTGGGCGCGCAAGGAGAGAGACAGAGAGCGAGCGAGCTAGAGAGAGAGAGAGAGCGAGAGAGACAGAGAGCGAGCGAGCTAGAGAGAGAGAGAGAGCGAGAGAGAGAGAGAGAGAGAGAGCTAGAGAGAGAGAGAGAGAGAGAGGTCGCGATTGAAGGTTGTCGGCGGCGTCCACATTCCCCGCGCGTGCCGGCCAGGCCCTCCGTGGCCTCCGGGTGCTCGCCGGGCGGCCACCCCCCACAAAACTGTTCATCCGGCCTGGCCTTCCTGGCGCTTTCGATGGCCGCGGCGCGGCGGCACTCTGTGAGCCGTGTGTGTGTGTGTGTGTGTGTGTGTGCGTGTGTGTGAGTGTGGCCGTCCGCGGGGCCGTCCCGGTCATATCGAAAGAGATCATTACAGTATGTCGCAGGGGGTGAACGCTGTTTCACGGGTGTTGAGCAATTACTGGCGGGGCAGGCGGGGCAGGCGGGGCTGGCGGGGCTGGCGGGCGGGGCCGGCAGGCGAGGCTGGCAGGCGCGGCCGCCGGGTGCGGGCCAGTGCGGGCCAGTGCCGGCAGTGCTTGGGATGCCCTCTCCTCGTAAATTCGGGGGAAGAGATTGTCGTTTTACGGGCCCCGGCAAGCACATTAAGCGACTGCCCGGCCGGCCTGTCCTTTAGCACACACACACACACACACACACGCACACAACACGCACACACACACACACACACGCACACCCACACAATGTTGGCGTCAGGGACGACCGTTTGCAGCGATGGCATGCACAAATAATGAGGGGCGAAACGGGCCTTGCCATGCCTGCCCACCTCATGCCCACTCAGTGCTGCCGCTGCCCTTTCGCCTCGCGTGTGCTCTCTGTCGCTCTCACTCTCTCCCTTTCTCTCTCACACCCCCTACTCATCCCCGGTACCTCCAGATCAGTTGCTATCGCTATCCTTTTGTCCGCCTGTCCTTTGGTATTCAATGCACACACGCGAGCGGGGCTGGAGGCTATCCAAACGGGTTTTCTCCCTCTCTCTCTCTCTCTCTCTCTCTCTCTCTCTCTCTCCTCTCTCTATCCCTCTCTCTCTCTCCCTCTCTCTCTCTCTCTCTCTCGCTCTCTCTCTTTGCCCTTTCAATCAGAGGGATCTAGCTGTGCCGGCGCTCCCGCAGCGTACAGCGGCCGTGCCTCGCGCGTGTACCCCGATGACGCCTGCCGCGGTGCGGGGGCCTTCAACTTGTGCCACACCGGCTCGGAGGGTCACGAGGGTCACTAGCTGGGCGGCGGCGGCGGCGGCGGCGGCGGCCGATGTCAACCCAGCCGGACTTCCGGCCGAGCTCCCCCGCCGCTCCCGCTGCTTCCGCCCCGCCAGTCCAGCAGCGGAAGCGGCGCTCACGGCCACCCTTCTTCGCCGCGGCCTCCTTTTGCTCCTAATTACTAGTTGGCCGGAGCGTCGCGTTTAACACTGACGCATAGCAGAGGGAGTGAGAGGAAGAGAGAGAGGCAGTCAGAGAGACAGGGAGATGAAGAGAGAGAGAGAGGGAGACAGAGAGACAGAGCGAGAGAGAAGGCGGGAGGGAGAGAGTGAGGGAGGAGATGAAGCAAAATAGCTGCTGCGTTTTAAATAACACGATTAAAAAAAAAAAAGAATCCCGGCGCCTATACCACTAAGCGGTAGGGTGGTTCCAATTATTTTTTTGTGACAGTAGATTTTATGAATATGTCAGATACATGAAGTCCTTGTCCCTCAGGCAGTTGGTATTTCTTGAATTTTTGATGTCATACCGGGTAAGGTGGGGGTCGAGGCGTTGTTCCCCCCCCGTCCGGTTCTCGCAGCCAGACCTCGAACCTGTCTTTAAGCGCCCCTTAAGCCTCGCAGCGTAAGAGCAGCGGGGGCAGCGGCGGCGGCCGGGACGGCGGGGGGCGGGGGCGGGGGCAGGCGCGGGGGCGGGGGCGGGGGCGGGGGCGGCCTCCGGACCACGCCGCGGCCGCGACACCAATTCCGCCTCGAAAAAGTGGCACGGAAGCGATGCCTTTCCGTTATGCAAAACCGCTTCGGAGAGCCTTGCGCCGCCGCTGCCGCCGCCGCACCGCCAGGGCAGCCAGGGTCTCTCTGGTCTGCGTGAGAGAGCGCGCGACACCTCTCCCTCTCCCTCCCACTCCTCCTCCCTCCTGATTCCCGTTGCGCCGCACCGCCGGCACGGCTGCTGCAGTGGGTGTGAGAGAGATCACTCCTCTCACTCACGGCCTACAGAGCAGGTCCTGATGATTGGATCTGGTTTGTGGCGACCTACCCCTCCCCCCACCCTCTCTCTCTCTCTCTCTCTCTCTCTCTCTCTCTCTCTCTCTCTCTCTCTCTCTCTCTCTCTCTATATAATCGCTCTCTCTCACCCTCTATTTCCCCTTCTCATTCCCGCTCTTACGAAGTGAGGACCAGAAACATATTTTGAGTTCGGGGAAAAAACTCCCGTCCCTCGCTGTTTGATCCGCCGCACCGCTTCCGCGAGCGGATCGGGAGAACAGGCCGCTCAGCGCCGCTCAGCCACGTGCGTGCGCCCCGCCAGCCCCGCCAGCCCCGCGCCAGGCAGAGGCACAACCTCATCGTTCACAAGTTCATCGCCGCAAAATGGTGGATTTTTCCCCCCTTCTTCCCTTTTTTTTCCCATCCCTCTTTTATGGACGAAGAACACGACGAGTTTTTCCTCTGGCCTCGGCCGCTCACGTCCCCGAGGTTTCTCCCCCTGGCATCGCTGATTGCGGCTGATTGATTCGGGTTAGGCCGGGCGCGCCAAGGACACCGGATACGGACACGGATACAGTGGCGGAGGAATAGAAAGGGCGTGGCGGGGGCGGCGGGGCTGGCTGACGCCGCCGACACCGCTGCAATGATGCCCCCCCCCTCTCTCTCTCTCTCTCTCTCTCTCTCTCTCTCTCTCTCTCTCTCTCTCTCTCTCTCTCTTACTTCCCTCCCTTTCCCTACCCCATACCTCTCCCTCCCCTCGCCCCGGACTTCGCCTATTGTAGGATTGAAAACGCGAGGGTCCGCAGGGCGGAGGAGGCCAATTATAGGAGAACCCCTGGTGAGGAGCGAGAGAGAGAGAGAGAGAGAGAGAGAGAGAGAGGGAGAGAGAGAGGGAGAGAGAGAGGGAGAGAGGGAGAGAGCCGGCAGGTGGCTAAAGCCCTCGTGAGTGAGCGAGTGGTCCCTCACGTCATCAGGCAGACTTCTGTCGGACCGGTCCGTCCGGCACACACACACACACTCACATACTCACACACACACGCGCGTACACACGCACTCACTCACACGTCGTGCGCGTATTTATTACACTCGGCACACGCGGGGGAGTTGTTGAAGCGCCTCTCGTTCTGCTGCCAACTTTCGGGGCTCCAATCTCTCCAGCCTCCTCCCCGTACGTCCCTTTCCCGCTCTCCATACCCGACGCGCCGGGGGCCCCGCGGGGGTGGCGGGGTGGGTTTTATGCGACCCGCCGCCCGCCGCTCTGCTGTGAAGAGATCATGATCCCGACTACGGCTGCACAACAGTTGTCCTGACACTCCCCTGACGGTGCCGCCGCCCGGTTGGGTACGCGACGAGCTCACGGCTGCCAACAGTCTGCCGGGGGGAGGGGGGGCTCTGTGCCGCAGGGCTAGAGAGACTCAGTCTCTCTCTCTCTCTCTCTGCGTCGCAGGGCTGGAGGGACGCCGAGTGCACCGAGTCTCTCTACGCAGGGCGCCGGAACACAAGGGCGGCATAGAGGGGCAGCGCGGGACAGAAAATCGAACCTCCCTTCTTGACCGCCGCACACCGCCTCCCATATGTAATGCAAACAACCTCTCCTTTGTGTTCCGTCGCAACAAACGGCCCCCACACACCCCCAGCCCCGCCCTCTCTTCCGCCGCCCGCAACGTCCTGATGGAGCAAGGGGGCTACTATGGTGATCGTGGTGCTGGTGATGGTGGTCGTGTCCGAGCAGGCCGCGGCTGCGGTGGAGTGGCAGGCAGGCTATCGGGGTTGTAACGACGGGATAACAGTCCGCCGCGGCCGCTTACGACCCGGCTCCCCGGCACACACACACACACACACACACACACAGAGGGAGAGCGGTGGAAGTGTACCACGTTGCAACTGGGATCGTGCGTGTCACCGCCACCGCCTCCGCGGTGCCGTCGGCTGGTCGGCGCCGACGCCGTCGTGGTGTGCGGCGAGAGAGAGAGAGACAGCGAGACATAGAGAGAGAGAGAGAGAGAGAGAGAGAGAGGGAGAGAGAGAGAGAGAGAGAGAGAGAGGTCCATGCCCAGCCCGGCGCTGTGGCCTAGTAATTATCCCAGCACCACCGGGCGCAGGCGGGTGCCGTGTCGTCAGGTGGGAGGGAGGGAGGGTAGGAGGGAGGGAGGGAGGGAGGGAGGGAGGGAGGGACACGACCCCCTAAGCGCTCTTGCAGAGTGGCGGAAGGAGTCAGCCGCCGGGGGGGGGGGGGGGAGGTGTCGGCGGGGTCTCCATCAGGAGGGCGGGGGCCGCGGGGGGGGGTGGCGGGGGCGGGGGTGGCATGTCGCGCACGAGTGCACAGCGGCGGCCGCCGGCGGGCCGTGAGGCCGCGGGGGCCATGAGCGCGGCCCACGCCCGGTGCATCCCAACGAGGGGGCCGCGCCTGTCCACAATCACCACGTAACGCGCACCGCGGCTGGGGAGCCTAGAGGCAGCCGGCCGGCTAGGCGAGGCACGACCACCCGCCGTGAGCGGCTCTTAAGCAGTACCGAGGTCAGCTGGTCGGGCCCGCTGCAGTCCCACCACCACGGACCGTACGTGACGTCGCCCCCCCCCCGCCTCTCCCCGTGCCCCCGCGCCCCGCGCTGTCGCCGCTGCGCTGGGGATCCACACCTTCTTTACGGACGTGGAGTGGCCGACGTAAACACAGGTCGTCCAAACGGAGAATTTTTTTTTTTATACCGCCGGAGGGAAGCTCGTGGTGAACTGGTCCGGTCGAGGCGCCTGCCGCGCTGCTCTGCTGCAGGTGCTGCAGCTGCTGCAGCTGCTCCGTGGCCGCTCTCCTTCACCTCGGTCCTCCCCCTCTTGGGGGCGGCGGCGGCGGCGGCGTGCGTAACCCCGCGCAGTGCGCCTGCCTGCATCGAAAATTGCCTGGACGACAGACTGCAATTCACTTTAGCGCGAAAGTTTGTTTTCTCTGGCTCCCATAACCCAGCATAACCCCTCGGCAAACAGCTTCAGGATTCCGAAAGCCTCTGGCAGCGAGCGAGCCCCATTCCATCGCCCCCCTCTCCCTCCATCCCCCGTCTCCACCTCTCTCCTCTCGCTCCCTCTCACGCGCGCCCACACACACTCACGCACACACACCTGCACGGCATTGGAAGTGAGCGGAGATGACGAAGCTTTAAATCTGAGAAGGGTCGGGAAATGGAAAAACAAATTTGTGAGATGCGATGATATATGGCTAGGATTGGGCGTCCCGTCGTGTCCCCCCCCCCCCCCCTCCTGAGCCCCGAACCCCCCACCCCATCCTTCCGCCGCGCCCAGCATCCCCTAACCTTCCACGTCCTCCTCACGGGCCGTTATTTCAGCGCTACAAAAACAGATTAAAAGTAAAATGTTATTCGGAAATATGGAAATATGGAAAAACGCTCAAAAAGAAACTTGTGTAACGGGTTTATTGCTCCCCAGGTGATTCGCAAACCAACATGTTCGAAAGTCGATGGTCGCAGGTGTCACCACATGTGTCGTTAATCCGGCCTGCGGAGCCCCGCGGGGGGTCAGCCCGCGGCACGCGTCACTCTGCAGAGAGAGAGAGAGAGAGAGAGAGAGAGAGAGAGAGAGAGAGAGAGAGAGAGAGAGAGAGAGAGAGAGAGAGTGTGTGTGTGTGTGTGTGTGTGTGTGTTTATGGCGCCCGTATGCCGCGAGCAGACGAGAGAGGAAAACCAGTGCCCGGTGTTGCAGGGTCTTGTACACAGCACGGGTACTGTAACGCCACTCGCCCACCGTGAGGCGTCGGCGTCATCGTCATTCCCATCATTGCCATCAGGGGCCTCCCCGTCATCATCAGCATACACGTCGTCATTCAGATGTAAATGCCGAAATTGAATCATTACGACGCGATTCCGTCCATCGAGGCGGCGATTTAATTAACCGCATTCCGATTGCGGGAGCCGGCGGCGGCAGCGTTGGCGCGGGGGCCTGCGGGGGCGGGGCGGGGCGGGGCGTTGAAAGGGCTACAAAGTTGTGTCGGTGACCCGGTCCCCGGCGGCCCCGGCGGAAGCAATCTCGTAATGTCCACCGCGCCGGTGGTTAGCGCGGGCACAAATCTACCAAGGGAAGTGATGAGGGGGCTGGGTGGGTTAGGTTAGGATGCGACGAATGCACCTAGGCATTTGCGGTACATTTTTACCGTGCGATGTTTGTGTACCGTAGGTATACCGTAGGTATATTTATATCCCGCCACGGTCATGTTCTGAGAGCGTCACATCAAGGGCCTGACGCCTCGCCCTTCGGCGGGCTAGTTCTCCAGTTTTCCTCCTCCGCCGCGTCTCGTTGCGAATCTTGTTTCGGTGAGCAGCCCCGCGGCCACAACGCTTTTGATCTCGCCTCCCGTCCGTGCGGGCGCGCGGGGCCGGCGGGCCAAGGGCCGGGGGGGCCGTGGGGCCGGGGGCCACCGCCGCCACCACGTTTCACGTCTCTGTTTCGTTCCGTCCTTGTTCTTCTGTCTTGCGTTTCGCTCTTGCGAGGACTACCCCCCCCCCCCCTCCGCCTGTGGTACCAGCGGTGGCGGCGCCAGCGGCGGTGCCCCGCACTCTTACGCGCCGGGCTGGGCCCGGTGACTGCACTGGTCTCCTAATAAGCTCGGAGGGCGGCTGGCGCCCAGGCCGTGCCCCGCCCAAGGGCTTTAGTTGGCCACACTGCTCCGAGCCCCCGGCAGCCCCCGGCAGCCCCCGGCAGCCCCCGGCGGGGCGGGTGGACTCGGCCAGGTAAACACCCGCACCCGGCTACGCCACCGGTCCTCCCCAACACACCTGTGGCCGACGCCGGCGGTGGGGGGCGCTCCCCCGGGACACCACACACACACACACACACACACACACACACACACACACACACACACACACACTCACACACACACACTCTCAGGGCTGTCGATACACACCCCAGAGGGCTGCCAGCGCTGCCGACAAACAACGTCGAATAGTTAACGCACACATTGACGGGGCCTAGCAAGTCCCGCCCGTTTGGTGTGTGTGTGTGTGTGTGTGCATGTGTGTGCATGTGTGAGTGTGGGTGCGGCGTCCTCGGTGGCAGCCGCGGTGCCCCAGCACCTCACACATTGTATATTTCTTTATATTCACTGAAAACAATAGTGTATGACACCAACCTGACCATAGGCCAGTCCGGTTGGAAACAAGACAGGCTCAAACGACGTCAAGTTGATTGAAGATGGGACAAAACCGAAAGCCCGAGGCAATTTTGGAAGAGAAATTATTATTTCTCCTCAACCTCGCCCACTCATGAGTGACTCTGGCTGCTCAGGTACCGGTGTCTACTTCTTATACATCTGGAACTCAGAGAACAACTTTAAGACTACAGACCAACCCTGCCGACAAGTGGCAGGGGAATGAAAAGGCCTGAGAAATGTGATGGCGCGACGCGCGGAGCGTGCCGTGCTGCGGAGGGGCCTGGGAGCAGGTCCTGGAGGCCTGCTGCTGAAGCTCCTCCCACATAAATCCGCGATAAATCGGCCATGAATGGCGGATCGGGCCGACCTAAGGCCGCCTGGCGTGGGGCAGGGCTGGCAGGGCGCAGGGCAGGGCGGGGCAGGGCGGAGGGCGCGGCCCGGGTGGCCCGTAGCTGCCGCGCGCGGCGCCCGGCCACGCCCGGCTGCGCCCGCGGCACGCCCCGACGCCCGCCTCACCAGCCGCCTAGATCGCCCTACAATGGGCTCCCTCCCCTCCCTCCTCACTGGAGTCCACCGCTGGAGCCGCCGCCGACGCTTCACCCCGCCGCTGGAGTCGACTGGAGTGCCGGCGTGCGGCCATTGAAACCGATTCAGAGGCTGGAACTGGCCCCCTCGCGCTCCCGGCCGCGGCCCCCCGGTCTTCCGGCCGGCCGCAGCCGCCCCGGTAATCCCCCTGCCGGGGACTTAACGCCGCCGTGTCACCGCGGGGCGCGTCGGTGCGCGGCCGCCTGGAGAGTCTGGAGCCCCCTCTGAAACCCTTCTGGAGCCCCCCCCCCCCCCTGTGGAGCACCCTCTGGAGCCCCCTCTGGAGCCACTTCAGGGCGTCACGGCGCCAATAACGTCGTGTCCCCCTCCCCCGCCGCCCCCTGCTCCGCGTCCATGCCTGTCGCGTCTCTCTTGTAATGCATTTCCCCTTGTCGGACGTGCTGACCTGCCCCCCCCCCCCCCCCCCCCGCCCCGCCCCTCCCCGACGGCGCACAGCTACTGGATAAATGACTCCCTTCATTTGGCGCGGTCGCGGTGCGAAACAGAATTTTACCCCCTCCCCCTCTCCGCAGCAGTGTCGTTATTGGCTGAAAACTGTGACGGCAGGGACTACAAAGCCCCGCGGATACGGCGGCTGCAGCCCCCCCCCCCCCCCCCAGGTGTGTGCAGCCGCCCTCCCCCGCGGGGGGTGCGAGCCGCGCGGCGCGGCGCGCTCAGTCGCGTCCAGCGCGCGGAGGCGGTCGGGTCGGGCGGCTGTCGGCAGGCAGCGCTAGGAGAGCGCTTGCGCGGCCGCGGCGTCGGCCTCGGCGTCGGCCTCGCCTCGCCTCGCGTCTTCCCCCCCACAGCGCGTCCGCTGCCGCACCGCACGGCGCGGCGGAGGAGTGTGCCACCTGTTGCCGCCCGGGGCCAGGGTGCCAGGCCGGGCCGTAGGCGGGGCTCTTGAAGCCGGGCGCGTGCGTGTGCGTGTGCGCGTGCGTGTGTGTGCGACCACGTCCGTGCCGTCCGCCGACTCAGCAGGGACCCCCCACAGCAGCGCCGAGGTGAGTCCGCGCCGGCCGCGAGCCGCGGAGGCAGAGCGCAGGGGAGTAATCTGCCGACGTGTTACCCGCGACGAGCGCCCGCCAGCGGCAGGGTAGGCCGGCCCGGCCGGCAGCCGTGCGCGCCCGGGTGTGGGAGCCGCCTACCCGCCGGGTGCGCGCGCCCCCGCGGCCCCAGGCTCTACCCACGTTATCGCCGACGCCCATCATTCCCACGGTGTCGGCGGGGGGTGCGGGGGCCGCGGGGGCGTGTCGAGGCGTGTGGGGCGCCCGCTTGTTTGGCCCCGACGCGTCATCGGAATTCCATCTTCATCATGTATCCCTGCCGCCACACACTCACGTACTGTACACACTCACACAGACGCACATACATCTTTGGCATGATGTATGCCCGACTCCTTGTATCGATACAGGAATCGACAGGAATCAGATGCTTGCCCAAAAGAAAACAAAAAAATACTCTCTCTCTCTCTCTCTCTTCCTCCCCTCTCTCTTCTTTCTCTCCTCTCTGTCCGTCCGGTCCCGTGTAAGTGCCCCAGACTCCATTAGTCATGGATGCCAGCTGGGACCGCGCCGCCGCTGGCCGCCGCTCCGTCTGCCTCTGTCCCTGTCGCACTGCTGCCCGACACGGGCCGACACCGTCGCGGCCGCACGCGGCGCCCCCCGCACAGACAGCACCAGAAAAAGAACGCGCAGGCAAACATTTTTATTTTTTTTGTAATTACCGAAAAACCGATACCCTTTTTTTTTGTATGGCCAACATCATTTTTGCGTGATTTATTTTGTGCATTATCCCCAAGGCTCGGAGCCCCCAGCTGCGGCGACGGCGTGTTTTTTCATCCCCCTTCCGCCGTTGTGTGCCGTCATCCCCACGCTGACCGGCTGCTGCCACTCGCAGTCCGCCGCCGCCGCCGGGCCCTCGGCCGCCCTCGGCCGCCCTCGGCCGCCCTCGGCCGCCCTCGGCCGCCCTCGGCCGCCCTCGGCCGCCCTCGGTTGCCCTCGGCCGCGCCGAGTGATAGCAGAGGGTGTCGGCGCGTAGCGCGGCGCCCAGTGGCGCCCAGTGGCGCCCGGCGGCGCCCGGCCCCCGCGCCCTGCAAAAACAGGGGCCGCCAACAAAAACAGCACGTCCGCGCCCTCCTCCAGACGCAGTCCAAAGCCTTGGGGGGGGGGGGGGGGCGGCACCAATTTCTCCCTCGTACTTCCAACGCGGCCACGTCGCTCCTGGCCGATCCCCCGGCAGTATCTGTTTGTGTCGCCCGCGACGCCGCCGCCACCGCCCTCTCGAGATTAGAGGGACGCGGAGCGGAACGCCGGCGGCGGCGGCGCGCGGCCCAATAGCAGACGACACAGCAGTCGACGCGCGCCCCCTCCGCCTCCGCCGGCCCCCGCCGCAGTGCCGCCACCGCCGCCGTCCGGGGTGTGTTGTTCCGCGTGCGCCGCGGCCTTTTCCGCGGCGGTCCCGTTCGAAGTCCTGATGGCCGTCCACCCGCGCCCGCGGACCGAACAGAAGAGGGAGAAGGAGAAGCGAGAAAAGGAGGGAGAATACAAGTCCGGCGCCGCGAATCACAATGCCTGGAGCCTATGCGCCTTCTGGCAAAGCGTCACAGAGCCCCCGACAGCGGCCCCGGCCAGCCGAGCCGTCCGTCCAGGACCGCAGTGGGAGGCAGTGGGGCGTGCGCCCTCCGCCAGCGGAAGCATTTCCCTCCCAGGCCCGTCGGATTAAAAAAAAAAATTAAGAATAAAAGTGAAAGGAAAAGGGAGGGGAGAAAACCTTTAAGAAATAGGCCTCCGTGTCATGTCCTCGCCGCGGTTTGTTTCGCTGCCGTGTTGCATATTCATGGCCGGCGGATCACCACGGCTGTCGCCCGAAGACGTTTTTAGCGTTTTTAACGCCGTCTTCATGACGGATCCCTCCGCGGCTCGGACTCCGGCAGCGGAGCACCACGAGAGGAAAATAATAACAAGAAAGAGGCCCTCGCAATTTGTCCAATTACTCGTGAGGAGTAAGCCAGAGTGAGAGAGATACGGAGGGAGAGAGAGGGGGGAGAGAGAGAGAGAGAGAGAGAGAGAGAGAGAGAGAGAGAGAAAGAGAGGGAGGGAGGGGGAGAGAGGGGAGTATCACTCCCCTCGCCTCTGTCCCACCAGCTCTCGCTGTCTTTATCGATATAGACCGCCCGTCGGGTTGGGATGTAATAATGCTACTTTCTTCATCACACGCTCAAGAAAACGAAAACTGTTACTGGCGTCGCGGCTCGGGCGGTGGCAGCGGCTGCGGTTCGGCGACGCCCCCGACATCCCCGTCCACCTCCTCCTCTTCTTCTTCTTCCTCTTCTACTTCTTCTTCTTCTTCTTCTTTGCCTCTTCCTCTTCCCCCGAGAATGAGATAAATAAAATAAAAGAAGAAGGGCAATAAGAGCGGCGCAGTACGAGTGGTCGCCTCTGACGCCTCCCTCCCTCCCTCCCTCCCTCCCTCCCTCCCTCCCTCCCTCCCTCCCTCCCTCCCTCCCTCCCTCCCTCCCTCCCTCCCTCCCTCCCTCACTCACTCACTCACTCCCTTGGTGGCGTTGTGGTCTCGGCCGCACTTGGCAGCTCCGTTATGCAGGCGACGTTCGTCGGCACGCGCGTCCGGCACCCCTAAAACAGTGAGTGAGTGTTGTTAGCGCCGCTTTGTCAAACACGCACACACACGCACACACACGCACACACACACACACACACATACACGCCCCGTCGCCGTTGGCCTTGCGTGGGAGTTTCTTCTCTTCACTTTCTTCTTCGTTCGGCTCGGCAAACCTGGCGTGACGCCGTAGGGCGGTGCGGGCGACGTGCAAACACCCCCCCCCCCTACGCGCACACAGCCACAGACACACAAACACACACGCACACAGCACACCTCTCATTCACTTGACTCCTCTCCGGCTGTGGCGGCCGGGTGTCACACCAAACTTTTCCCTGTTCCGGGCCCGTATATTTTTCCCCTTTCTCTTCAGTATTCAGGGCATGTGACGCGAAGGAACTCTTTAAAATAACGATATAAAACCCAGGAGTGGGCGCAAGCGGGCTGATATAGTTCGCACGGAGCACCCTTGCATACTGAAAAAAGGAACAACTTTTTTGTAGGAGTTTCCCACTTTCCGTGCGACACTTTACCCCCGTCCCTCCACCGTGCTGCGGATCCCCGGCAGAGAAATGAAAATCCGGTTGAGTGGCTCGCTGGTTATTTATTCTCCCTGTTTACCCGGCAGGCTGTGGCGGCTGCGGTGGCCCGCGGCGGCTGCTGGGCTGCGCGGCTGGCGTGATGAGGCTTCCACCCCCGGCCTCCCCACTGCCACCTTACTCCATCCCCACTGCCACCTAACTCCCTCCCCACTGCCACCCTACTCCCTCCCCACTGCCACCTTACTCCCTCCCCACTGCCACCCTACTCCCTCCGCACTGCCACCCTACTCCCTACTCCCTCCGCACTCCCCCACCCTCTCCATCGGAGGACAATGATCGTACGAGGCTGCTGCGTTGATGGTCTGAAGGCTGGTTCCGAATAAGAGACACGTTTCGTCGCCCCGTCTCACTCACTAGGTGTACGCCTCCTTCAGTGGGAGCGAGAGGGACAAAGCAAAGACACGACGACCTTTTCGGAGCCAGTCTTGCTGAGCGTGTGCGGCTGCGTTGTGGGGGGTCGGGTGGAGGTGGGGGCGGCGGCGGCGGCGGCGGCGGCGGCACTCGCATCTTATTTTGGCAATGGAATTTCGATCGATCCGCGGCGCGGCGTGCGCCACTCTCCGCCTAAGCGACCGACCAAAGTCACGTCGTGGTGCAACTCACACACACCAACACACACACACACACACACACACACACACACACACACACACACGCGCGCGCGCGAATGGAAAACGGATAGTGTGTTTGCGAGAAGTCGCTTCACAAAAGTAGACAACTCGAGCTGCTGATACCGTTTCCATGCCGCCCGAGCTGAACATGTCGGGCAGAGAAGGGCGGCGTGACAGCGGCCGCTGCCCGGTGTTGGGCCTGCAGGCTGCGGAGCGCTGTGAGCGCCTGCCGGGTAGGCAGCCACGGCTCCCTGCACGCTCGCGTGTCGGGCGGGCCGGCCTACCCCGCCGGCCGCAGGCGCCATGCTCGGCGGCCGCGGCACCACCCGGCACGGAGGTTCCGAGCACCGGCCTCTCCACAGTTTTATCTTGTGCGGCCCTTCGGGTTGGGTTGACATGCGTGTGTGCGCGCGCGTGCGCTAATATTATTCCTGGCCACATCTTGGAGGGCGGCGGCGCGGCGGGCGAGCAGGAAAGGGAGGGAGGGAGCCGCAAGCACAGCGGCGGCTGCGAAAACAACAACACGGCCCGCAAGGGCGGCGGCGGCGGCGGCGGCGGCGGCCAGCTCTCCGCCAAAGAAAAAATCCAGCGCCACAAAGCAGCGAGTCGTCCCAACTCGGGCTGGTTTCGCAATTTTCGAAGGCCCCTCAAGTCACCCATGTAATTTTTTAATAAAAGAAAACGAAACGCAAAAAAATAAAATCCGCGCTTAAACTTGGCGAGGCGTTGCTACTCTCAGTTTTGATCCACTGTCGGACTTTTAATTCTTTTCTTTTTGTCACAAGTGCAACGGGAAGTGTTTTGCCGCCCCCATAGCAGATTTGGTTTCGTCGCAAGGCTTCGTGCCCCATGGGGTCTGTGACACAGGAATAGTCGGGTAATCGAATGGAGGTGACATTGCGCATTTAGTCCGTAGTAAATGTATTACCTTTCAATTTATCCTCGCGGTCAGTTGTCAAACGTTACCGTCCGCGGGGCGCTCGCGTCGGCTCTCCTCACGGGCCCTGCTGCCGCTGCTGCCGCTGCTGCCGCCGCTGCTGCTGCCACTCTGACTTGCTTGCTTTGATTTCGTGATCGTCGACTTTTTATACACTTGGCCCCTGCGCCGCCTGTCGCTCGAAGGCCGTGTCCAGAATTAATGGTTCGCCAGGATGCGGCCGCCTGTTTACACGATCTCTCCGTGCTCACTCACTCACTCACACGCACACACACACACGCCTACTCACACACACACAAACGCACACACACACACACTTACTCCCATATACACACACACACACACGCACGCACACACACATAGGGCGCGGTGCTATACAGCAGCTATACAGCGTGGCTAGAGAGCCGGTCTAAAAGTGAGCGTAATTACCTATACCCCTGAAGTGCAGCGTTACTCTCTCAGGCCGCTTTAAAAATAAAGCGGGCCGCGCGCCGGCCGTCCACTGCCATTCCTTGTTGAGTGGCCGCGCGCCCCGCGCCGGGCCCCGCGGACGGACGAGAGGCAGGGCAGGGACGTGTTGATCGGCGGGGCCCCGCTGGCGCCGCTGGCCCTGCTGGCGCCGCTGGCCCCGCTGACCGCGGCCCGCGGACGTGCCGACGAGCGCTTGCTTACCCTCCCCGGCCGGCCGGCCGGCCGAGTATCGCGGCCGCACACTTTTCCTCCCGCCCACAAGGGGAACCATGCGCGTTCCCGAAGTGCGAACTACCAATTTATTCGTCTCGATGGTGGTCTTCACACGTGCAAATAGGAGACGCTCAAAAAAAAATTGGGTGAAATTTTTGCGCTGCTCAAGTGGTCCCAAAACTTGTGTCTAATTTTTTTTTTGCACCCTCTCCGCGGGCGACCATCTCCCGAAAAAGAGTGGGGGAAAATAGGGGAGAAAGATTTTAAAAAATTAAAAAGAATTTAAAACAAAAAGGGTTTTTGTTTTTTGTACCCAGGCGGTTACTATCCGTAAGACAGAGAGAGAGAGAGAGACAGTCAGAGGTGAGACAGCGAGAGAGACAGCCAGAGGTGAGACAGCGAGAGAGACAGTGACAGCGCGAGGAGAGAGAGAGAGAGAGAGAGAGAGAGACAGAGGACCCCGGAGCTCTCACCACCTAGCAGAGCCGGGCCCGGTTCCCCAGGGTAATATACTGGCCTGTGAGACATCTCATCTCCGACATCTCAGCCGCCTTTCACACGGACACGGCATCACGCCGAGGCCGCTTTGCTCCGGCAGCGGCAGGCGCCGCCGCCACGCGCCGCCACGCGCCGCCACGCGCCGCCACGCGCCGCCACGCGCCGCCACGCGCCGCCACGCGCCGCCACGCAGGGGATTGTCCCGCGACTGCTGACGCCGAGGCTGACGCCTTATCCGGCCCGGTTTAAGCTCAGATTTTGCCGATCCCGGCCGGTCGGATTAACACGCGCGCGCGGCGAGGTATCAGCAAGAAGCCCCGGGCGGCGCTTGCGACCCAATCAGCCGGGGGCACGGCGGCGGCGGCGGGGGGTCCACCCTCCGGTACCCTCCGAGGACCTCCGGGGCCCTACGGGGCCCTACGGGGCCCTATGGCGCCCGCCGGTACCTCGGCAAGAACGCCGAGGTCCCCGCCGTTCGCAGCCACGCCGGGACGCCGGGCCCACGACCACGCCCCTGGCTGCGGGGGTCACGGGCCGGGGCGGGGGCCGCGGGGGCCGCGGGGGCCGCGGGCGCACGCAGCCCGGAGTTCATCGGCCAGCCCGGCCAGCCGGCAGCTCCCCTCCCTGTCCAGCCCCACAAGGGCCTGCAAGGGCCCCGCGGGGGGCATTTGGAGGGGGGCGGACGGGGGGCGCGGCGGTGCAAGGCTCGGCGGCGGACCCCCGGCGGGGACCCGACTCTGCCCCAGCCACCCCCGGCTCAGCCGTGCACGGCGAGATATGTGGGCCGGGCTGCCGGGCGTCGGCGGGTAGTAGGGCGGGGCCGGGCGGGGCGCGGCGGCACGGCGCGGCGGCCTGGCTCTGAGATTCAAGTTATTGTCTCAGACCCCCCTCTCCCTCCACCCCTCTGTACTGCTGCTGCTGAAAGTTAGTCTGTGAGTGTTTCGGGAGCAGCAGCAGCGGTGGCGGCGGCGGTGGCGGCGGCGGCGAGGAGAGATAGTACGAAACGACCGGCAGTGAACGAACGAAAGAACGTGGAGGGTGGTTCGGCCCCGCCCCGCCCCGCCCCGCCCCGCCCCGCCCCGCCCCGCCCCGCCCCGCCCCACCCCGCCACGTGCCGCCCCACCACCAGACTGTACGCGTTGTCACCCAGGCACAGGTCACTGCCGGCCCGGGGAACCGAAGAAATAATAAGAACAAACAGAAACTCGTTCCTTTTCTCTCTACTATATATCCCCCCCCCCCCACCTCCCGTACTTGCCGACGTCCTTGATGACGTCCCCGCAATGCAGCCCATGGTAGAGATAGAGAGAAAAACGAAAAAAAAAAGAAAAAAAGGAGCACGACATCTGAAATTGTCCTCTCGAGCAGTCCAGGGGGCGCCCCCGCAGCCCCGGCCGGCGCTGCGCCGCGGGGCGCTGCACTTGCCGGGAGGGGCGGGAGCCGGCGGGAGCGCCTTTGGAAAGAAAACAATATCCGAGGGACGAGGACCGCACCTTGCAGCACCGCGCCGCACCGCGCCGCGCCGCGCGGGGGGTCGAGGGCAGGGCAGCCGAGTGGCGAGAGAAACTTCCGCGGTCAATGCGGTTTGCCTTTCGGGCTGGAGGGGAGGGGGTAGCTCGGGGTAGCAGCGCACAGTTGCTGGCGCTTGTTTCGCTCCCTATCATGTCGTGCTCGGTACGGCCACCCTGGGAAACGGGAGGAGGGGGGGGGGGGGGGTGCACCCCGTGTCACGCCATCGGCGACGCCAAATCCTCGCCCTCATTTGTTTTCCCCGACCCCGGCGCGGCCTGCGGGGCCGACGAACCGAAGCGAAGCGAGCCGAACGCACGGGACGGACCGGTTTATCCCGAACAACAAATCGTCACGATTTTAAAGGCGTTGTTCTGCTGCCGCTGCCTGGCGGCTTCGGCGGCTCCGGTGGCTGCCGGCCGCGGCGGCGGGAGTCTTCGTGCACTTCGTGCCGTGGCCGCTGTCGCGTGCGGCCCGGCTCCCCCTCTCGAGGGCGCGGCGCGGGGGCGGCGGGGGCGGCGGGGGGCGGCGCTGCGGCCGCTGGCCCCGGAGGTCGCCGCCGAGGTCCGGCAGGTCCGGCGGGCGCGCCGTCCCGCACGGCGGCATGCCTGCTGTGACGTCACAGAGGGCCCCCCGAGGACCGACGACGCGCTGGCGCACACATTTGGGCACCTTCAGCCTGCGACACGGCCTACACCGTCTCCTCGCCCTCCACGCCCCTCCCCCCCCCCCCCTTACGGGCCCACACGACGTTGCCCGGTCCACGCCCTCAATTTTGCCGGCGACGCGCAGCAAGGGACGCGAGGAGCAAAATGGAAAGAGGGGCGCAAGGATGGGAACGCATCGCCCATTTCCATTCTGTTTCCTTTCACCTTGGAGGAGCAGAACGCTTTTCTCAAACGAGAAAGACGGGGCCGCTGCGCCGACTTAAGCCTAAGCCCCGTCTCTCCTTTTCTCTCTCAATCTACCCTATGCCCCGACCCTATCTCTCTCTCTCTCTTTCCCTCTCCCTCCCTCTCTCTCTCTCTCTCTCTCGCTCAGGCACACCCCTTCGCGTCTCGCTCCTTTCTCCTCACTGAAAGCGGGATCTTCAACTGGTATATGACATGTAAAACAGGGGCGGCAGTGTTTCAGCTGGTGCCTTAATGCAAATTCGCTCCACGCACTAAGCTTATCCCACACGGTTCACGCTCGGTCTCTCTCTCTCTCTCTCTCTCTCTCTCTCTCTCTCTCTCTCTCTCTCTCTCTCTGTTGGCTTGGCCGGTGAAGCCGTGCGTCCTCGCCTTGTTCACGGCGCTGGACCTCCAAGGTCCAGGTCCTGTCATCTGCCGTATGCGTTACGTTCCCGGCACGCGCGCGTGCGTGCGTGTGTGTGTTTGTATGCGTGTGTGCTTGAGTGTGTGTGTGTGTGTGTGTGTGTGGCAGGGGCAGTGCTCGGACCCCACGGAAACAGCAGCGCCTGTGTTCTGCACCATTTCCACAACGACCCCCTCCTCTCCCCCGCCCCTTTTCTCCTCCCAGCGTCAACTGCGTGCTTTTCCGTCCCCCTGCCCCCTCCCTCCTTCCTCCCCCCTTCCTCGCCCTCTCCTCGATGCGGCTTGAGCCCCCGCCACCACCGTTAGAATTCTCCCCCCACCCTCCCCCTTCCTGCTCACTCCGCGCCCCTTCCTCCCCCTCAAAAGCAATTCAATCGAGCAGTCTTCGAGCCCTCCCCCGGCCGCCGCGGGCCGCCGCGGGCCGCTGCAGCACCGTTGTCACCCTAGCAGCCCCCCCCCCCCGCACGCTGTAGCTGTAGCGGCAGTCGTTGTCGTCGTAGGCGCCCGGGTGATCGCCACTCTCGACCAGAATTACAATGCTGCGCTGCTCCTGCTGCTGCTCCCCGGCGGGCCTGCGAAGTTATCAGCTACAGAGCGCGTGTGGATCCGACACGACGCGGCGCGGCGGCGGCGGCGGCGGCGGCGGCTGTACAACACAGCGGGGCAGTTGTGTGCCGAGTTGCAGCGCATGCCGGCGGCGGCGGCGGGTCATCAGTCTCGGCGGCAGCTTAGCGGGGCGTGCCGCCGCCCCTGCCGCCGCCGCCGCCGCCGCCGCCGCCGCCGCCGCTGCCGCCACACCAATGGGCAATGCAATCAAGTAAATCTTTCCCTCTGCTGTGTTGCCCTGGCCCCGCTCTGGAGCAGCAGCGGGTGGCAGCGTCGCGGTGCGCGCCCCGCGCACACTCTATGAGATTGCTGCGCGCCCAGCAAGGAAGGAAGGTGCGGCTCTCTCTCTCTCTGTCTCTCTTCCTCCCGCCTCATAATGGTGGCACATGCGAGGGTGACAGAGACAGAAGACGCTATCCGAGCCCGCCCGCCCGATTGAGTACACAGCCCGTCCCGGAACACGGACACACGACTCGCGACCGAAAGAGAAAGCCTTCGCGGGGGAAAGGACTCTTTTTTTTTTCGGTCTGGTGGTTTGGAGTGCCCCCCCCCCCCCGTCCTCTTCTCCTCCGGGGTCCGGCGGGGTCCGCCTGAGGTCCCCTGGGGCGAGGTGTCGGTAATGGGAGACGGTAGGACCGGGCGGTCGGGGCACTCCTCATCATCCAGGACGGGGGCACCTGCGGGGACCTGCGGGCACCTGCGGGGACCTGGGCTTAATTGCATCATGTTTGCCATCCTGTGCAACACCTGGCGCGTTGCGGTGCCCCCTCCTCCGCCCCCCCCCCCCCACCCCCACCCCTTCATGATCCCCTGTGCCGCCCCCCCGCGGCGCGAGACGCCCTCCCCCTCCCCTCCCTCTCACCTATCTGCCCAATCCGACTCTCCAGCCGCGTCCCCTATCGGCCCCGCCGTGTGTCGTGCACCTGCCAAATCAGTTTCGCTGTCGAATATTTCATACGCACTTTTGGTCCGCGCCCCTCCTCTCAATCGAGTCGCACATATTTTCGGCCTCCCCCCCCTCCCCCCCCCCTCTCCACGTCCTTTTGTTTCTCTCCCGTAACAAGCGGAGAGGAGAGGACGACGGGAGAAGAAGCGCAAGAAGAACCGGAGCGCCGCGCGCGGCCACCCCATCGTCCATCGACAAGGACGGAGGGATTGTAGCAACCAAACACCCCCTTTTCTTGTCGCCGGGAAGGGCCGAGAGAAATGATGATGGGGACGGTGCGGCCGGGCAGGTCGTCTGGTCAGCTCCGGCTGCCGGCCCCGCCTCGGAGGACCTCGGCGCCGGCTGGCTCGGCCGACGTGGATTGATTTGAGAGGCAGGTGATACGCCGCGCGTCGCCAGCTCCCCCGCGGGGCCCGGCCCGGCCTCGCCGCTTTGGTGGCGGCCGGTATGGCGGCGGCCCTGCGAGTGCGGGCAGCCCGCGAACAGCCCGGCCGAGGCCGGGAGTGGCAGCCAGCGGCCTCTGCCAGCGTCCCTCTCCGCAGCGGGGGCCGGCAGGAGGCCGTAAAGGCCGGTGAAGCCCCTCGGAATGCCTCTGTTCTGTTGAGAGCTGAGCCGGGCGGAGGCGGGCGGAGGCGGGCGGAGCCGGCGGCACGCGGGCCGAAGCTCTCCGAGAGCCCGCGAGAGCTCGCGAGGGCCTCCTCAGCGGACCGCTCAGCCCTCGGAGCCTTCGGGGGCCGCGGAGGGTGCCGCTCGCTCCCTCCCTTCACCAACAATTTACAGAGATGAGCGCGAGCCGCAACGCCGCCGCAATAATGTGCAAAGAGCTGTGTGTGTGTGTGTGTGTGTGTGTTTGTGTGTGGGAGGGTGGGTGGGTGGGCGTGGGTGGTTGTCGAAGGGCCTTCCGGCAGTGATGTCAGAAAAGTGGACCAAAGGCACAGCCCGGACACACACACACACACACACACACACACACACACACATGGGGGCCTTCACCTCCGTCTGCCCACTATAGGCAGCCCAGCACAAATCATCTCGGCTGCGAACAGAACAGTACGTCAGGTGAGTAGACGCAGGTAGGCACTGCCTGTCTGTCCTAGTTTTTTTTTTGCCTACTCTTATGGCCACACTGCCGCTCTGCCGCAGAACCTGACGAGGAGGCCGTGGCATAGGGCGGCGCGTGGCGGCGCGTGGCGGCGCCCCCAGCAGCCGCCAGTGACGCGTCACTGCCGATTACCGGGGCCACACCTCCTGGGCGCCCCGCCGCGTGGCGGCGCCTGCCCGCGCCGTGCCAGTCGGCGTGTCCGCCGGCGGCGGCGCCGCAGCCGGAGGGAATTGGCGAAATGCGAGCGCCGGGGCCGTAAACCACCCGGTGCGCGGTGCGGCACGACGCGGCACGCGGCACGCTAAATCCACATCACTCCGCTAATGCGCCGTCCGCCATGTCGCCTACACGTCCAGCGGGGGAAAAAAAAAAACGGAAGCCACATTTTGATGGCGGAAGTCGGAGTCCTCGGGCAGCACCGCGGCGCAGAAACGTCAGAAATTGACTGATGTGGAGTCTGGTATAGTTGATTAACAACCCTATTTTCCAGCCTTTTTGAAAAAAAAAAATTTATCGAACTGCGTCTATGTTGCCCGGGGAGTTGCCGCTCTGTCGGTCCGTCCAGCGAGCTGCCGCCGTTCTTGCGCTGCCTGCGCCCGTTGACGACTAGTCGGAGCCCAGCAAAGGTTCCCGGAGGTCTCCGATCCGCAGCCGGCACGGCCTCTGCTCCGCCTGGCCGAGCACACCGATAGGGAGGGAGAGGGGAGGGGGGGGGGGGGGGGGGGACAGAGAGGGAGGGACGGAGGGAGGGTGAGGGAGGATCGCCTCCCTGTCCACGTCCCTTCCGAAGGATCGAACAAATTTCACGGCGGTGACCAGATTTGGGGTGAATGAGGTCCCAAAGCGGTCGGGGAGTGCGAAGGGAGAGGACCATTCGGTCTGCGCGGCCGTCTGTGTGAGAGAGCGCGCGCGGGTGTGTGTGTGTGTGTGTATGCCGGGAAGGCGGAGGGGGGACGGGTCCGTGTGAGAGGGGGAGAGAGAGACAGGGCGAGAGGGCTGGTGTGGGTAAGAAGGGGAAGGTTGATATCGGAACGGCAAAGAGAGATAGTGCGATAAACTAAGGGAATGAAAAGATAGAGGCTCGGACGAGGAGGTTGCGGAGTGGGAGGGGTGGGATGGAGCCGAAAGAGAAAAGGGGGCTCCTTTCACACACCCTACCACACACACACACACACACCCGCACACACGTGCTGACGGCGGTGCCGGAGCCGTGCCGGAGAATTGGCGGCCGGAAAGGTCCCGCAAGGCCGGAGGCCCTTCATACAGTCCGGGGGGGCACCGGGGGCTGTTGGGCTGTGCAGTTGTTGTGAAATTAACCGAACGCTCGGTTACAGACGTAACTGAAAAAAAACATGGTGGTTAACCCGTCAGAAAATAACCAGTTATTTTGCTACAGCGATTTAAAAAAAAAAACAATAAAAAACTGACCTAAATGGAGATTAACTGAGGTTTACCGCTGGTAGCCGGCTACAGCCGGCTGTTCCTCAACGATAACCGAATGGGCATCGGTTATTAAAACAGCCGAATGCAAGAAACGGTTGACCGGTTAACCGCACAGCTCTACCGGGGCGCACCGGAGGGCAACGGAGGGCACCGGAGGGCACCAGAGCGAGGGCTGCTGGCCGCTGCCGTCTGGCCGCGGGCTCCGGTCCGGCGGCCTCATCTCACACTCGCACCGCTGGCCCACGGCCCCCGCCGGGCCCCCGCCGGGCCCCCGACCCCCGGACCGGCCCTGGAAATTAACTCCTCTGTCTTTCAGCAGTAATCCCCGCCCGCCCGCGTCGGTCCATTCAGTGACGGCGGCGAGGGAAGGGCAGAGCGCGTGCTGCCATTCCTCTTTCTCTGTCTCTCTCCCAGCTCTCCCTTTCTCTATCCGTCCCCAACCTCCCTTCTCTCTCCCTCTCCCTCCCTCTCCCTCCTCTTCTCTCGCACTCTCTGGCGGCGCCAGCGCCGCTAATCAAAGGCCGTCCCCTCAATGATCGCGTTCGCGGAAGCTCCTTTCGGTCCCTCTGTGCCCTTACACCTCCCCCAGGACCCCGGACCCCGGACCCCGGGGCGCCTTGCCTCGCGCACCGCCTCGGCCGGGAACGCTTCTTCTTGTGAGTGGCTGTACGTCAGGCGCCGCCCGGCCGCATTAGCACCATGCAGAGCCTTTACGTACTCCCGCCCCGCGGGCCGCGGGCTGCCGTCCCACCTGGACGTGCGCGGGGCGCGGCTCACGGCGCACCCCTTCTCCCCGGGAGCGCAGGAATTTAAATTGTGCTATTTATCTTGGCGCACAGCGTTGAGGGGTACACTATACACAGCAGCGGCAGGCGGCGCCGGCCCTCTCACACGCAGCCCTTGGTCTGCCAGTGGTGGTGGGGGGGGGGGGGGGCTAAATTAAACTTGGCCGGCGCTCCGGACGTGTCCGGGTGTCATCTTCGCCGTTTCACTCCGGATTCACAGCACCTACAAAACTGAAAAAGCAGGCTGGGCGTGGGACTCGGGGCGTGGACTTCTGCACTGTAAAGGACGTGCAAAGAAATCCCTCGGACTACGAAGGAGCTGAAGGATTCGTAGGCTGCCAACCATTTATTCTCCTCTCATCCTCTCATTGTACCACAGGAAAACTTGCTCGCAAGCCGACCAAACGTTCGGTGGAAGCCTAGGGAGTCCTCCCTTCCCGTGGCGATTTTCCTGTTGCCGCCGCCACTGCCTCTCAGCTGCTTACAGGGCTCTCCGGGCGGGCGGCCCGGAGCCCCCGCAGCAGCGCGTCATGGGCCGAGACGGGGCCGCGCAAAGCCAGCGCCGGGGAGACGGGCCGAGACGGGCGGCGCAGCAACAACTGCTGCGGGGATCCGGATCAACAACCCTGTAGATCAGGGCCCCGCCGGCCGCGCCCCCGGCCAGGCGCGCGCCGCCGCAAAGTTCGCCACAATGCAGCAGCAGTCCAGCCACACACACACACACACACACACACACACACACACATACATAGACACACACAGCCACACCACACCACAGAGCGGCTCGCCACGGCGCAGCCCGGTGCATCGCCCCCCCCCCCTCCCCTAGCTGAATAGCCTGTTGTGGCGGGAGTGCCCTATTTGAGGAATGAATGTCCTGTTCGCGGAATACTCTATTGGATTGTGCCCTGTTATCTCTCCCCCCTCTCTCTCACACACACACAGAGCCCCGCTGTTCTCCGTCCCTCTCCCTGGGACGGTATCACAGCTCCGGGCTCCGGGACCGCCGCCGCCGCTTCCTCCCGCCTAATCGCCCGCTACTTAACGTGGGAAGCAGCCCGCCTGTGAGCCTGCCGCAGCAACAGCCGCAGAGCCGTGCCAGAGACAACCAGAGGCAGTCAGAGGCGTGCCAGAGGCGTGTCATAGGCGTGCCAGAAGCGTGCCAGAGGCAGCCAGAGGCAGGCAGGGGGTCCGGGGGCAGTCGGTGGGGCCGCGGGGGGCCGCAGCTACGGATCCGGGCGGCGGCCGCGAAGCCGAACACAAAGAGCTTTGCCTTCGGTGTTTGACGGTGCCGTCCGTTACTGTTGTTGTTTCTCTGCGGGGGGCGACGGCCGCCGCCGCCGCCCGCAGGCCCCGAGCCTCCTCCTAACCGCTTGATTAACGCCGTGCTCCAAGTTATGAGAATTATGAGACATCGGACTTTGTTCGCACACCCCATCGCTCCGCTTCTCCTCTCCCTGTCCTCCCTCCCTTCCCCTCCCTCCCTCCCTCCCTCCCCCTCCATCCCTCCCTCCCCCTCTGTCTCCCCCCCCCCCTCCGTCCCTCCCTCCCCCTCTGTCTCCCTCCCTCCGCCCCTCTCTTCCCCTCCGTCTCCCTCTGTTTATTGCGCGCGTAGGGTACTACTTGATAAGGGAGGTGGAAGGCACCAGCGTAGCGATATGAAAAATTAAGCAGTACGAGCAGGGGGGAGGCCCTCGCGGGCCCCGTAAGTGAAAGGGCCCGCTCTGCGCCCGCTCTGCTGCTGCTCTGCTGCCAGGCGCAGCGATGGGCCCCGAATGACTCCCCAGGTGCGCACTTGCACTGCACCGGCAGACAAACACTGCGAAAAACAACAAATGTTCTTTTGTTTTTGTTTTTGGGTCCGAAGGAGCCCTTTGCAGCGACTTTTGCGCCTCTTCTCTCCTCCTCCCATCCATTTGTTGCCGCTCACTGCCCATGAGCTTCGCTTCCCATTATTCTAACGTCCAGGGTGTATTTTAGACATTTCCCTAGTTATGGCAACTTCATGAAACGTTGTCCACAGACTGTCAATGACCATGTTAGTCACCTGGCAGAAAATGGCCGAGTTGCAACAACTATAACGGTGTAGTATGAGACAACCATATGTTTGTTCGCTCGGGAACAAAGATGAGGGAAAACAAGCCTCTGCCTCTGCTACGTGCAGTTAGGACTGTTAGCGCTCCCACGGCAATGATTTTCCATTAATGATGACCGTAATTGCTCTTTGGTTCCCCCATAACCTTTCGAATACCAAGTTGTACTGGGTACTACTCATCCGTGCCTCACGGCCAACTTTTCCGAGCCGCCGCCGCCGCCGCCGCCGCCGCCGCCCGTCCCAAACTTATAATTAAGGGCAGTTTGAGCGTGCGGCGGTCGGGAGAGGGGCTCGAAATGGCGAGGTTAGGTCGGACTGGCAGTGCTCTCAGTCGGCCCGGCGGCAGCGGGATACAGCGACGGGCCACGAGACACCCGGGAGAGAGGCGGAAGCCTTTTGGAATCAAAAGTCTCTCCAGCGCCTTCTAACGTTACACACCCGAATACTGTTGCCGCGCTGAGATGCCGCGTGGCGGCGGTGGCGGCGGTGGCGGCGGTGGCTGCAGCGGCGTGCCCTTCCCGTCCCCAGACACCCTCCGACGCGAGACACTACCTCCCTTCCGCTTTCACAAACTCGCACCGCTTCCATAACACTCACAAGTTTCACATCTTTGCCTTCCGCTTCTTGCTCTCTCTCTCTCTCGCTCTCCCGACTCCCCCCCCCTCTCTCTCTCTCTCTCTCCTCTCTCTCCTCTCCTGTCTCCGAATATAAACTGAACCACACGGAATACCCAAATAACACGCCGGACTCCCCCATCTGGTGTCTGGAGCCCCCCCAGACATCCGCCCGAAAAACTTTGCGGTCCCTACGCTGAGACGGCGCGCGGCGGCCGCGGCGGCGGCCTCGCCATTTTAGGGGGACGGCGAGAGGGGTTTGGGGGGGGGGGGGGGAGAGGTTCGGCCCCTCCCTCTGTTTGATGCGCGAAGACGGACAAGGCGGAGAAAAACTTGGGCCGCCCGCCCTCCGTCTGATTCCTGTTTGAGGGCGCGCCGGGAATAACTTTTGCCGTTGGCGGCACCGATGAGGCGAAGGGAAGGGCCCGGGAGGTGGGGGGCTGCTAGGCCGGGTGCGGGCCCCAATAACAGCCAGACTGTAGGCCAGTGGGGCTGCGGGGGCCCCGGCGGTGGTTATGGACACGGCCGCCCCCCGCGGGGCCCCCCCGCGCACCGGCGGGGGCCGCAGCACCGGGGCGGGGGCCGGGCCCGGCCGCGCCCGGCCGCGCCCAGGCGGAGCTCCGCGGGTAATCGCTCGTGAAATCGCCTCGTCCCGTCCCGTCCCGCGCGGTCCGATGTAATCCGAGGCCGGCTGGCTGCCTTGGCTGCCTTGGCTGCTGCCTGGCCGCGGCCGGCCGTCTTAAACCGCGCGGAACATATCTGCATCACATCACACGGGCGATGCTGCCGTGCTGCCCGCCCGCGGCGGCATCAACTGCTCCCCTAAGAGCATCCTCATCCGCAACGAAACACAACAAAACAACAAAATAAATGCGGACAACGTTAGCGACGGAGAGCTACGTGCACCTGGCGCTACTAATACTCTCCCTCTCACTCCCTCCCTCCCCCCCTCTCTCTCTCTCTCCCTCTCTCTCAGCCATTCAATAAATGGCGGAGCGAGGCCGTTTCGCACCCCGCTGTTTGCACCCGCGTCGCGCCGGCGGCGTGTGCTCCCGGAACGGATCGGAACACGCAATACCTTTTTAATCGCTTTTCTAATTTCCGATCCGCGGCTACCCGCCGCGTAACACGGGACGAGGGGGATGCATGGGAGGTGGGGGGGGGGGGGGGGGGGGGGGGGGGGGGGGGGGGGGGGGGGGGGGGGGGGGGGGGGGGGGGGGGGGGGACCCTCCGGGACGGGGAGTTCGCCAGCAGAGATGCTGCGTCACTCTTGGTCTCGCGTCTGCAGGGGCTCCAGCTGTGTGGAGTCGGCGACAGTGAGGGACATTTTGTGAACTGGCACTGCCTGCTCCGCCGCCGTCACGAGGGGGGGGGGGGGGGGGCTCGTGTCACAGATTAGCACCCCCGACTCCCTCCCCCCACCCCCCACCGGTGGTGGCCGTACCCGAGGCGTCCCCCCGGCGTCTCCTCGGCCGTGTTGGTTCATTACCTAAATCACGTCTGGTGCTCCGGCGGCGGTGCGGTGCCACCATCGAACCTGTCGGGACTGTCTGGCCCTGGAGAGGGTAGCTCAGGGCCCCGGCTGGATGGCTGATGGGAGACGTGGTGGAGGGGTTTGGGGGAGGTTGGCCGAGGGAGGGAGGGGGTAGTATTTTGCGACGTCATAAAAGGGTCGTTACGGTCACGGCACGTGTACACACGGCGTCACGCCCCTAAAGAGCCCCCCCTCCCCTTCTCCGCTTTGTTCCACATGCACTTCCTGCCCACCCACCTTCACCGTCCCCCTCTCTCCCCCCCCCCCCCTTAAAAAAAATCGAACGAAAATTGAATCAGACATTTGAAAATAAAAATCCATGGTGTAATAATTTTTGATATAAGTTGTGAGCTTAGTCCGCCCTGCTGCGGCCGCGCCCGCCGCCTCCGTGCCCGCCGCCGCGCCGCGGGGGTTTACGGTAAAACTTTGTTATAGTGAGGTGTCCGCCGCGAGAACTCCTCAATAATGGAGCGCGAGTAGTCTGGGGCACTTAGCGCGGCGCCGCCTGCCGCGGCGCCCGCAGCGCACTGGCCGGCTGGTCGTCGCCCCCGCCGCCCCCTGCTGGACCTACAGAGCTGGCGGGGCTGGCGGGGCTGGCAGCAGCGCCGGCGCCTCCACCGGCACTGCGGGGGGTCGGGCACGGTGGGCGCCCCATGCTGGACCTGCTGCGCTCAATTTGCGATGCAGCGAGAGTTGAGCTGCTTGGAAATTGTTTCTTAATTCGCAGGGAGAGATAGAGACGGCGAGGGAGAGAGAGAGAGAGAGAGAGAGAGAGAGAGAGAGAGAGAGAGAAGCACTGGTATTAAGTGCGTGCTAATCACTGCCCCTGGGAATCGGTTGCCGATACTTTACCGCCCTCTTTTATGGCTTTGGCGCACACCGGGCGGGATACGCATCGGTTTTCAATCTTCTGAAAGAAAAAAATAAAAATAAAATGAAATAAATAGACTCCACTTGCCTTTCCTCCTCCTTTTTCTTGCCCCTCACCCCCCCCCCCCTCTCGCTCCCAGCCTCTCCCTCCCTGAGGACACATCAGAACCTTCATACATGGGCGCGGCGCCGTTGCCGCGCGACAGCTGCACAGAGGCACGCGCCGAGTCTCCCCAGAGCCACGCCCACAACCCCTTGCGGTGTGCGCTGTGTGGCACTGTGACAGCGGCGGCGCAGAGGGCCGTGATGTGGGGCCGGCCGCAGCCGCCACCTGCAGATGGAGGGAACCGGCGCCGCCGCGGCATCTGCGAGGAGAGGGGGGGGGGGCGGGGAAGGGAGTAATTTTAATTACAATTAATAAACCGGTGCCCAGGAATGTCTTTGCGGTAGGTCTGAGAGGGAGAGAGAAAGAGAGAGAGAGAGAGAGAGAGAGAGAGTGAGAGAGAAGTCGTTAATGAAGGGCGGTAGGCGGCCGAACACGTCGAGGTCGTGCCCTCGCCGCCGCCGCCGCCGCGCTGCCAAACTCGCTCCTCTCGGTCCACTCCACTCGCTATGCCGGCGCGAAATGCAATTATCCCAAATAATTGTCGTCCGCATTGATTACGCGTTTACTGCACGCGCGTGAGTCTTCCGTCGTCAGTGACGTATGTAATACTCACGTCGCCGGCGCGAGGGCAGTACTACTTGACCTTCACTCAGACGGCTGACGGCCGCGCCCCGTCAAGACAGGCGAGGCCACCGCCCAGACGTCAGCTGTGGGGGGGGGGGGCTGCCGCTCCCTCCCCCTTATCACACTAGCGGGCTGATATCAGCCGCGCCTCCCCGCCGATCTGCATTCCAATAAGCAGCAGCAGTGGCTCGGCAGCTGTGGCATATACATATATATATATTTACCCCCCGCAGCGATAGCCGCCCCCCCCCCCCCGGGGAGCTCTAAATAAGGGCAGCCAGTGCACTGACTGCGCGGGCCGGAGCCTTTCCACACGAGCAGAGGCTGATTCCGAAGACACCGAAGTTTCCGTCTCCCTCGCACACATGGGGCGTCCCACAAGGGTGCGAGAGAGAGACAGAGCGAGGAAACGAGCCTTCGGAAACGAGCCGGCTTCTCAGAGCTCTCGGCGCCCGGCCGCGCCACAGAGCAGCGCGCGTCCTGGGATAACGCTCCGTATTATCACTCTGGCCGCGCTAGGGGGAGGGGGGGGGGGGGCACCGCAGCACTCAGCATCGCAATCTCGCACGATACAGAGCAGCATACGGCCGCGCCTCGTCAGGGACAGAGCAGACTTGGGAAATCTCAGACATCCCCTTCCGCTCTCTACCCCCCCCCCCTCTCTCTCTCTTGCTTCCTCCATCACCTCCTCTGTCTCTGTCTTTCTCGGGGTCTCCCATCAAAGGGGAATCAGTACAAAAGTTGTTTGGGCCGCGTGCGATAAACCATTTGGAGGCCCGCTCGCGCTGCTCTCGCTGCTCCGCGCCGCGCCTCTCACTCCCCGCCTGCCCCGTCTCAGGCGGGGCGGCGATGGCGGCGACATTTGGTTTATAACCAGGCGGCGCACGGGGCCCGCCCCGCCCCGCTCCGCCCCGCCCCGCTCCTCCCTGCCCCGCCCCGCCCCGCGCCGCGAGCTGCGAGTAGATCTGGCGCACAGAGCCGCCGGTCCAGAATAGACTCCGAGAAGTGGATCGGTGAGGGGTGGGGGGGGGGGGGGGCGCCGCACCGCCGCAGCCGCCCCCGACCTTCTCGTATGAGCCAATCTCAATATGTAACCCTAATGACTTTTGCTTCTTGCTGACTGTCTCCTACCTCTCCCCCCTCCCTCCCTCCCTCCCTCTCTCTCTCTCTCTCTCTCTCTCTCTCTCTCTCTCTCTCTCGTGCGCGCGCCCTTGGCCTCTCCCTCCACACCCCCCGCCACACACACACACACATGTTATTGGCAGAAATGTACACCCCTCCGCCTCCCCACGCAACGCACTAAGGACTCGCGAACAACCATCCCACGCGACTACACCAGACGGCAGGCGCGACTACGAGGTGCCGCAGGGGCGAAAGCTGGGGGAGATTGAGAAAGTGAGAGAGAGAGAGAGAGAGAGGGAGAGGGGGCGAGGGAGAGGGGGCGAGCGACACGGACTACACGAGGCAACACGGCGGCTTGCGGTGGTGCGACTACAGACTACAAACTTGTCCGGCCAATGTCGTATAAAAAACCGATGCGGCTAGGAGAAGAGGTGAAGGGGGAAGGGGGGGGGGGGGGGGCGCCGCGTGCCCTGTGTGCGTGTGTGTGTGTGTGTGTGTGTGAGGGCGCGGATGCCGCCCGGCTCCCGCGCCGCCGCTCTGTCTTCGTTGGAGTGGAATAAGCCCTCGGCCGAGGCTCTTCCCTTCGGGCGCCGCGGCGGCTGAGGCCGTGGCGCAGCCGTGGCCCAGCCCCTCCCCCTCACCTAATACCTCCGCTAATACCACTTGCACCGCAACGCCACTCCGCCTAACGGGTTCTGTATTCCCGCCGGTGCGGCACCGAGTCGCCGAGCCTCCGGTGCCGGCGGGGCGGGGGTAGTGGAGGTACCCGGAGGCCAGAAGGTCCAAGGGCAGGGGCAGCGGCGGGTAGCCGCGGGCAGAAGCTAGTAGCCGCCCCCGCCGCCCCCGCCGCCCCCGCCGCCCCCGCCGCCCCCGCCGCCAGCTGCTGCTGCTGCAGCCAGCTCGGGCTGCCCGCGAGCTGGCTGCCAGCGCGGCGCGGCGCTCCCCTCCGACCGCACGACACTGCACAATGGTTTCTCATTCACATTCTAGTCGCTAGCGTCCTCTCCCTCTTCGAGATGTACACCGTCTCTCTCTCTCTCTCTCTCTCTGTTGGAGGGGGAGGCCCCGCCTCGGGTTCGCCTTGTTGCGGGTATCGGAATGCGTGTCCCGCCCCCCATCCCCCCCACGAAGCGCCGTGCCATCGGCTTCCCCTTAACGCACCTGCGCCGATAACGTGTCCGTGTGCGGCAGGCGCGTGTGTGTGTGTGCGCGTGTGTGTGCGTCTGTGTGCGCGTGTAAGCGGAGCCTGCTCAACCAGGCAATTATCTGGGAGTCCTGTACCTCCCCGTGACTGCCCTGAGAGGGAGAGAGGGAGAGGGAGAGAGGGAGAGAGGGAGAGAGGGAGAGAGGGAGATGGAGAGATCATGCGCCGAGCGTGTAATATCGGGATTGTGTTTGGGCGATTTCATCTGTTTCGCGGGCTCGTCTGACCCCCGCTGGCCCTCATACAATTACACGCCGCCCCCGGTGCCCCCCTTATCCCCAGTCCTCCCCACTCCCAATCACCCCCCCCCCCCCGTCCCCTCCCCCTTCCGCACACATTCCTTTTGTTTTCCTTCCCGGCGAGGTCGCTACACAGCCGGTTTTCTTCGTCCTCCGTCCCGAGAATCCGCCTGCGAGCTCCTCCGATTCCGATCACCCGTACGGCAAACCGTCTGTCTCTCTCTCTCCCTCTCTCTCTCTTGCTTTCGTTACGTTGGCAGCCAACGAGTGGCGTAGAGACGGGGCTCTTATAAAGCTGGATGGCGGCTGATTCGAACGCCCCCCCCCCTCCCCACGCGGCCCCACGCGGCGGCGCAGGGGACGTGATCCCGGGTATAGTGCCACTCATAGCCTCTCTACGCCGTAAGAGCTGTGCTGCTACGGCGACGGCGGAAGAGAGAGAATGAGAGAGAGAGAGAGAGAGAGAGAGAGAGGTGGAGCAACGGTGGAGAGGAAGAGGGAGGGAAATGGAAGCAGGCAGGGGAGAGATAGCCGATTATTCGGTTAAAGCAGATGAGGCGCGAACAACAGCGGGGCGGGCAGCAGCGGCACGGGGCCGCGGGCAGCGCATCGCACAGCAGCGCACCGCCCCGCCGACGCTGCACTCTGCACAGCAGGGCTGCGAGGCCAGCAGAACGGGGCCAGATTTATATTTAAGCCGAGTGCTGCAGCGGCGGGGAGCAGCGCAGAGCAGCGTTCAGCAGCGTTTAGCCGCGTTCAGCGCCGCCCGCCGCTGCGCCGCGGGCCCTCTGGCCGCTATACCCGAGGTGGACCCTGCCCCGCGGCCTGCGGGCGGCTCGCTGCTCTGTCTCTCTCGGACCCCTGAAAGACAGGGGCAGAGCCATGTGTGCGACAGGGACGACACGTCCGCCCCGACCACACCCCGCCACACACGGCGCCGCTGCTCGGCCTCGTCACAAGCCCGTCACAGAGTTGCCAACTACTTCTGCCCGCGGAGCTCCCCCCCCCCCCCCCCCTGGCTGGGACGACAACAACTTGGAGCGGGCAAAATGAATTGCACAGCTCACTTATTTGCCGAGGGTGGACGTCAAGGTCAGAGGTGAACGGGAGGGGAGGGAGGGGAGGGAGGAGGGGGCGTGTCATCGGCCCCGGAGCAGGAGCTCGTCATCCTGGCCGGCCCGCACTACTAACTACCCTCCTGCTCTTTCTCTCTACCCCTCCCCCCCCCTCTCTCTCTCTCTCTCTCTCTCTCTCTCTCTCTCTCCTCATTTCACTGCTAGGCAATGCAAAGAAGTAATCTTTTTGGGGCCGGCGCAGCGCGGCACGGCGGCACGGCGGCACGGCGGCACGGCGGCACGGCGCGGGGGCAACGGTCGCGACTTGCTCCTGCAATCAACAGAGTGGGCGGCACCGCCGCCGGGGGAGGGAGGGCAGCCCTGCGCGACTAACGCACCAATTGGATTGTCGATTTTCTCTGCACGTGTGTGTGTGTGCGTGTGTGTGTGTGTCCGGAGAAAGGACCGCAGCCTGACGCGTGTGTGTTCGCAGAACGTCTTGAGGGGCCGGCAGTGGCTCCCGGGAACCTCTGCTCGCCCCGATTGAGTGCCGGTTGAATGTTGGTGGTGGCATTGTCGCGAGTGTGTGTGTGTGTGTGTGTGAAAGAGGGAAAGAGAGAGAGAGAGAGAGAGAGAGAGAGAGAGAGAGAGAGAGAGAGAGAGAGAGAGAGAGAGGGGGGGACGGGGTGGGAGCAAGGCAGACGGGGATTTTCCGATTGGGTGACGCCCTGGCAATCAATGTGTGTGTGTGTGTGATGATGGGGACGGGGGGGGGGGGGGGGGGGGGGGGGGGTGGAGAGGCTCCAACAGACACTCACAGACCAAGTTCACTGCACCGCCACCACCACACACAGCTGAGGTGGGCTGGGAGTCGGGCAGGCCAGTTGTTGTCTGTGGACAGCCGTCCCCGAAGTGGGAGGAAGAGAGTGAGAGAGAGAGAGGGTGAAAGAGAGAGGAGGGCTTAAGAGGGAGAGGGAGGGAGTCCAAGAGAGAGGGGGAAGGGAAGGGAGAGTCATGACTGTGATTAACGACAATGTGTTGCGTACAGGTAACGTCCCGTCGTCTTTCTCTCCCCCCCCCCTCTCTCTCTCTCTCTCTCTCTATCCCACTGCGACTTTTGCAGTGCGAGTGAAACGAATAAACGACCGAAATGCAGCGACATGTGTCAGGGGTCGGCAGGCGGCGGCAGACGGCGGCATGCCGGGGGCCCACGGCGGCCCGCCCATGTTTTATGTATTGCATCGACTGCCCTGAGTGTCTCGGCGCGGCGCGTATTCAAATAGTTTTCCCGCCGCACGCCTCCCCGCCGGGCCGGGGAAGGGGTGCGTCTGCCAGGGCGGCGAACTACAGGAGGGAGGAGGGGGGGGGGAGGCAAGTCCTTTGCCTCGGAGAGGCGCATGCATATATTGGGGACGCACTTTCGGGGTGCGTTCGCGTGTGTTTCGTCGGTCGGCGAAAGATAGTCAGGTCGTCGCGGCCACAAAAGAGGGCACCTCGTTACGTTCGGTCGGAGCGTTGCCGGGCGCTGCGTCCCCGGCCAGGCCCTCGGCTCTGCTGTGGCGTCTGGGCGGGTATCGCAGGACAGGAGCCAGGGATTTGTACGCACGCACAATCTCAGATAATTTTTTGTTCGGCATGTACCTTCGCCCACCCTCACCCACCCTCTCCGGCCTGTCTCCTCTCTCTTTCTCTCTCTTCTCTCTCTCTCTCTCTCATTCTCCCCCTCTCTTTCCCGCACCTTTCCCGCTATTATTCCCAGGTTGCGGACTCACTATGCCACCCTGAAGAAGGCAATATTTCAGGCATGCAGCCCGGCTGGCTGCCCGGCTGGCGGCAGCGCGGGAGGTATTTCTATCCCCGGCCCGCATACTCTGAGGCGGCCTTGGGATAAGAGAAGACGTATTGCAGCTCCCCGACAGCCGCCCCCCCCCCCCCCCCGCAGACGTCGCTCAGCTCGGGATTCTTTTTCCTCAAAAGGGGGGAAAGCCGGATTCGTGACTTTGTATATGTTAATCGCATTTGCTCTTGACCCGCTGGTGTATTGAAACCCGATAGTGAAGTGAATTAAACGAGCCACGAAGGCCCGGGCCGGTCCAAAGAACCCCCCGTGTTAGAAAAGGGCCAAGAATCCCGTCTAAGTGATTGCGGAAGGGAAACGACTTGGGTTTAAGTCGCCGGCGGCGCATTCCCCCCCCCCCCCCCACTGAGTTGCGGAAAAGTGCGGGCAGCGGCGCGGGCCGCACAGTCCTGCCGGATGACAAACAACTCGCAAACTCATTCGTCCCGATGGGCCTCACTAATTCATTCTCCCTTTTTCCTGTCTCTCTCTCTCTCTCTCTCTCTCTCTCTCTCTCTCTCTCTCACTCTGCTTTTTACAATTACTGTTCTACGCCGCTGCCGCCGCCCCCGTTTTCGCAGGCATGTAATCAGTACGCAACAATATTGGATGTGGAATGATAAGCAGGTGGACGTTGCCGTCCGCATTCTCTCTCCCTCTCCTTCTCTCTCTCTCTCTGTCTCTCTTACACTCTGGGCACGGAGAGCGCCGTGATGAGTAGGCAACCCAGAGAGCCGCCGCGCACCGGTGGCGGGCGGGCTGGCCTACCCTGGCCACTGCAGGGGCCCCGCGTACACAGCGTTGCCGTCTGGTGGTGACCACCGGGGCCTGGCGGAGAGGTGAGTGGGGCGGGGGGGGGGGGGGGTGAATCCCACGATCGTGATAGCAAACGCCCCCCCCCCCTCCCCCTCCCCCCCCTCCCCCCCCCCCCCCCCCCCCCCCCCCCCGCCCTCCCCTCCACCTCCCCGCTCGCACTTGATCCGTGTGACGCTGCGCCCCGCTGCGCCGTCAGCCGGCTCTGTCGTACATCGCGTGTGTGACCCAGTCCGGCCACCCCTCGTTAAATTTTATCCCCCGCTGGCCCGACGCCAAGCGCTCCCCCCCCCCCCCCCTCTCACCAAACCGGTCGTAACGTCGTAACCTATCAACACGCCGCATTTTTGATTTCGGATGTCTGCGGCCGCTCCCTCTCGCTCACTCACTCTGTCCGTTCTCGCTCTCTCCGCTCTCTCTTTATCTCTCTTCTGCACATCCTTCTGTCACGTTCTCTCTCTCTTTCTCACTCTGCCGCCTAGCTCCCCCCCCCCCCCCCGCTGGCCGCCGTCTAAGCTTCTTGTCACTTCGTTGCGATTTGCCACATCACAAAAGTACCCTGCGATGGACAAAAAGAAAAAAAAACGAAGAAAAATACAGGAAAAAGGGGGGGGGGTCAGAAAAAACTAATATATATAAAGCAACAAGATAAGACGTCAGTTTTTGGCGGCGCCTCTTCCATCAGCAGGCGGAGCAGAGCCGCCGCGTCACGGTGGCAGAGTGTCTCCCGCTGCGAGGCGCCGCCTGCGGGCCGGAGCCTTCCGCAGAGTCACGCCTATCTCCTCTCCTGCTGCCGCCGCCGCCGCCGCCGCCGCTGCTGCTGCTGCTGCTGCTGCTGCTGCTCCCCGCCGCTTCTGGGTCAATGCCGCGCGCCGAAATCAATCCGGGATGGACGTGCCGAGACAAGAGGGATGCTATCTCCCCCCGCCCGGCCTATCGCTGCCTCTCTCTCTCTCTCTCTCTCTCCTCATCTTTATCCCTGTCTCTCTCGCACCCTCTCTCTACCTCTCCTACTTCTCTCTCTCTCTCTCTCTCTCTCTCTCTAGCCTTCTCACTCACTCTCGCCCATGCCCTCACCCCTGTCTCTCCAGCGGCGCCAAGCTGCGGGAATCGCACCAATCAGTAAGGTGGCCCTGTGTGTGTCTGTGTGCGGCCCGATTTCCCCCCTCCCCCTCCCCTCCTCCCACAGTTCCGTGGCACACCGCCGGCCTGTTCCGGTGCGGCCCCGCCAGGGCCCCGCCAGGGCCCGGAAGTGGGAAGGAACTCCTCCGCTGCTAGTGGGTTTCCGATCCATAATTCATGTGGCCGGTGATAAAAAGCACGACTTGGCAGCAACAGCCAGCGCCCGGTTTGTCTCTTTTATCCCGCTGGCCCAGTGTGTTACCGAGCCCCTGCCACCTCCGACACACACGCACACACACACACACACGCACAGCCACTTTTGTCGTAGAGACCGGGCGAGAATTAATCATTCTCCCCATTGTTGAAATTCTTTGGCAAAGCCGAGGACTTTGGAAAACGGTTGTCACAAGAAGGAAGAGAAATACATATATATAGAAAAAAATGTTTTGTGTGAAAACAGGTGGCTGCGAAATGTACCTGCTCCCGGCGTGCGCTCCTGCGGCGGCGGCCTCCCCAAAGAAAATGGAAAGGAGAGGAAGAAAAACAGTGCGGCTGGTTGTGAGCACACACACACATGGATACCCCCCGCGGAGACGGTCGTATGTGTGTGTGTGTGGGGGGGGGGGGGGCGGGGTTCGGTGGACGTCGCACCGTACGGCAGGCTGCTGCTGCGCGGGGGGCCGCCGTGGGGGAGGGCCTTGGTAATTACTCGGGCTTTACATTGTGAGACATTACGAAATGAATCTGGTGCGTGTGTGTGCGTGTGTGTGTGTGTGTGTGTGTGTGTGTGTGTGTGTGCGTGTGTGTGGGCGCGGGCCGAGTGAGTACGTACGTCGTCCAAAGTGGCCGCTGCTGCGCGGAGGCAGGGCTGGCAGAGCTGGCAGGGCTGGCAGAGCTGGCAGAGCGGATGAGGCCGCCTCTTCATCTGGCCTGCCTGGCCTGGAGGTGCGTGCCTCAGGCAGACGTCTCCGTGAAAAAAGAAAAGAGCTATGCGCAAGAGGGGGCCGGCGTAAAAAAAAAACCTTAATGAAAGTCAAATTTAGGTTTTGTATATTTACAAGAATTAAATTACTATAAAAAGAACTTAACGTTTTATCGCGTTTATTTATAACATTTGTATGGGTAACTTTAATCTTAATACAGGTTAGTTATTTTTTTTTGAACATCATTTTAAAATTGAACATAAAGGAAAATTTTAATACAAATAAAGCGACATTAACAGCTCGAGGCTTTTATTCAATTATTTTTTTTTGTCTCGGAGGAGCGCAGAGGAGAAGAGAGCATCCCGCTGCCGATGTTAACAGTTTAACGCACTCGCCGCGAGGCACTTAAGGGCCGCTAGCGCCGCAAGCGCGGTCCGGGCAGGTCCATCATTGCACCGGCCCGCCCCGGCCCGCCCCCACCCCCCGGCAATGGCCAAAGTTTGGCCGTGTATGGCGCTGGTCTGGTGGTACCGCGCACCGCGGCCGGGGGGGGGGGGGGGGGGGGGGGCCCTGGCCTGCGCCCTCCAGACGCGTCATCGACCCCCCATTACGCGGTTCAACCGCCCCCCCCCCCCCCCCAAAAAAAAATATAACAATAAAAATACGGCAAAGAGTTGAACTCAGACCGGCTGCCCCGACAGTCGGCAACGCCAACCACTGCGCCACAGAGACACGACGGTGGAAACGGTCTGCACGAGATACTCTACACGCAGGGTAAAGGAGAAGAACTTGAAAATGAACGACCCCAGTAGGTCTCGAACCTCGGAGTTGCAGACCACTCAGCCGCGCGGCCTTCGGTGCTGTTTCTACCACCTCCACAGAGCGGATTTTGACGGCGAGATGCCCATGAAGTGTCGGGATTTTAATGTCGGAAACTTCTTACCGTCTTATTAGTTTTATTTTAGAAAACATTGCTTATTTTCATTCTTGAATTGGTGTAGCCGCGCGGTCTGAGATGCCGAGTCGGCATGACGCGAGTCTCAGGTTCCAATACCGAATATTTTTATGTTTATAGAGTAATTGAAAACTGTCTTTTCGGTTATCGAGGGCGACTCAGTGCTGTAGGCGCTGGAATTTTTTTTTTTCCGGCAAAAATTTGACAAGAAAGTAATGGAAAACAGAAAATAACAGTTTCGCGCACAAAAAAAATACAAAATAAAGGTGAAGGTTTGTCGACGCAAGGTCAGTGATTTGTCTGGAGGAGTAGACGAGGTCGTGGTACACAAAGCCGGGGCCGCCGCGCTGCCAGACGGACGGCCACTTTACTCTTATTTATTTGCAGCAGCAGGGCGGGGAGGCAGCCCTGTGGGCCGCGGCCGCCGCCACAGAGGCCGTGGGGGCCGTGGGGGCCGTGGGGGCCGTGGGCCGTGAGGGCGGAGGTGGTGGCCACGAACACGCAGCTCAGCGGCAGCGCTCGCACCGCCCTCTAACGGAAGTCCTTTTCTCGCTGTTTCAGGTGAGGGCCGCGCGACGCTGCCGCTGCAGACGGTGTAGGGAGGCCCGCTACGCCTCAGAGGCGCTACCGCCGCCGCTGCCGCCTCAGCCACCGCCGCCCCCGCTGCTACCACCGCCTACCACCGCCGCCCCCGCCGCTACCACCGCCGCTGCCACCGCCGCTGCCACCCCCCTCGCCGCCCGCTTCCCGGTCCGAGTCTCATCTGGCGACGGAATATCATTCCTGCGGGAAAACGCTTCATTATTGTCGCACCGCGAGTCGCAAGAGCGACAGAGACAGCCAGAGCTGAGCGGGCGGGTGAGAGGGACACAAGGCAGAGGCGGATTCAGCAGCGGGGACGGTGAGGGAGGGGGGTGGGGGGTGGAAGGGCAGGCCGCGTGTAAAAATTCCTTGGTCATCATTTTCCTGGTGGGCAGTCGTGACGAGCATCCGGAACGCGGTCGGGTCCGGTCCGATCTGGCCCCCGTCCGGCCCCGCGGCCCCCGCGGGCACCCGGGGTGACTTTCGGCGACGGTAACTCACGGCTTCGGGCCCGCCCGGCCCGCGCCTCAAAGGGCTCCCAAGGACGGACCCGCGCAAACCACTTAAACTTGGTAAATCCGGATTGACTTGGATTGGGACCGGGCCGCGCTTCCTGGCCGCCTACCTGGCCGCCGCGTACCTGGCGGGTCCGCCTACCGGGCCAGCTGCTCCCGGCGGCGCGCCCACCGGACTTTTCATATCAGGGCGGAGTATCAGCCGGGGGGGGGGGGGGGGGGGTCAAGAGGGGGGCCACGGGGAGAGGGGGGAGGGGGACGGAGAGGAGGGCAAACGCTGCGGTTCATACTGCGAAGGTCGATTAGATTTAAACCGCGGCGGGGAAGCTCCGGCACGGCCACAAAAACGTAGCACGCGTGGCTGGGGCGGAGCGAGAGAGATAATGGGGCGAGGAGGGAGGGCAAGAGAGAGAGAGAGAGAGAGAGAGAGAGAGAGAGAGAGATGGGGGCGCATTCCACGGATTCTTTTTCTGGTAATATTAGGAGCGGAGCCCACAGCGCCACAGCAGCGTGCGGGAGTAAATCCCTAGGGGCACGGTGATCATATCTGCCCCCGCTGGCCTGTGTGAGAGAGAAGAAGGGAAGCGGAGAGAGTGACAGAGAGAGAGAGAGAGAGAGAGAGAGAGAGAGAGAGAGAGAGAGGAATCATTCGCTGGATGTGACTTTGGCCCGCCTGTATTGGTTCCCTTGGTTCCGGCTGATGTTCCGCCGGCAGGACAGCGGAGGGTGAGGGGAGCGGGAGCCCCGCCTCGGCCCGCTGGGCCCCCGCACCGCCACACAACGCCACCTCACGATGCGGATTGTATTAGCGAGGCCAACAGCGTGCGCCGCCACGGTGCACGCACAAAAAAATGATTAGCGGGCTCAACGGTTTTATTCGTTGATTTTGGCACAAAGCACGACAAACACGCAGCATTCGTTTGTGGCAAACAAACATATGGCGTGGTAACTAATGCTAAGTTTCCGCAGCGAAAAAGACTGTCACTCTCTCGTGATTCAATGAGTTGCCTCAACGAAACCCGATGAAGTCTTAGTCCCTGTAACCAATTCCCGTGCGTGTCCCCTAATCAACAAACAAAGTCCCTGGGCCAGCTAATTAAATTTTTTTCATGATGCGGCCTGCCACTTGTGTCGTGCCACATGGCGCCCCTGTCCTGCTGCCGGGCGGGGCCCGCGGCATCCTTCTCGCTCCCCCGATCGCGCTGCCTCTCTCGCAGAGACGTCGCCGGAGACGATGAGGCAGGTGATGTCGTGGGGGGGGGGGGGGGGGCGCGGCCGGGGAGCAGACAATATTACATTTTGAACGCCCGCGCGCTCCCGCCGCCAAACTCCGGCAAGGGGATGGGGCGGCTTTCTTTTTTTAGAGCCACCCTCCGTCTCCCTCTCCCCCACCGTCATCACTATATCTTTCTCTGGCCCTCTTTTTCTGGCCTCTAGCAGCCCCCTTCTCCTGTCGCCCCCTCTTGGCCGGGGACCCCTCCTTCACGTCAACAAAACTCTTCCTTGTTGGTTTGTTGTCATATTGTAGCCGATGTCGCGGACTCTCGGAGGGTGGGAGGGGGAAGGTGGCCCCGCCCCCTCACCTACACACGCGCCGCGAGGGAGTCCTGTGAGGTTGACCCAATTCTGTCCGGCTGTCCCTTAAAAGAATGTTTACCTCCTTTTGCTCACCTGAAGCGCGCCGACGCATTCTCTGCTGTTGTGACAATTTTTTTTTGATCCCGACTCGTCGATTCAAATTTCAAATTCCTTTGTTTTATTAATTTTTCAAAACGATTGAAATTTTGCTTTCTGCATTACACTTCATCACAAACGCTGGATATGGCTCAGGCCTCACCCCATGAGGACGTCAGGAAAGCATGCCTATAGTTTTGGTTAGTCCCCATACTCGCCCGGCGCCCGTGGGGCAGGCAACTCACCTTGTGCAGCGCACGCGTGTTGTGCGGGCTGGCCTACCCCAGCATTCGCAGGCGCTGACCATGCCGTTGCTGGCGGGAGATAACTCGGACGTACTTAATGGACAATGCCAGTGCGTTGTCGCAAAGTTTGTTCTCCGCATCCGTTCTTTTTTTGGCTGTGGTCGGAATGCCCTCCCAATCTTTTTCCCGGCTTCCGTTCCGCCGGAATATCTCCGGAACACCCTAATTTAAACCCTGGCGCTTGAATATTTATTTTCTTCTGGCGCTCGTCGTGTGGACGCTCCTTCCATGGCGCCGAATCATAAACAGTCGGCTGGTCTCCGTTCTCGAAAAAACAGCGCGAAACTAGATGTTTCCTCTAATAATAATAATAATAATAATATTAATAATAATAATAAAATAATAAAAAAAACAACAAAGCGACGCGAGCAGGCGTCCCGCGTCAGCGGCGGTATCTCGACACACGACGCGGTGTTAATTTCGATCCTCTCGATATGGCCGCGCGCGCTGCGAGTTTGTTTTACCCCGGACAAACATGGACGGCTCCTAATCCCCCCGACGGCCGTGTCCTGCCAGCGCACCATATGGCGCAGCCCCCGCGGCCCCCGCGGCCCCCACGGGCCCCGCAGCACAGGACACCGAGGGGCCTCGGCATCGGCAGACTGGACAGCCGCCGCTCGCGGCAACGGTAATCGAAATTCTAAACGATTCTTTTTTTTCAGCAGAGCGGTGGTTAGTTGGCCCGACTAAACGACAAACCGAGCACATTATCTTGCGTGGCGTCCCCACCACGACTCTTGCTGTGGGCGCAGGCCTACTCTGCAGGCGTCTACACCCGCCCTCACGGCCTCGAGTGGCACACGCGGCGGCCGCTCCCGCTGCGGCGTGTGATTCTGCTGCGAAAGTCCGTGGGTTCGATTCCGTGTACGATCCGGACTTTTTTGTGTTCCCCGTTTAGTGATATGGTACTTCTTCTGAGTCAGGGGGTGAGGGAGGGGAGGGGGGAAATGCGTGGGTGGGGGATGGGAGGCGCTGAACAGGTGGCAGGTCCGGATCATCCGCGGGTTGTTTGGTGGTGGTGGGGGGGAGGGGGGTTGGTCGCGGCCTCGGTAGCGGCTGTCGTGTTGCGGGGCCAGAGCCGGCAGGGCGCTGCCCCCCCCCCCCCCATTCCCTCTCAAGCAGCATCTTCGCTCGCTCTCTTTCTGCCGCAAGGTCAAAAAGATGGACCGAGATGGGCGCGACGCTCTTTGGGCTCTTTTAAGCCTTTTCGACCGTCCCCCTTTTGCGGCCCACAGAGTGCCGCCTCTGCAGCATGTCTGTGCACAAAGTGTCCCCATGATAAACTTTTCCCTTTCCTTTTGTTCAAATTATCCTCTCATGAAATTTCTTTAAAAAAAAAAACACGATGTTAAACTTTTAGAACAAGAGAAAACTAAAATCCCTAAAAATTAAAAAAAAAATTAATGGGTGCAAACCAAACGTACTAAACTGCTGCCGTCGCGGAGGCCGTGGGGAGGAGGGGGGGGGAGGAGTGGGAGTGATCGACCTTTAATGACGGATTAGAGGGCGTGCCGTGTTCGCCTGATCGACATGGTGGCGGGCGGTGGTGTGGTCCCGAGGCTGTCGGAGCCTAGTCGGTTCAGCCTGCCTAGCCCGGCCGCCGGTCTAGACTAGACAGGGCGCGCGCACGCACCGCCCGGGGCCGCCCAGCCCCCGTGTCTGCTCCACTGCGCTGGCTGTGCTGTGCCGCTGGCTGTGCCGCAGTCAGTGCCCTAGAAGCAGACGTCTGCCCCCCTCCCCCTCCGGCCGCCCACACGCTCACATCACACTCGACTGGCGCGACGCCTCCACCCCGCCTCCGCTCTCCACCACCCCGTCCGTACGGCCCCGGCTATTGGAAACGGTGCCAGCAATTATCAGCGAGTGCGTCGAGTCAATTCGTTGCGATGTGTGTCGCCGGGGGCGGCGGGGGCCGTGTGTGTCTGCGCCGCCGTTGGTGGGCGTCAGCCCCGAGTCCGCCCCGCCTCGCCTCCGCCCCGCCCGCGCCCGACCGTTCGCTATGAGTTATTTTAACTCGCGCGGCAATGCGCCGCTGGCAAACCCGTTTTTGGCAAACAGCATCGCGCTCGTCTGTGACGGCGCGGCGCGGCTCCGCTCCCGCTCCAGCGTGCCCTGCTCCTCCTGCCGCGCGGATGCCGCCGTGTGTTCGGCTTCGTTTCTATTTCAGTCGCGGAGCAGCTGAAGACGTGCGCGCGCACCGCTGCCGCCCGGAGCCGTGCCTATGACAGCAATAGGGCGGCCATGATTGGAGACGGCTGCGCTGCCGCTGACGAGAACGCCATCATATCGCCTTTCTCTCACTCTCTTCTCTCTCTCTCTCTCTCTCTCTATCTCCTACTATCTGTCTCTGGCAGCCCCCCCCCCCTCTCTGTCTCTCCCAGAAAATGCAGTGCAGTCGATTCTCGCGCAGCAGACTCCCACTTCGTATAACCGGGAAACTTTTGTGCTCCCCCCGGCACGCCGCGCCGCCGTCATCTTGAGGGTGCGGGTGTCTGCCTGTACCGAGTCGAACCAGTTATTCGCAGAAACCTAACCGATGCGGCTGCGCACCCGCCGGCCGCAGGGACAGACAGCGTTGACAGCGTGATGACTCCGACCACTTAATGGGAGCCGACCTCACCTCCTGCGTTGTGTACAACGCGTGACGGAGGTGTGCTAATTCACTGGGGCGTGTTCCTTATTCATGTCAGACCGCTCATGAATGCCGACAATCACCCCCCCCCCCCCCCGTCCCCCCGGGGGGCCCGACCGGCGGCCCCGCACGGCCCGCCCCCTGTCTGCCGCCTGCCCTGCCTGGAGGCCTCTCCAGCCGCTCCTCATCTTTCTTCCCCCCCAAAAATAAACGACAACTCCCCAGAAAAACGTCTGATTCTTTTTTTTTCGGCTGAAGTTGACATCACACCACCCCGTCTGTGGCGATGTGTGAGAGGGGGCAACCCGACACCGGCTGTCTGCCGGCCGCCGCCACCGCCGCCACCACGTCCCCCGGGTGTCGTCAGACCCCCGCGGCGCCCCGCGGTGATACGGGCCGGCTCCGGCCAGCAGCCGCTCTCCAGAGCGTGTGTGCACCGCCATAAAGCCTACATACATACATGTATAATGCACAACGTGTAACACATATGTTCTTTTTTTTTAGCGGACGGGTCCCCGTTGCAACACCGGCATTGGCGCTTTTTTCCTGTTTGGGTACTTATTGTTGACTCCCGAACGCACCCTAAGTTCACGCATCAGCCCCCCCTTTTTCTCGCTAATTTTCTCTCCAATGTCAACACACCTTGATCGTTCATTTTTTTTTAAAGCGTTTGGGGAGCGCGGTTGGGAAACACCGCGTGAAAGAGAGGTACCGAGAGGAACTGAAAAGTGAACGACCTTCCGACCTTTTGGTCGTCGATCCGCCGCTGGCCCGCTCGTCCACTCGGGTGCCGGTCCACGAGGGATTTTGACGGCGATTTGCACATAATGTATCGGGATTTTCGTGTCAGAAACTTGTGATCTACTTCAATTCATTACACAAAGTCTCATCTCAATTTATTTTCATTATCGATTTTCCACGGGGCGGCTCAGCAACGGTAGGCTAGGCGCTGACATTTACTTCCTATTTTTCCCCCGGACTAAATGAGGGGGCGTGGGAAGTGGCGGCAACAACATATCCCGGCCGCTCTGCCCTTGGGTTGCCGTGCCGCGCCGTGCCGCGCTGCGGGGGCGCCTGTCGGCCGTGTCTTCTGCGGGACGCGGCCGGCCCCCACGACGTCGCCGGCGACCTCCCGACATCCACCCTGTTTTTTTCTTCAGGTTGCGATTATCATCCGAGCCTCGTTTCATCTCGTAGCCATGAGTTGCGCGCTGTTATTTTTTTTCCCTGGCGAAAATAAAATACGTTCTGCTTTCCCGACGACAGTGTAGAGGCGGCGGTGCGGTGGCGGCGGCGTGGGCGCCACCGCTGCCCCGGCACCCGCGGCACCCGCGGCCTCTGCCGCCTCTGCCGCCTCCGCCGCCGCATGTTTTGGCTGCGCACAACGGAACCACGCACCACCGCGCCCCGCCACGCTCACGCTCGGCTAGAACCCGCCCCCTTTTGTTTCGACGTTTTCAATTCCAGCGAACGAGCTGCTGTGTGTGTGTGTGTGTGATGGTGTGAGTATGTGTATGTGCGCCAGGATGCGACCTTCCTGCCTGCTCTGCTTTTTCCTGGTTTACACAATTTCTTTCTTTCCATTTTTGTTGGGGGGGGGGGGGGGGCAGAGGCGTGGGGGAGGAGGGTGTGTTATTTAGTACCGCTTTCGGATGCATCGTCATTGTTCGGATGCCACAGACATCATTGTCACGAAGAGATGAGAGAGAAAGAGAGGAGATAGGGAGGAAGAGAGAGAGAGAGAGAGAGAGAGAGAGAGATAGAGAGAGAGAGAGAGAGAGGAAGAGAGATCTGGGGAGAGGAGGTCTTTGCCGTGGATTCTAATCTCGGCGGCCCCCTGATGGGACACCAGCAGCAGACCGCGACGACGGATCTGGCCTGCCTGTGGACCTCCCCGGACCACGGCGGCCCCCGGGTCGTCAGAGGGCCGCCGTCGTCGGGGGCCGCCGGGGGTCGCCCGAAGGACGCATGGTGGCCGTTGCCGCCGCCGCCGCCACCACCAGCGCCGTTCGCCCGCTCTCCTCAGGCGGACTGATAGATTCCCGGAATGGGGATGAAATCGATCTGGGCGCCGTTGGGTGACCGGGCGGCAGCGGCGGCGGCGGCGGCGGCGGCGGCGGCGGCGGCGGCGGCGGCGGCGGCGGCGGCGGCCCCGCGGTCTGCCCCGACCCGAGGACGCCGGCCGGGTCTGGGGACGCCGCCGGGGGCCCGGGTGCCGGGTGCTGGGGGCCTCAACCACGTCAACGCAATATAACACGTTCCGGGGGTGCAGGCCCCCCCCCCCCCCCACACACACGCGCGTGCGGTCAGCCCCCGGCACACGCGCACGCCCGGCCGTCCCCGCGTGCTTCCAGTCAGATAACACGCTGATAAAAACACACCACACTGTTTGTTTGAGAACCGCGGCCCAGTAACTGTCCCCCTCCTCCCCGCCTCCCCCACTCCCATTTAATTTTCCACTCTGAAGCGAGTAGTTCTTCTATAACGCCCTCTCCGCTTGCCTCGCACGGACGCGCGCTCGTGCGTGCATGCGTGCGTGCGTGTCGGGCTGATTCGGAATTCACGGGCGTGCTGCTTATTGAACGTGTGCACGAGCTGTGAGGAGCCCGGCACGGGCGGGCGGCTGTGGGTGTGGTCCATGCCGGGCAGTGGCCACGGCGTGCGAGCGCACTTCACACCCAGATTCCGTACCGCGACTCGACGCCCGCCCTCCAGCCCAGACGAGGCCGGGCCGGGCCCCCTTTGCAGAGCGGCCTCCTGAAGTGACAGCTCGAGTGTTGTGGAGGGCCGAGGGGCCCGCAGGGCCCGTGGGGGCCAAAGGGCTATGAGGGTAGTGAGGGAGGCTCCGCACGGCCTGACAGGGGCCTAAACAAGCAGCACGCACACACGCACGCACGCGCGCGCGCGCTCCTGGTTGTCTATCCGTCTATTCCGATTTGGAGGGCGCAGGTTGGTTGATGGTGTGCACAGCACGGCCTACCGCGCAGGGAACGCACCGGAGAGAGCGCTCCCCCGCAGAATCACCGGGCACTCATCGCAAGTCGATCACCGCGCCGCACGGTGGCAGCCGTGATGGGCAGGCATCCCGCATGCGCTGCTGCGTGGCGGGCCGGCCTACCCTCCCGTTGGCAGGCGCTCCCAGGTGCGTGGCGGGCCGGCCTACCCTCCCGTTGGCAGGCGCTCCCAGGTGCGTGGCGGGCCGGCCTACCCTCCCGTTGGCAGGCGCTCCCAGGTGCGTGGCGGGCCGGCCTACCCTCCCGTTGGCAGGCGCTCCCAGGTGCGTGGCGGGCCGGCCTACCCTCCCGTTGGCAGGCGCTCCCAGGTGCGTGGCGGGCCGGCCTACCCTCCCGTTGGCAGGCGCTCCCAGGTGCGTGGCGGGCCGGCCTACCCTCCCGTTGGCAGGCGCTCCCAGGTGCGTGGCGGGCCGGCCTACCCTCCCGTTGGCAGGCGCTCCCAGGTGCGTGGCGAGCCGTCCTACCCTTCCCTTGGCAGGCGCACGCTCTAACACACCGTGCCTCTTATCATTTTTTTAAAAGTCTTGTTTGTGGAATTGATGGGGTTGCGGTGTAGCAGTACCCTCAGCAAAGTCTACACGATGTCACTTCCGTTCAAGGTCCCCTGCCGAGTTTGTCTCTCTCTCTCTCTTTTTTTGTGTCAGCGCAGACAGGCGGGGCACGCCCTCAGGTGCTCTTCATTCATCTAGCCGCCGTGTGACACTCCTGGCGGGGGGGTCCCGCTGGGGGAGGAAGGGAGGAGGTGGGGGGGGGGGGGGGGTGACGGGGGCTGCGACGTCTCTCACACACACACACACACAGAGTGGCACCGCTAGCGGGCACGGCGGCACTTTGCCGGGAGACATCGCTCACTTGACAGCACTTACAGCGGCCCTGCCCCCCTCCGCAGGGGTGCGCCGTCAGCTCCTGCAGCAGGAGATTAACATCGTCATCTCGCTGCGCCTCGGCGGCTCGTGACAAGCGGCCCGCTGTCGCCGCCCATGTCGCCGTCGTTTGCCTCCGCACACCTCATGAATAAAAATCGACGGCCATTCATTCATTTCGGTGGACGACTCCCGCTCCCCCCAGCTCTCCAGCCTATCGGGCACAAGAAGCACGGCGCGAGTCATTTAAAACGGAGATAGGGAGGAAGGAAAAAAATGTTGTGCCGTCTGAGCCGCGCGGCCGGGTCCTAACCTTTTTGCGCCCGATTCCTCTCATTCAGCATGAATGGTAAAGAGGAGAGAGAGAGAGAAAGAGAGAGAGGGAAAGGGAGAGAGAGAGGGGCACCAGGCCCACGCACGCACCGCCGCACTGGCTGCTGCCGGCTGCTGCCGGCCTTGGCTTCATGAATGCGACACCATACCGCGGGCGCCCCTGCTGATCCGCGAGCACGGATTAATGGATTTCCCTCCCTGTGAAGCGTAATCCCCCCACCCCCCACTCCTACCCCGGGCCCCCATTGCTCGATCCTTTCGTAACAATATAATTAGGAGAAAGTGCCAGAGATTAGGGGGGCGGGGTGGAGGCGGGGTGAAGGCAGAAAAGCCAGAGGAGTGTGTGTTGAGTGCGGAGTTACGGATTCCCTCTCTGCTCGCGGAAGAAAGCCCCGCCCGGGGCCCCGCGGAGGAGGCGGACTCCGGCGGGCTCTCCGGTCCCCGAGGCTCGCCTCGCCTCCCTTCAAGCACCGTTTTGAGCGCTCTCCTCCTCCTCCTCCTCCTCCTCCTCCTCCTCCTCCTCCTCCTCCTCCTCCTCCCCCCTACCCGGCGACCCTGCTTGCTGTAAGTCGTACCATTCCATGCCGCGCTATTGAATTAGCGACGCATACTCTGACTTTGCTGACGGAAAGTGTGTTACTTTTTCCACTCCGTCATGTCAATCTCTTGCCGTCGCCCTTGACATGCATTTTTCTTTTTCGCTCCCCCGTTCCCGGCTTACCCTGCGTGGCTGCAGTTTTGAAGCGCACACCGGCTGGAGGCACGCGCTGGGCGTAACCCTGGGGGATTTGCTTTTGATTGTCTCTGGGAAATTAAAAACACGCACGAGCAAAAATAAAAAAAAGAGAGAAGAAAGATGATTAAATTATTGAAAAGTTTTGTAGGTCAGCGGGTGATACCAGGCGGCCTGGGCCTTGGACTTATGGCCACGGGGCCCACGGGCTGGACAAACTCGGAGAGCGGGTGTTCCAGGAAGGTAGGGGTGCTTCTGGCGGCTTCTGGCTGCCTCCCCTCTGGCCGCCTTTGGCCGCCTCCGGCTTCCTCTGGCTTCCTCCGCCTGCCTCGCCCCCGGCTATCCCTGGCAGCCTCTGGTTGCCGCTGGGCTGCCCCCGCCGCCGCCTCGCTCCATATAAAAGCGATCCCCGCACCGCCGCCGCCGGAGCCTTGGGGATTTCTCGAGGCATGCACGGGACCGTGCGCCGGTGGACCGCCTCGGCCGCCCGCTGCCGACGCTCCGTGGCCTCGCACTTGAGTGTGAAGGATTGCGACCTCCTCCACCTCCTCCCCTCCCCGGCTTCTCCTCGTCCTGCTGCCCTCTTTTCTCTGCCTCGCACTCCTGCTGAGACTTCCACCGCGGGCCCCGAGGCCCCCTCGCTGCCGAGTGCGGCCGTGCTCGGCGCCATCCGGTGCATCTCCAGGTTCCCTCTCCGCCTCCAAGACCACCAGAGTCCCGGACGTCCCCGCCATCCGCCAACGTCTCCGTGGGAGTCCGTGCTCGCTGCATCGCCCACACCGCAAGGCACGCCTCCAGCTGCCCTGCCCCATGGCTGCCCTCGACCCGCCGCTCCCCGTTCGGATCGCGTGCTCGCCGACTCGCCCTCCGCTCGGACACCTTTAATAAGGGAGCGCCGCTACCCCCTGCGCCGCGCCCCGCTGGCAGGGCGGCCCCCGGGACCCCGCCGGCACCCGGTCCGCGTCAAATATTAACGATGCGAGGCACGTGTGCCGGATGAGACTCCCGGCTTTGCGGAAGTAGTTGCGTAGAGCGGGCACGCGCGCGCACACACACACACGCGCGCACATATACACACACACATACCTGCCTCACGAGAAAGAGAGATGGGAAATAAAGCGACGGTGCACCCATATACCGCAGCGTTGGCCCTGACCTTGCGGGAAGCTCTCACTCAGGGGGCTCAGTCCTCAGATAAAAAAAATCTTAAAGTCCATAAAAGAAGAAAAAGAAAAACTTCGTGATCATATTTTTTTAGTTCTTTTTTTTTTGGTCGGATGGCAGGCGTGCGAGGGCGGATGACAATAGCAAGCCGGGAAGTCCGGCGGAAGATGCGCCGCCCGCTGCCGGGGATCAAGATCAAAAGGCAGGGTTTGAGTTTTTACTGGCGGGGGGACAGAGGGAGGGAAAGAGAGAACCGGCAGTCGGAGCGAGTGAATGAGAGGGAGAGAGGGAGAGAGAGAGAGAGAGAGAGACCTGGCCGGCGCTGGCCTGCAGAAAGGCAGCTCCTGGAAAACGAGCTCGAATAAAACTTATTGTACGGCCGGCTGGCTGGGCGCGCTGGGCGTCGCCTTCGGTCCGCTGCTCCGCTGCTCCGCCGGTCCGCGGCCCTCGAACAACCTTTTTTCCGTGTGATTACGCCACGGCCTGGGGGATACCCGCCTTCCTGCCGCCAGCGGCCCCGCACCGAGCCCTCCCAATTGTTTTCTAAAACGGAAATTATCTGCTACCGAAGTGCGGGGCGCCCGTTCGCGCTGCCGCCGCTGCCAAGGCCAGAGAGTTGTGCCCCGCCGCTCGGCTGCTCCTTCTCCTACTCTCCGCCGGCCCCCGCGTTACACCTTCCATCGGTTTCTTATTTTTCGTGATGGAATCACACAGCCAGCGGGTGGGAAAAGTTTGTGACGAATTTTTTTTTTAAATATATAAGAGAAAAAGGCAAAAGTTACATGCACTTTCACGGAAATTGTTATACCTCGACTTCACGGCTCAGCAATTTCGGCAAATACATCCTGAGGACATTAAGAAGGCTTTTCATTGGTACTGTATACAGTATTTATCACAAAAGGAAGAAAAGAAAGTTGCCGAATGCTTGGTGGGGCTGGGCAGTGTATCCCGCTGCCCCTTCTTATCATTGTCACCGCGTGCCGTGCTGAGGTGTGTGGCGCCAGTGGCGCCAGTGTCGCCAGCGGCGCCAGTAGCGCGGCACAGGAGACTTGAAGGAGCCCCGCGGGGGGCGGCATGGGATGGATGGCGGCCGGGCGCGACGTGGGGGCCCCTGCGCGTGCGTGCGTGCTTGCGTGCGTGCGTGCCCGTGCGTGCCCGGCCGCGCCTATGGCGCACACACATGTCGTGCGTGCGTGAGGAATGGGGAGGGAGGGAGGGAGGGAGGGAGGGAGGGGTGCAGGGCATTGCCGCCGTAATGTGGCGAGGAGTTTAGGAGCGGGGCTGAGCTGGAATGGCTTGGCGCGGCCACACAACCACTCACCCAAAATGTGTACGCAAAAGGAATGCGAGTCTGTAAGAGTGTGGTCCGCGAGTTTTGGACCGCAATTTCATTAAAAGTAGAGCATTTGTGTGTAACTTACAACGGCGAAACGAGGGATTTTTGGGGTGGGTTTGGAAGATTTTGGAGACCAAGTAGGAGTAAACGGTTTTCTTCTTTAAAAATACACAACATTTATTGCCTAGAGCTTTTAAAGATCCAAATCCGATTAACAATATTTTTAAACGAGTAGGTTTCGTCATGGTTCTGCTCTTGTTTTTTCGTAAAGAAAAATTCCGAAAGGGTCCCGCCCGCCAGATTGCATTAACACACGGCTTGTCCGCGCGTGCCGTGCCGCGTCGTGCCGCGCCGTCACGTGGGACGTCCTCGGGACGTACGTGTGGTCCGGACGCGTCCTGATTGTGGCCGGCAGGTGCGCGCGATGCGGCTCGTGGGGCGGCTCGTGGGGCGGCGCGTGGCGGCGCGTGGCGGCGCGTGCCGGGTGCGTGGCCGGGAGGGGGTTACGGCCGGCGCGTGTCGGGCACGGGTAGGACACGCGGCGCAGGCCGGGCCGTGTACCAGAGGCGGCTGGGACAGCGGCCAGCTGGGCGGTATGATGTTCGGGTTGCTGGGGGCCGGAGGGGAGGGAGATGCGGTCGGCCGGCCCGCCGCCGGACGGGAACCTCCGCCCTCTGCCGCCCGCCGCGCTTTTGTTCGCAAAGCAAACATCACACCCTCCCCCCGCCCCGGCGGCCCCGGCTGCCGCTCTGCTATTTCAATCACAGCCAATACCGCGACCCGCAATGGACCGTAATTTTACACGGGCCGGGATATACGCGCGTAAATACGCGTGGACTGGAGGGCTGCGTGCTGCCGCAGGGTGCCGCCGCTGGTGCCGCCGGGCGCTGCGGAGCTGCGGAGGGCGGCCGCGGCCAGGAGCACCCCTTCCCCGGTGTCCTTGAGGGCGGTGCGCAAAGTGTTGTGTGTTGTGTCGTGTCCTGCTGTGCTTGCTGTGCGCGCGGCGCTGCGCAGAATAAGAAAAGCAAAGGCGATTCGCGAAGGAGTAAAAATAGCCGTCGTCGACGCTGTACAGGCGTGGTGGCGTGGCGTGGCGGTGGTGGTCGGGCCGGTGGTGGGCGAGGCTCCCATGCTGGGCGCACCGCTGTTGGTTGCAGCCCGTGGTAGCCCGTCAGCGCCGTGGTACCAGCGGTACCTGCCGCGCGCGACGCGGCTGACTTTGGTATTCGGGCGGCGTGTGCCACAGCGGGAGTGCGGCACGCGGTGAGGGAGGAGGGGGGGGGGGGCTTGTCTCCGTCGTGGTTTTCTTTTCCTCCCCGCGGCAGCGGCGCAGCCCTCTCTCCCCCACTCCCTCCCTCCCTCACGTCGTTCAAGCGAGGAGGGTCGCTACTTTGAAACTCTTAGCACCACAACGTCGCCGACTTCATTTACGCTAATCCTCCCCTCGAGGGGCCATTGACCTCGCGCGGCTGCCAAGTGTCTCCGGCAGCCGCCGGCAGCCGGCACCCGCCGCACAGGACCCCGGCAACTTTCCCTCCGACTATACTTTTTTTTTTGCTTCTTCTTGCTCCCTCATAATTTTTATGGCGGCAGAAATGCAGTCGGTGCTTGCGCCGCAGTTTAGCGCGGGATGCGGGCGGCGGGCGCGGGCGGGCGTCAGCGTCCCCGGCGGGCGAGCGGCCAGTCCGCAGGCGGGACTTCGGCCGCCCCGCACGCGCAGCCCCGGCCCCCCCGCCTTGGCACCATGTGTGGCAACGACAAGGGGAAGTAATGGGTTTTACGATCGCAATTTGCGACGTAATCTTGGTCGGGGCTTTAGGTGGGGCGCCCCGGCCGTGCGGCCAAGTAGTGCAGCGGGGCGGCCTACATCCCGAGGGGGGCCGGGGGCGGCCGGGGGCGTCCGGAGGCGTCCGGAGGCTGGGCGCCGGTCCAGCTGGTGCGGCCGAGCGGGGCGAGGCGGGGGGCTCCCCTGCAGGGACGGGAAACCACCCGCAGCCCCACCTCCTTTTGAATAAAACGCTGTCAGTCGGAAATAAAAAACACGGGTAAAATGGGCGTGGAAAATCGACATGACCCGTACACGATCAGATTGACAGCGAGCGCTCCGCATGACAGCGTCGACAGCGTCGTGACAGCGTCGTGACAGCGTCGTGACAGCGGCGGGCGCTGCTGGACGTGGCGGCCGCGGCGGTCGGCGGGACACGGAGGCGACCCGCCGGCCCTGCTATTGTCCGCGGGGACGGGCGGGGGCCGGCGGGGGACGGCGGGGACCCAGCGCCGCCGCCACACCCGGATCATCGCCGCCGTCGCCGCCGCTACACGACCCCGGCGACCTTCCCCGCTGAAAGGCGGCCGCCCCACGGCGCGGCGCGGCGCGGCCTCGCAGCAAAACGTCCGCGTATTGTCCCCGAACTTGGCCCTCTTGTCACGAGAGCGGCGGGAGCTCTCTGCCGCGCGCACAGATGAAAAATTTAGTCCCTTTTGACTCGGCCTGGCGTCCCTCCCCGACCGCCGCCGCCGCCGCCGCGCAGCCTCCTGCCTCCCCGCAGAGCCGCCCCTCGCCCTCCTTCCCTTTGTTCCTCTATCTCGTGGGCCGCGGGGGACGTGACGATGACGACGACGACGGCCCGGCGGCCACAGTTTGAGAGAGACTCGCCGCGTCCAGCACAAGTAGCGCGGCCCCGACAGCCGCATCGCCTGCGCCGCGTGTGACGGCCCAACCCCGTTACACTCCCCGCCCGATTATCCGCGATCGGATCGGCCCGCAGCAGCAGCGGCAGTGGCAGCAGCACTTGTTTGCTCAACGCAGCGAGAGCAAGCGGCGGCGGGGCGGCACCGGCGGGGCGGCAGCGGCGCAGCACCAGTTTCTGTACAGAAGCTTAATTCTCAAAGTTTCGCCTCGCTGCGCCGCGTGCGCGTACAGCTACCGACTGTCCACGTGCACACAACTCGCAACAAAGCCACCTCCGCCGCCACCGCCGCCGCCACCACCACACAACAACCGCAGCAACAGCAGCAACAACAACACCCCGAAACTTTCGCATCTAAACTAGCCGGCCGCCTTGACCTCGGCCCGTGCAGTCGCGGTGCGCAGCGCGTTGCGGAGGGGGGGGGGGGGGGGGGGGGGGTCCGCGCTGCGGGGGGTCCGCAGGTCGGAACCGCTTTGTACTCGCGCCGGCGGCTTTCCACACGGCTGACGGGAGGCGGCCCGCGCGGCCCGTCGATGACATCAACGGACCGGACTTCCTGTCTCTCTCTGCGTCGCAATCGCGGCCACCGCGGCCACCGCACATTCCGGCAGCTGCCCGGCGGGGTCTTGCCGGGGGAGTGGACAGCGCAGAGGTCACGGCGGTCAGCCGGCCGGGGGAGTGGACAGCGCAGAGGTCACGGCGGTCAGCCGGCCGGGGGAGTGGACAGCGCAGAGGTCACGGCGGTCAGCCGGCCGGGGGAGTGGACAGCGCAGAGGTCACGGCGGTCAGCCGGCCGGGGGAGTGGACAGCGCAGAGGTCACGGCGGTCAGCCGGCCGGGGGAGTGGACAGCGCAGAGGTCACGGCGGTCAGCCGGCCGGGGGAGTGGACAGCGCAGAGGTCACGGCGGTCAGCCGGCCGGGGGAGTGGACAGCGCAGAGGTCACGGCGGTCAGCCGGCCGGGGGAGTGGACAGCGCAGAGGTCACGGCGGTCAGCCGGCCGGGGGAGTGGACAGCGCAGAGGTCACGGCGGTCAGCCGGCCGGGGGAGTGGACAGCGCAGAGGTCACGGTGGTCAGCCGGCGGCCGGCACGACGGCGGGTCGTGTGCCGCCATCAGCACTGCCACCACTTAAGGGACGGCGCTCTCCCACGCGCGCGCGCGCGCGCACGCACACGCGCCGACTGTTGTTACGACTTGGCGAGGACGCCGCGGCCCGCCGCGCCACGCTCGGTCCACGCTCACTCAGGCGGACGACGAAACGGGAGAAAACTGCGGGGCCACTTTCGGAACAACAATGGCGCAACTTTGTATAAAAGAACATGAATAGTTAAGTGCGATGCGCGTGGCGGCGGCGCGGCGGGTGCGGGTGGCGCCGCCGGTGGGTGCCCTGAGGCGGGGCGGGGTGGTGGGTGCGACGGGCGGCGCCGGTGGGTACCACCGGTGGGTACCCCGCGGCGCCCACATCGGCCTCCTCCGCGCCGCCCGCTCACAGCTAACTGCGCGCCCCGCCGAAATCATTTGCATTCAAACTTGCCGCCGCCGGCCCGGCCGTCTGCTTGCTTATCATCCGACTCCTCGCGGCCCCACCGCTGCTGCTGCTGCCGCCGCCACGCGGGGAATTCCAGCCGAAAGTGGCCATTACGGCGCAGAGTGAGGCGCGGCTTCTAATGAGAAAGTTGTCATTGTTACGCGACGCGGCCGGACGCGGGTGAACGCTCGCGGCGCGGCTCCCGCCCGTCCCGTCCCGTCGCGTGGAGTGCGTCGCGGCAGAAATTGGCTGTTTGTTGCGCTAAGTGTTTGTGTCCGAAATCCCGCGACCGGAGCGCGGTAACGCGTTCTGCAAACACGATTATTCCCGGGGCAGAGGGGCGTGCGAGAGAGAAACACTGAGACTGAGAGAGAGACAGAGAGAGAGAGGGGGGGGGGGGGCGGAGATGGGCAGAGGAGAAAAGAGGCTTGAGATAAACCCTTTGCTGTCCGCTGCTGCCCAGGTCCCGCAGGTCCCGAGTTACATTGGGGTGAGCCCCTTCCTCCCCCCCTCCCCCCCCCCCCCCCCCCCGTGCTGACCCGCCCCTGCCGGCCCGCCCCTCGGCCTCTTCATTACTGCCCCGGACCGCACCGCCGCCGTACGCGGCCGGGCGCCAGCGGAGCACGGCGGGGCCCCGCACTTGGCACAGCGCCTCCAAGGAGCCTCCTGGCGGCGGCGGCGGCGGCGGCGGCGGCAGCCCCAGTTGTTGCTTCGCTCCCGTGAACGCCGCGCCTGCATTCTGGGCACGACTGGAGCGGGGAGCCTGGAAGCGCAGGGTGGAGCGGAGCCTGAGGGACTGAGACGCCGAGGCGCCGCCGCCGCCGCCGCCACGTCGCGGGCAGCGCTCATTAAATCAGGAGAAAAGTCTCGAGAACTGAAGAGGGAAGCTGCAACAGTCTGCCTGGGCGGGTAGCTGCTGCTGCTGCCGCCGGGTACCAGGGGGCATCAGCCCGCGGGTTGGCATGTGCAGGTGGCGGATAGGACACTCAACCCGCCGGAGGCCCCACCCCGGCCCCAGACCCCAAAACTAAAACAAATAAAAACGACGCCACACACCACCAGTGTTTACTTTTTTAAAAAACTTTATTTTCATTTGTCACCTTTTTTCCGTTTTTCCTCGACACGCTTCATATCGCACAGCTGTGTGCCGGCGACGCGACGTGCAACGGGGCCACGCCACGCCACGCCAGTGGGCCCCGGAGGGGGGCGGTGCGCCGCGTTGCTAGGCGACGCTGTCCGGCCTCGACGGCCCGGCCCGGCCCTGGCCGCACGCGGGTGGGCTCCTCTTCTGATGAATGTCACCGGCGAAACTCGATCGCGACCAAGGCCTCCCCGGCCGGCCTGCCGGGGTGCTGCAGATAGCCGCCCGTCGTCATCATCTGAGAATAATTTGCGAAAGAAAAAAAATGACGCGGAAATTTTTCCTGTTTTCAAAGCAAAAAAAAGGTCGTGTGTAGCCTTTTGCGGGGTTTGTAAATATGAAAATTTGAGAAAGGTGATGCGTGACTCGAAGCGATGACTCATGTGCTCCCCCGACTCGGCACCGCAGCGCAGCAGGGCGCAGCGGGGCGCAGCGGACGGCGCCTCTGAGGCCGTCCGTTAGGGTGCAGACAGCGCAGTTCATTGGCGTGCGCGTGGCTGCCGGTGGCTGCGGGGGCCACTGCCCGCTCTGTGCCCCGCTGATCTGGGCCCACTCCGTCCCTCTGTTCTTCTGTCTGGCCTGCTTGTTGTTGTCGGCGAGCCCGTGATATATGCAGCAGTCCCGAACCCGAACCAATCCGTTACGTCGCTCCACTCCCGGCTCGGCTCGGCACGGCACGGTGGGCCGCGGGCGGAAAACGGATCTCGCTAATAATGCGTGCTCCCCCGGAATTCCATAAAGAAAAAAAAAGCTTTATAGAAATGACTGTCAGTGACGTTGACATTCGACGGATTTTATTTTGAATCCAACATTAGCGACGGATCCTCCACCCTTTCCTCCTGCCCACCACACCTACCCCCCAGGCTCGGCTCGGCCTGGTCACTCTGGGGGTGCAAAGCCCGTCTGTCAGCGCCGGCAGAGCTGGAGGGGCCGGAGGGGCCGGCAGGGTCGCCGGCGGCACCGGCAGCTGCTTGTCATGTAGGACACGGCAACACTCTTGGTTATGCATGCCACGGGCAGGGCGAGGCTCGGGGGGTCACTCCGGGTGTCACTTGGTGTCACTCCGGCCGGACAACAGCCGTCACACGGACGGCTGGAGTGGCCGCTGTCCCCAGCTCAGCCAGCGGGGATCAGCGGCGACTTGAGCGTGGAGCCGCCGGCTCAAGGGCGGAGCGTGTCGGCTGAAGGGCAGAGGCCGTCGGCTGAAGGGCAGAGGCCGTCGGCTGAAGGGCTGGGGCTGTCGGCTAGAGGGCCAAGGCAGTCGGCTGAAGGGCAGGGTCCGTCGGCTAGAGGGCCAAGGCAGTCGGCTGAAGGGCAGGGGCCGTCGGCTAGAGGGCCAAGGCCGTCGGGTGAAGGGCAGAGGCCGTCGGCTGGAGGGCAGGGGCTGTTGGCTGGAGGGCAAAGGCCGTCGGCTGAAGGGCAGAGGCTGCCGGCTCGAGGGTAGAGGCCACCTGGCTGGAGGGCAGAGGCCGCCCGGCTTGAGGGCGGAGGCCGTCGGCTGAGCGTGACCGCGTCTCCCGACCCGCTTTGCCCCCCTACGTTCACCCACACCGCCACTTTGTGGCTAATACCGACCGAGGCCCCGGAACAAGCTGGCCATCAATTAGAATGCCGGCCCCTCTGAGGTGTAGGGGAGAGGAGGGGGAGGGGGCGCTCTCTAAATAGGTGGCTGCACGCGATCCCCACCTCATCGTCCATTAACCGTTCCCACGATCCGACCACCCAATAGTGCACCGCATCACTTTGCTGCAAATTAAATCCCAGAGGCGTACGCAGGGTAGAACGTGTATGTATTCGTCCCCCCGAACCCTTAGTTTATTTTATTTATTTTAGTGGTGCGGTGCGGCCGCTGCTGAAGAGCGTGGTTCGTGCTGCCGGGCAGATGGGTCTTCAGGGGGCGGAGGGGAGGGTTGGGTCTTGTAAGAAATACGGGGGTAGTAGATGGCAGGGGGTGTCTCCACAGGACGCCGCCGCTACCGCCGCCGCTACCGCCGCCGCTACCGCCGCCGCTACCGCCGCCGCTACCGCCGCCGCTACCGCCGCCGCTACCGCCGCCGCTACCGCCGCCGCTACCGCCGCCGCTACCGCTGCTGCTCTGCGGGGGGCCGTGCCGTGCCTCTAAGTGTGTGCTAATGTATGAGTCGGGAGGCGGGGCCGAGCGTGCCTGGAAGCGGCACCGGGGCGTTTGGGGAGCTAATCCCCCCCCCCCCCACCGCTGCCGCTGCACCCCCTCCCCCTCACACACACACGCACACACGCACACACAGATACAGACGCGGGCGCCGCGCAGTCGTCAGGCAAATACCGAGTTCTCTTACACAGCCCCCCCCCCCCTTCCACCCTCCGACCGCCGGGCGGCCGAACAGACTCCGAGCGGCCAAAGCGGATTACACCCGGCGAAAGCGAGTGAAAGCGCGTCTGCGGCCGCCGTGCCGCCAAAATTACTGTTTCGTGTCTCAGAATAATAATAATCCGTTGTATGTCGGGCCACCCGCGGGCCGCCCCCGAGCCGCCCCCGGGCCACCCCCGACAGAGGCAGACTGATCGGGGGCCCCGTGATTATACACAGTGACGGACTGAAAACGGTCTCATTTTCGTGTTTAATAAGTGTGGTCGGTGCTTGTGTGGAAATATGTGGTCGGGCGGCCACGCAGTTATGTACCGAAACCTTATCGATAAGCGATAACAGGGGGGAAACCAGGGGAATGACACCCCAGGGACGACGGGGTGAGAGAGAGAGAGAGAGAGGGAGAGAGAGTGGGGAGAGAGAGAAAGAGAGAGAGAGGGAGGTTCTCAGATATTTCAAAAGGACTGTAGCCGCCCCCTGAACGCCGTCTCTGCCACCGTCATACGGCCATAAGCCAGAGCAACCACAACTGATCGGCGGGGTGCTTCAAGGCCGCGGGATACAAGGGATTGGCCGGCGCCGGCGGGGCCCCTGCCTGCCCTGCCGCAGTAAGCCGGGTCAGGGACCAGGGGTCATAGATCCTGCCGTCGGCGGGGCTGCGTCCAAATGAATTAGCCAGTGGCGCCCTGCCGGCTCTGCCAGGTCGGGAGTGGCTGGCGGCTGGCGGTGGCTTTGGGCGCCCGGCCCCCGCCTGGCCGACTCAGGCCTCAAAGTTACCGCCTGAGTGCTCTTTCGGGGAGCCCGTGTGTCGGGGAGGTGTGTCTCTGCGGGGGTCGCGCGGCTGTGCGCGGCTGTGCGCGGCTGTGCGCGGCGAGAACAGCCCCGCGCCCTGCTGCTGCCAAACACGAAACAGACTTCTTGCTCCAGCTGCGGCGGGACTTCAAACCCGACTTGACTCCAGCGCTCGCGAGCCTTGCAGTGCGGCGCACCACTGGAATCGCGTTGCAATCCTTTGCACCCCCTCCCCGCCCATGAAAACCTTATCCTCACGTTTTCTAGCCGTTCCTCCATTGTACTGTGGTGCGGCGTTGGCAAGGCTGCCGCCGGGAAGTTAGCAGCGGAGAGCCGGGCCTCGTCGCCGTTCCGTTGCCGCCGCCGCCGCCGGTCCACTCCGGCCGCCCGCCCACTCTTCCCTCCCCTCCGGCGGCCGCCCGCCTGTTTTTCTCGCAGCGCCGCTGTAAGGCTGCTGCCGCCGCCGCCGCCGCCGCCGCCGCTGCGCGGGGGGAATTCCTGCTCCCCGTTAGCGGCGCCAGCGGCAGGAAAGGTGGATGGCGGTGCAGAAACAAGGCGTTTTTGGGGCCGCCGCCGCCGCTGCTGCCGCTGCAGGATTTATGCCCGGGGGCGTGCCGCCGCCGCCGCCGCCGTGCTGCGTGCCCCGCCCGACTCGGCCCCCTCGCTTATAATTTAATGCGCAGCACCTCCTCCATGAGAGCTCGAGAGACCGCTCTGGGGGAGCGGGGGGACGAAAAGGGCAAGAGAAGAAAAAGGCCGAAAATATTCCCGGTTGATCCTTTCCGCTCCGCTCTGAGGGGCACGTCGAGATGACGAGGACCCGTAGAGGCCCCCCTCATACTCCGTGGCAGCCCTCGGGGTGCGGGCCCTAACGACCTACACGGCCGCTCCCAGCCAAGCCTCCGGTCTGTTTGTCTTACGCAAGTCTGTCTGGCGCGGCTACCAATCAGCGAACGCGGAGGGGGAGATAGCGAGATAGCGGCAGCCAATTAGACGCCAGTCTCCGCTGCTCAACTTATATGGCGTCTGTCCCTTTTTCTTTCCCTTCAATTTTTTTTCGTTTTTTTTTGCGCCAATCTTTGTTTTCCCTCGTTCAGCTGCAGCAGCAGCGGGGCGTGCACACGGGGCGGGGCCCCTCGGTAACTCTATCCGTGTGCCTTATCGATACACCGCGGGACACGCACACTGCACCCTGCGGCCTTCCCCCCCCCCCTTCCTGGCCCCGCCCCCGTCGACCAGGAAACGGGACTTCCGTATTAAATCTCCGAGCACTTCGTTATCGCGCGACGAGTACGCCGGAGCTGGCAGGGCGGGGCTCCGCAGGAAGAGAGTACCCGACAACAACAACAGCAGCAGCAGCGGTGGCAAACAACGAGCACAAAAACACGGACTGCAATTTCCTGTCAAACCCAAGTTTGATGCCCCTCGGGGTGTCGCGGACAAGGCTGTACCGGCTCCGGCTCCCCAACACTACTACGACGGCAGCGCGGCCGCATAGACTTCCCCTTCCTTATCAGAAAATGTTTATCTCAAGGGGAGAGAAAAAGTGAAGAGAGACTCGCTAACAAGCGCAGCGCAGGCGGGGCGGACCCCGCTGGCCAAGGCCGCAGCCTCCGCGCTGCTGCTGCTGCAATATCTGATTTTATCGACCAAACCAAATTCGGGAACGGGACTCCTCTGATGAGGTTTCGAGTCAAGCGAAGGAGGCGGCGGCGCTCCGGTTGGCAGGTTCGTCGAGCTCTTCTCTCTGCGCCCGCTCCGCTTGCTGGCCCCGCTGGACACCACACGGGAGGGGCCTTTTGGAACCGCCGTTTTCTCGCCCGCGGCCCGCAAAAGCTGGACGGAATTCATGCCGCTCCGTCCGGTTCCGTCAGTCGGCTGTGTGTGCCGCACGCGTGTGCACTTCGCCATTAAACTTTGTTTGGCGACTCCAGAAGTTTGGCGCGCGGCGCCGCGGGTCGCGAGCCCCGGTCGGGCCCCCCAACGGCCCCACCCCATCTGCTCGGGATAAAAGCTCCAGCTGTTATCGCCACCGTGCCCATTGCTGCGTGCGGTCTAGCCGCGCCCCGTCGCTGGAGAGGCCGCTGGGGGCCGCTGGAGGCCGCTGGAGGCTGGAGAGACAGTATACATACAAAAGAAAAAAAAACTATTGCAGCACTATTTGATTTTTTTAAAAAAATATTGTTTTACGAAACGAAACAGGTTGTCAAAAAGAGAGAGAGAGAGAGAGAGAGAGAGAGAGAGAGAGAGAGAGAGAGAGAGAGAGAGAGAGAGAGAGAGAGAGAGAGAGAGAGAGAGAGAGAGAGAGAGGAGCACGGACAGAGCAGCGGACTGTCTGCGGAGAGCGCCTGCAGTGGGGAGGGTAGGCCGGCCCGCACGGCGCGCGCGTGCTGCGTGGGGACGGATTGCCTACCCAGCAGGCGGCCCACGCGGCACGTCAGCTCCGCGCCCATCTCCCTGCGGGCACTGCGGGCCAACGGTACTCAATCACCCGTCAAATTGATTTCTCCGGCCCCCTCCGCCCCTGCCCTTTCCTTTTTTTTTCTCTCTCTCTCTCTCTCTCTCGTTTTTTCCTACTTTTTGTTTTGCGGATTAACTCGAGAAACAAACGATATCGCGCAAAACAATTGCCCCCGCGAGCGAGGATCGGGGGAGGGGAGTTACCTGTGGGGCGGCGGGGACGCGCCTCATGCCGCCTCATCAGCCGTAACCCCCGCCGGGCCTGAAGGGCATCCATCGTGATCGTGAGCCCCCGCCGCCCCCGCCCCCCCGCCGCCCCCGCCCCCGCCGCCGCACGGGGCGCCGGCTCACCGTGACCTGATGGTCGCAAAAAAAGCCAATCCTCCTGAAAGCTGGGGCTGCTTACATGTACCTTCCACCCCTCCATTTTCTTCTTTTCTATGGCCGCCCCGACCGCGCCGACCCCCCCCCCCCCCCGCACCTATACATTAGTGTAAAAAGAAAAGATTGGCTATGAAATTTGGATTGATTCTCGCGCGCTCGGCCGCATTGCCTCGACAGTTACGACCGAGATGGTGGTGGTTCGAATCCATGAAAAACGGAGAGGTTCTTGAGACAGCAAGGTCACGTGCGGGGGGCGGGGCGGAAGGGCTTCGCTGGCCTGCCGGCCCAGGGTCACGGCCAAGGTTAGGGCTGAAGGGGAGGGGCGGGCATCTGCAGCTGCTATAGAAGACCGGTCATGCAAGAGTTAGAGCTGCCGGGAGTGTCGCAGTGTGAGGGAAAGAGAGAAGAGGGCTGGAGCGGCGAGAGAGATAGAGAGAGTGGGGGGGGGGGGGGGGGGCGCTGCGGCCGCACACACACACACCCTCCCCGCTCTGCTGGCCGCGCCCAAAAGGTTCACTTAATTAAAGGAGGAAATTGCATTTCCGTGGGCCCCGAAGTGTGAGGCCGCGAGGCGGTCTGCAGCGCCGCAGCACGCGGCTGGTAGCCGCGGCCAGTCTGCTCCGCTCGCTCCGCCCCACGACAACCTCTCAGCACCGCACGGCTTCCACTGCATCATCTTTTCCTTATTAAAAATGGAACTATCGATAATCGCACACACACACACACGCACACAAAACATTTTCGCAGCTGCGCGTGCGTCGTGAATGCGGAGGCGCATTCATTTATTGTCTCTGCGTCGGGCTGCCGGCAGGGCCCTCAATCAATTTCGGTGGGCGCGGAACGTTCTCTTCTCTTGTTTCGTTTCCTCTTATTCTGCCGAGAGTGGGCAGCGGCGGGTAGCATAATGGGTGCCTGCCGGTGGATGTGGCAGCATCGACACAGCCGGGGACGGGTACGTGCGGGGCGGGGCGGGGCGGGGCGGGGCGGGGCCGGGCACGCAGATGGCGCCGACGCGGCCCGGGGGCCCCTCTGCTCTGTGCGAGGCCCCGGCGGGGCGCACGCCCGTGAGCGCAGGCCGCGCCGCGCGCCTTTTGTGTCCCCGGAAGCACACTTCCTATCCGGGGGTGCCGAGTGGCCCCGCAGCTCGCGGCGGCCGCATCTGCCGTTAATGGAACTCCGGGGCGGAGGTGTGTGCGGAGGCGCGCACGCGGCAGCGGCGGCAGCGGCGGCAGCGGCGGCAGCGGCGGCAGCGGCGGCAGCGGCGGCAGCGGCGGCAGCGGCGGCAGCGGCGGCAGCGGCGGCAGCGGCGGCAGCGGCGGCAGCGGCGGCAGCGGCGGCAGCGGCGGCAGCGGCGGCAGCGGCGGCAGCGGCGGCAGCTGCGACAGCGGCGGCAGCCCTCCGGTGGTGCGCTGCAATCGGGCCGGCACAGTCGGTCTTGGATCGGACTTGGCCCCATAACCATAATATTCTGTCTTTATCCACTCGTAAGAACCACGCGAGTGCGAGAGAGAACGTCACGCGGCCTGGCCGTGCCGTGCCGTGTCCGCCCGCTGCAGTACACTACCCGACGGCACCTCCGGCCGCGCACGCCACGTGTGCACGTGGTTGACAGCTGCCGACGACCCAAGACCTACTGCCAGAATATCCCTTCTGTTGTTGGGTTACCCGATTGTCACGGAGTGCCCTGTTGGGGGGCGTTCATAAACTACGTGACCAACTTAGTGGGGAGGGGGGGGGGGGGGTTCAGCCGTCGGTCACGATCCTATCCCTAATGCATGAGCAGGTTAGGTTAGCCCGGTCACGAAAGGGAAGAGGGGGGGAGGGAGTCCAAAAGTGGCCTAAAATCGGTCACGTAGTTTATGAACGTCCCCTTGCCACTAAATGGCCTTGACAGTATTGTCGGAACAGCCTGGATGTTTGAGCTGGCGAACGCTCCCCTTCCGGTCCGCCGGTCACCTCCTCCCCTCCCCTCCCCTCCCCGGCGGCGCCCGGCCGGCCTCTCGTCCTTCGTGTCCGTGGACCGAGGACCACTTAGGGTCTCCCGGCGTATACGTTCCTCACGTACTCACTAACGCACGCACGCACAGAGAGAGAGAGAGAGAGAGAGAGAGAGAGAGAGAGAGGCGCGCGAGAAAGCGACAGCTGCACGGAACGGCCCAGGGCCACAACTTTCCCTCCGGGCCGCGGTCTCGGCTCGGCGCTGCGGTGCGCGCTGGTCACCATCGGCCCTATGTTGTCTTTGCGGTGGTCCGGTGCCGTCCGGTGCCGTCCGGTGCCGTCCGGTGCCGTCCGGTGCGGTACCCGGTGCCGGCCGCACGACGCTACCTCCCCCCCTAAAACCTCCGACGGGCCTGCGATGTGTGTTCACGTGCGCCATGGGGAAGGTCCTCGTTCCGTTTCCTCTCTCACTCACCCGGCGGCTGTGCTGTCGGCCTCCTCCGACCCTTTCTGTCTCTCTCCCGCCCCTGTGCACACAGACACACACACACACACACACACACACACACACACACACACACACACACACGCTCTCGTATATTCCCACCCGTCTCGTCTTCGTCCCTTTCTGGTCTTCCAGGAACCATAACCGCGGGGCCCCGGGATCGAAAAAACACGTAAAAAAATTATAAGTTGGCATAATTCTGTTTGTTGATTTCGAGACAAGCGCGAAATTTAGATGCGGTTACAAATGTCTCAACTTGTCACATCCCGCGCTTACTACTGCTCGAACAAAATTCGAAGAAAACTAAGTTCCCGTAACCAAGTACAATACGTGCTTCCGTCTCGAAATCAACTCACAAATTAGTTGCACCAATCATATTTTTTTTTTCGTGAATGCCGTGAGTGCTTCCCCTGACGCATGGGAGCTGCGCTGGCGGCCGGGGCACCGGCGTCACTGCGCCGTGCCCGCGAGGCGCTGGGTCCGCGGCGGTCCGCGGCCGCGGTGTGGCGCCCTTAGATTAGAACCGCTCCGCGGTGCTTCTGTGCAGCGGTGCGGGTGCCGGCCGGCCGTACACCGCCGCGTACTTACCGTTGTGTACTTACTCTATTTACATCAAAGCGTTGACGACGGAGCCACGCGCTGTTATAATTGCATTCCTCGCCGGCAACAGGTCGAGGGCCGCGCCGTTATGCGCGGCAGGCGCGGCAGGCGCGCTGTACCCTCGCCGCGTAACACCAGACAACACTGAAAACAAGGTTGGCATTAAAAATTTGGATTTTTTAAAAATCCGACAATAATGATAATATAATAATTTTTGGGTAAAAAATGAGGTACGTGACACCAAAAAAAAAAATTGTTCCAGTCCCGTGGCGTTTAGTTTCATAGTTGACCCAACGAATTGTGTATTTCAGCCAACCAAACCTTCACTGCAGGGATCCTATTTTTTACTCTCTGGGGACGACAAATTTCTTTGTCGCCGTAGAATTCACAATATTGTCGGCCAGGCGAAACTCTTTTTGTGAGTGCAAGACCTTCAAAACGTTCTCGCAATATAAATGGCACGTTACTAACACGACTGTATGGCAAACCAATCGGCACGACGACCCTGGCGTCAGCGCCGGCCTCGGGTGCCGGCTGAGCCCGCCTCCAGCTACGCCCGTCAACATCTGCATGGCGCACGTGTAGTGGTGCGACCCCGGCGCCGCGTGGCGGCACGTGGCGGGGGCGTGTTATCTCCTCGGGTATGAACAATGAGCGTTACGTGTTGTGGTTTGAACGCCCGGCCTTCTCCCGGCGGCCCCCAGGCGCAAGCGGGTGGAAGGCCAAGGAGTCGGCCCTCCCCTGCCTCCCCTCCCTCTCCACTGCCCCCCCCCTCCCCAAACACCCACCCGAGACCGCCAGAGACCACCAGCGCGTGAGCGGCCAGTATTAACCTAATTCCACAGTCAAAAGGAAAACAAGAATGAAAAAAAAATTCTCCCGAGCCACCTTGTTAATATCACTGTGCCGCGCGGTGGTGGGAGAAAAGGCACAGTCATTCCCGGTGAGAAAATTAAATACTTTCCCTCGGACTAGGCATGCGAAAAGCCCGCAGGCTTGAGCAGGTAACTCGTCGCCGTTCTCGATTTTACTGTACCTATGGGAGAGAGGGAATAAAAATTCCAGCGCCAGTACCGCTGATTGGCCCTGGGGGGGTCCCGAAAAGTGGTTCTTCACGTTCATATTATGCGAGTATCTCAGCACGCACGGGGACAGCTATAAAAAATTTGATTGCTCTAAAACGAACTTTCTCTAAAACGGCGCCTTGTGGGACTTCCCGGCCAACAGGAAGTCCGCCGCGTCCATCGGCGCCTCAAGTCTCGAGGCGCCGCGCGAGGCGTCGTACCACTCACGCCGCGCGCCGTGTTGATACGCATTCCCGGGGAACTGCGACGCGGAGAGAGCGAAGCGCGCGCCCCGCCGCCGCGCCGACGCTGTGGTGGTGCGCGGCCAGGTGGGCGCGCGCCCCCCCCCCCCCCATTTTACCCCCCCCCCCCCCCCCCACGCGACGCCACAGCCGCTCGCGCTCTGTTTCGCCAGGCCCCACGGGCTGCCGTTGGACCTGCAACATTCCTTCTCACGCGAATTCCTCACTGCTGCTGCTGCTGCTGCATCGAACCGCCTTTCTCTCTCTCTCTCTCTCTCTCTCTCTCTCTCTCTCTCTCTCTCTCTCTCCACAACTTCGCGCCCCCTGACGAGGCGGCGTCTAGTGGCCGCGGGCGTGGCCGAGCGCGGAGGCTGATGCTGCGTGCCAAGCTCCTCTGCGGCCGCGGGGGAGGCTAGGAGGAGGGAAGGGGAGCGGGGGGAGCGAGGAGGAGAGGGAGAGAGAGAGAGAGAGAGGGAGTTCAGTCGCCCCACGGTGTTGGTGGCGCTCCGTTCGTCGCTCCAGGAACGTCGGGCACGGCGTGCGAAACAGCCGGCTGGATTCGGTTTCGGACGCCGCCGCGCGTCTCGGCCGGGCCGGCGGGGGCGGTGCGGGGGCAGGCGGCCGTCCTGCGGCCTCAAGACGCTCCGCGGGGGACGCCGCCGACGCCCTCCTCCCACGCAGGGGCTTCTGATGCGCTCAGTGCCCGGCGGTGCCGGCGGCGGAGGCGGGGCGGCGGTGTGTATTACAGGCCAGAACGTAGCGATGCTGGTGGGTCTTATAGGAGCCCTGGCGCGTTTGGTATGCTCGTCCGTCTCTGTCCCTCTCACGACCCGGCTGATGAGGGCGGCGCACACAAGGTGACAGTTTGGGGCTCACTTGGGTTCCGCGAAGACCCAGCGACGACGCTCCGCCGCTTCGGTGCCCAGACACACACCTGCACCGGTGCTAATCCGCCCGGAAAGCGCACCCCGGAGACCCTCCCCGGAGACCCTCCCCGGAGACCCTCGCCGCGGGCCGCCGCGCCCGCCGCTGGGCAGCTTTACGACAAATTAGGCGTCGCTGTGGAGGGAGGCCGCCGTCTCACCGGGGACAGGACGTCGGTGCTTGGCGGCGCAAACAAGGGCAGGGTGGGCGGGGAAGTGACTTGGGCGCGTACATCTCCGTCCAGGCCGCGGGGGCGGCGGGGGCCGCGGGGGAGGAATGTCACGGCCTCACTTTACTGCCCCGCCTACCTGCGCCCCGCTCCCCGGGGGCTCCGACGGCGCTCCACAGGTAGACGAGGCCGCCGCCAAGTAGAGCGTGAGACAGAGGGAGAAAGCTTGCGAGATGCGGAGGGAGGCACGTGCAGGCTCCACCCTGCGCCGCCCTGCCCAGCGTTAATCCTGGGGCCGCCAGGGGCCCGGGGCCCGGGGCCGCCAGCGCGCTGCTAGAATGTTACGTTAACCAGGGCCGACATGTGACTTAAAAGGAGGGCGGAGTGGCGGCGGGTCTGCGGGGGCCGCGGGGGCCGCTCCGCCTGCTCTCTTCTTTCTCCGCGACACGGCAGAACGGGCGGCGCGCTCGCCCCGGAAAATGGCTAAATCCCCAGCAGGTCGCTGCCGAGAGGTCTCCGCTGCGTGCCCTCCTACTCCCTCAAGTGGCCGCTCGCGCTGCCGCGCGCTACGCCCTCAGCGCCGAGTATCAAATTTCGCGCCACGGCGGCTCCAGTGTGTGTGTGTTTTGTGTGTGTGTGTGTGTGTTTGAGTTTGTGGGTGTGCGTGCGTGTGTGTTCTGGGGGCAGAGCATGGAGAATGCCCTCGTGTTCGCTTTTATCGTGGTTTTTATTTCCATCCCCTTGCCCATTTTTCCTCTCCTCTAACATTGTCGCTGTCATTTCAGAAAAAAAGATGATTCCTGACTCTAAATCATCAGTTTCGAAAATAAGAAATTGTTCTGGTATTTTCGTGAGGATCTCGCAAAAGCAAAATATAAATACATGAATGCAAAGATTATTTTTTAAGCGCCATGTCGGGATACGTAGCTTGCTAAAACGGCCTGGCAGTAGCTGCGCGTGGTGCAGCGGGGGATCGAGGCGGTGGTGGTCACCCTCTGTAAGCCGGCGGGGGCGGCGGGGGCGGCGGGGGCGGCGGGGGCGGCGGGGGCGGCGGGGGCGGCGGGGGCGGCGGGGGCGGCGGAGGCCCCCGGGAGGCGGGGCCGGGGGTCGTGATAATATGTCACACTGAGCCTGACCCGCTCGTCGGGCGGCGGCCTCACACACACACACACACAGCTGTCTGGGAGGTACCCAGACACTCGGGCCTTATTGCCATGGCCGGGTCGGACACCGTGTCCCTCGCGCTGAGAGGGGCTGCCTGATGGCTGGCTAATGGCTGGCGGCGGCTGGTGCGGCGGGGCGCTCGGCCCAGACAGAGCTGGCGACACCGCGGCCTCTCCGCTGCAGGCGCGGGCTGTTTACTGCGACAAAGGCCGCAAGTTTAACACTTCCCCTCCCCCCCCCCCCCTTCCTTCCTGACCTAAGACCCGCCTCACTTCGCCTCGCTCAGATCGATCCCCTGCGGAGGACAGAACAAAAGCAGGCCTCACCGGGCCAACATCTCAACTCGTGAAAACTACTCAACTCGGAAACTGGGCCAGCTGACTTTTAAATCGATTTTTCAGCCACTTGGAAGCTTTTTCAAAGTGTAAAATCACGCCAGAGGGGCCATCAGGGCAATGCTTAAAAGAAGAAAAAAAGTCCAATCGGACAGACGATGCCTAAAAAAATGGAAACACACAGGTCTGAGCTTTAACTTTGTTACATACGCTTCAAAATTGATAGAAGAGAGTCAAAAAAAGAAATAGTAACAAAAAAAACGCAAATAAAATCAAATCTGAAATAATATTTGGATTGTTTTCAGGATTCACGTGGACGCGGCAGCAGCAGCCGATGCCGGACGCAGCGGCAGCGCCCGCCGACCGCGGCCCCGGAGTGAGGTAGGTGCCTGGCGGTGGCCAGGGCCTCGGCCCCCTGCCCGCCTGCTGTACCGCGGCCCACGGCTGTTGCCGCCCACGTCGTCGCGACCGGCGCAAACAACAATGGACGGGCCACGCGGGGCGGGACGGGAGAGGGAGTGAGAGGGGAGCAGGGGGGAGGAAAAATGGAGGGAGATGGAGGGAGACGGAGGGGTGCTAGCAGTGCCAAGGGCGCGATAAGCAGGGGTGGGACGCGATACAGACGTCTTGCCGCGAGTTTCCCTGTTTGTTTATTTATCCGGGAGAAAAGAGAGGCACAGTCCTTGGGGAGGTCGAAGCGGGGGGAGAGAGAGGGGGGGGGGGGGGGGGGAGAGAGAGAGAGAGACGGAGACGGATGGGGGGAGGGTAGCGGTAGCCCAGGGATTTACTGCTCATGAATCGGTCTGAGGACAGGTCGGCATAGACAGCAGGCGCGGGGTTCCGCCTCATCCCTAGAAGTGGGAGCGGGGAGGGGGGGGGGGTGCTGTTTGCAGCGCTCGTCTGTTCCGAGAGTTTGTTTCCGCGGCACAAATTAACTGGCCAGCCACACCCAACTTTCTCACCGCCCCTCCCCCTCCCTCCTGACCTTATGCTGCTGGCTTTTAATGAATGAAATGCTCTGCACGGCGCTGCCCCGTGCGCGCACACACACACACACACACACACAGAGCGTGCCGGTTCGGGCAAAAGTTTGTCGCTCATCAGGGGAAATCACGTCTCATATATAAAAGAGGGGCGGCGCAATGAGAGATAACAAAAAAGTTTTTTTTTCTCCTGTTTTGCTTTTCGGCCTCTCTGTTTCCAGGATAATCGTTTGACAACCGGGGGAATGTTTCCCTCACTCAGTGTATGCCTCTACACACAGGCTGGCTGCTGCCGCTGACTTGTGCGCGAGCGCGGCTGTGTGTGTGTGCATGTGCCTGTGTTTGTGAAGCTGTTTCCGCCCGGGCTGATCGCGGGATAGCAAAGAAAGTATATACACACGGCATTGCGTGTTCATATGTGGCCCTCGATTCGCAATTAACTTTTTTTTGACAAGCGGCAAAGCTGTGCGCATTGGAAAATCCAGAAAGAGAAAGTCGGGTTTAGAGAACGAGTGAGTGGGCGAGAGAGGTGGGGAATGAGAGAGGCAGTAAGAGAAAGAAAGAGAGAGAGAGCGAGAGAGAGTAAGAGATTGGCAGGATGGAATTCCACAAAAGCAAAGCCACCAAATGGGCCGGCCGCCCCGCGCCGTTCAGGAGCCATTCACACGCCGTGCGGTTGGCGCGGAGCCCGGCGGAGCCCCCACCGGGGCAGGGGAGGGAGCGAGAGGGACGGGCACTACACTCCAAGTCACGCGCTGTCGTCCCCGTGTCGTGTGATAGAATCTGTCGCACAATGGGGCCGACCAGCGCCGCGCCTGGACGCGCCCTCCGAGGTGGCCGACCCTCGCGGCAGGTGGGCCCCGTGGGCCCCGTGGGACCCGCCGGGGGCAGCGGGGCCCCCGGCGCCAGCCGCCGCCCGACAGGGAATGGGAGTGGTCGGCGGTAACCCGAGGAGATCCCGAGAGGGGGGCGGGGCGGGGGCAAGGCGACGGGAAAGGTTGTAGCGGCCCCCCGCGGGGACCCTTGCCGGCCCCGGGCCCCGACGGACCCCGGACCTTCTCGGCAGGGGTCACCGGACATCGGCGGGACACGCTGCAGACTCTCTACCCTCTCTCTCTCTCTCTCTCTCTCTCTCTCTCTCTCTCTCTCTCTCTCTCTCTCTCTCTCTCTCTCTCTCTCTCTCCCTCTCTCTCTCCCTCACTCTAACGCCGAGTGCTCGTGTCAGCGCCGTGCGACCGCCCGGCCACCATCAGTGGTGTAAATGCAGCCCCCTCGGTCGGTGACAACGCCACCCTCTCCCCCGGGGGGGGGGGGGGGCGCATATCCTGTGCGACAGGTCTCTTGGCTGGCTTGTGCGGTGGCGGTGGTGCGGGGAGTCTCTCTGGTGGCACGCCTCCCCCCCCCCCCCCCCCCCCCCGCCCCGGGCGCTTTAAACGTTTTAAGCAACCGACATTATAACTACTTATCTGCCTATGTAAGAAGGCAAAAACCTGGGCATTGTCGTGCCCTCCCATGCCCCCCCCCCCTCACCCCGCCCTTTAAGCCGATCCTGGATCCGCCCCTGAGGCAGTAGCAGTTCCGTTTTGTGACCGGACACACACCGCGCCGGCGACAAGACGGCCTATCAAACAGTAGAGCTGTTCGGATTACTTCTCTTCTTCTTTTCTCCGCTTTTTTTTTACGGCTGGGAACGGACGCTCCGGGCCGATTTCCAAGCTAGGGGCAGGAGATTACGGCGGCGAGGCACGCGACAGGCTCCGCGGCGCGTGGCGGCCCCCGGTCAGCGCGGGGGCGCCCCCCCCCCTCCCCCTCCCCCGTGGTCCGGTGATTTGCCTCGACCAACTTGGCCCATTCCCGCCCGGTAACCCCCCCCCCCCCCCCCCAGCTGGTGACAGATCATCAAACGTGCCGACACTGGACGCCCAAACGGCGCACTTTAGACTGGGTCCCCTATTCGCACTCGCCCAGTGCCGGCCTTGTCAAAATAAAAAGGAAAAGGAGATCGATGCATCGGCACGGGAAATCAAGACAAATCGACAGCGGCGATCGTCCGCCTCCGCGCGGTGCTCTCGCTTTTTTATATAAACTCTTTTATGGCGCGTGGCCGGTATTCGAACCCGGCTTCTGTCGGTGCGGCTCGGGCGGCTCGGGGCGAGGCAGCTGCCTGGCGAGGCGCCGCCGCCGGGAGTCGCCTGGCTTCGTAAATATTCTAATGAGGGGCCGAGAAGACGGGGCGGGCGCGCCTCATTTCACGGCGAGGGGTAATCCAGGGGTAGGGGAAGGCGCGCTCGTGGCAGCAGCGCCAACACGCCGCGCCGCGCGGGTAAAAATGTGTTTGCCACTCACTCCCGGGGCCTCGCCGAGAGACGCCGTAGAGTTTGAGTGAGTCGGGAGCGGGCGCCGGCCGCCGCCGCCGCCCCGCCACCGGATATTTCATCGCTTCGCAAGGCTTTGCGGCGGCGGCGGCGGTGGCTGCGAGGAGGAGGAGGAGGAGAGAGCGGCGGAGGGAAACTTATCTCTGTTGCGGGGCGGGCGCCGCGTCGCCACCTGTCGCTCACCTGCCGTCGCGCCTGGTCCCGGGGCGGTACCCCGCAGCTACCTGTCCCGCTCCCACTCACACCCGCCCGCCCCCGTCTCTCTCTCTCTCTCTCTCTCTCTCTCTCTCTCTCTCTCTCTCTCTCTCTCTCTCTCTCTCTCTGCCTCGCTCTGTCAGACAAGTGAAAAGGTAACCGCGCGCGCGGCACCGCAGGGAGCGGCGCTGTTTCATGTTTCCATTCCCCGCATAGTCGGTGTTCCGCACGCGCACCACCAGTGGGAAACCCCCGGAGGGGTCAGAAGAACAAAAACAAATAAAAAAAATAGAAATAAAGCCGCGGGGAATCGACCGCGCCAACGGGGTACAGCAAAGGATAATAATCAATTTTCAGGACACTGTCCAATATTCGTTACACCCATACAATCAGAAATGTCTAATTCCATACCCAGTCACCAAAAGAACACTTTTTTTAAAATGTGGTCACTGAAATATGGCATCCTCAAATCGGTGTTTAAAACTTGAGCAGGCGCCTTTCCTGCCAATAATGGTGATTGTGCTCCAGAAGATACACTACTGGCAGCAGCGGGTCCTCATACACTGCCGAGCCCCCCTGCCCCAGCCTCGCACGAGCCTTCTCCTCCTCTCTTTGTACTGCCCGCCCCTAGTTCCCCCCCCCCCCCCCCTCCGCCTGGCGCTCGCACTGCCCCATTTACTTCTCTAATGCATTGGCAACCCGTTATGCCCCCTGCGTCGTTGCCGCTCGTCAATCATGTGTCAAATAGAGATATGGAGTGAAGGGGGTGGAGGGAGAGGTGGGAGGGGAGGAGGGCGGGGGAGGAAGGGGGAGGGGGAGATGTTTCCAAACAAACAAAAACGGCGACTGCCTCACAGTAAGGGTCGGAGATGCGGCACGGGCGGCGGCGCTCGCGCGTACCTGGACCGGCGCCGGGATGCCAGTCTGTCTGTGTTTGAAGGGCTGAAATTCTGTGTACCGCCCATTAGCAGGGCGTCGGATACCAACCCCCTTTCCCTCCTCCCTACCCTCCCGGAACGAGTTAAAGTCAGGCGGGAGAGGGAGAGAGAAGAGAGTGAGAAGGGGAGGGAGGGAGGGGTGCCCCCGTCCTGTCTGTCCACGTCGTCAGCGCTAAGTACTCTCCTGCCCGCCGCCCTGTCCAAACATTCCCTCCCACCTCTCTCTCTTACTCTTTCTCTCCCTCACCGCGGCCACTCTCTCTCTCTCTCTCTCTCTCTCTCTCTCTCTCTCTCTCTCTGTGTGAACAAAAACGAGGAGGTGCCGTCATTGGCTGGAGGGTTGAAGTGAGCGGTGCTCCGCGACGTCAGTGCGGCGCCGAGCGCCTGCGGGTGGCGGGGTAGGCAGGCCCGCTGAGCACCACTGCGCGGCACCGCTCCGTGTTGCCTACCCGACAGGCGCTAGGGGAGGTGCGCTGGGAGCGGCGCCGGCCACCGGCGGGTGGCGGGGTGCGCGGGCCCGCTGCACTGCACGGTTCTGTAGTGCCCACCCGGCAGGCGCTATGCCAGGCCGATAGTTTTCATACTTCATATAGCCGCGGTGGAAAAGTACTTGAGCAAACAGGGTAGTCGCAGATTGGCCGCGCAGTCTCGAGGCGTGCTCTGACTGCGCGGCGCGGCCCGCGGGTGCTGGCTGCCGCTGGCTGCCGCCGAGGCAAAATAAAAAGGAGCCGACCGTCTGCTTTGAGTTATCGAAGGGACCCGAACCCGACGGCGCCCCCAGGGCGCGACGCTGCTGCCGCCGGTGCGCACGCGGCCCTGAGGAACGTGTTGAGAGAGGGAGAGAGAGGGAGAGAGGGGGAGAGGGGGGAGGGGGCGAAAGAGAGAGAGAGAGGGGGGGGGGGAGAGGTTTGAGCTTATGGCGGAGCATAGTAGTGTCTCAAGTCGGGCGACGGGAGTCGATCCCCCTATAAAGTCTGGAGGATGCTGGGCCGGGGCTTCGAGCCCCCGGCCGCCCCCGCCCGCCCCCGGCCGCCCCCGGCCGTCCCCGGCCGCCCCCGGCCGCCCCCGGCCGCCCCCCGCGGTACGGCGGAGCAGTGGGCGCGTCCAGCGGCTACCGCCGGCGGCCGGCCGCGGGGGCAGACTTGGGGTCACCCACCCCGACCCTGTCGTGCGGAGGTCAGCCGCCCGGCCGTTACGGACTATCCATTTTAGTCAGCGGTGTGCGACGGTCCGCCGAAGCGGAGCGGGACCGGCGCAGCGGCGCAGCCTTCAATCCCGAACCGGCCGGGCCGGGGCGCGCCAACCTGAACACTTTGTGTGTGAGTTTGAACCCGACGGACCGCCGTCCCGCCGCCGCCCTGGGACCTGAGCTGGTCACAGGTTGGGAGGGACAGAGACAGAGGAAAAGGAGGGAGAGGGAGAAAGAGAGGGAGAGAGAGAGAGAGACAGAGAGAGAGACGGGTACCGAGATTGGGGGAGGGGGGGGGGCCACCCCGGCACAGCCGCGGCTCGGCAAGCCGGGTGTCCGGGGCTGATATTGGCCGTTCGTCTTTTTCAAACCGCACTCACCCGTCCGTCTAAGTGTGTGTGCGCGTGTGTGTGTGTGTGAAGTGGCGCAGAGTGCAGTGTCCTCCCGCCTTATTGCGACTTCGGACAGTGAACTCCCGGGCGGATCACACGGTTGCAGCGGCAGACTAGAGAGAGCGAGAGAAAGAGAGAGAGAGAGAAGAGAGAGAGAGAGAGAGAGGGAGAGAGAGAGACAAGGAGAGAGGAGGAGAGGGAAGAAGCGAATAAGGTATCGCCTCGCCATTGGGTGTACTGCCACTCCTCCCCGCCGGGACACACAGAAAAAGTTAGCCGCCCCCTCTCGTTAATCTGCGGGGATAGGGAGGACCACGGCGAGCGAGCGAGAGACAGAGACAGAGAAAGTGAGAGACAGAGAGAGAGGTGCATCGTGAGTTCGTGGGTGATAAAAGGGGCCGGCAAATCAGATGAGGTGGCCGCGGTGGGGGCTCCGGTCCCGCCAGCTGTCCCATTAGTCGAATTAATCCCCTCGGGTGTTGCCGCCCCCACGGAGCGGGGAAGGAGGGGGGGGGGGGAGCGGCTCACGTTGAAACTGCACGGACAGATAGACCGACAGGCAGACAGACAGACAAGTAGTCATGCGGCATAGGCTGACGGGGGGCTTGACAGCACGACTGAGGAGTAGCGACGTCCGTCTCCTCGCGGACAGCCCCTGCGCCGCCGCCGCCGCCGCCGCCGCCGCCGCCGCCGCCGCCGCCGCCACCGCCGCCGTCCCCTCACCACCTCCGCACGCGCTCCTCCTCCTGGACTCCGTGCCAGCGTGGTGGTCAGCGCCGAGGCCGTCGCCGAGGTCAGCGGCGCGCTCGAGGCCGCCTGACTGGCCGTCGGTCCCCGCGGGGGGGTGGACGCTCCCGGACGGCATCCCTCACCGGGAGGGCCCTTCGGGAAGGACGTCGCCGTGCCCGGACCGCCGCCGCGCCGCCGTTTTTAGAGGCGAATAAATCTGAATGTATCTGAATAAGTACCGCGGGCCGCCCGCCGCCGCCCATCCGCAATGCCGCGCCGTTTTATATTGATTCTCCTCCGGCGATATATTTTTTCGTCCGCGTTCCGCGTGTTTGTGGACTTTATATGTCCCTTAGTCGCCCAATCCTGCGCGGCGTCGTGTCGCGACGGGCGGCGGTGGGGGCCGCGCTGTAAACCTGCACCGCCCCGCCGCCCCGCCGCCGCCCCACACGGCCCCACGGCCCCTCAGCGGCGTCCTCGCTCCATCACGGCGTAGCCGCGGCCGCGCTGCACAGCGGAGGGGAGGGGTCCAGTGCGCCAGCCGAACCGTTTTAGTGTTGACCACATGAGCGAATAACAGATTCATGGCGCCGGGCGATGAAAACAGTTTGGGCGGGGCGTGCCGTGCGGTGGAGGAGGGAGAGACAGACAGACAGACAGACAGACAGACAGACAGACAGACAGACAGACAGACAGACAGACAGACAGACAGACAGACAGACAGACAGACAGACAGACAGACAGACAGACAGACAGACAGACAGACAGACAGACAGACAGACAGAGAACGAGGGGTGGTGGAGGGGTTGCCCCGTATTTTGTAAAGCTTTATTATCGCGACCCCAGCTGTGGGCCAGGGCACGAGCTCGCGCGTCCGCACGGACTCTCCCTCCCTCCCTCTCCCTCTCTCTCTCTCTCTCTCTCTCTCTCTCTCTCTCTCTCTCTATCTGTGTCTCTCTGTCTCTCTTTTCCTCTTGCGTAGGGGTAGGTCGTGAGAAAAACCTTCCGCTCGCCATCTCGCATTCTTTTATCGTCCCGGCGGCGGTACATTTGTTCTGTCGACGCAGTTTCAACTTTGTTAATCTCCTCTATCCCAGCATCGCCCGTGTGTGACTGAGAGAGAGAGAGAGAGAGAGAGAGAGAAAGAGAGACAAGGCGCGAGAGTACTCTGTTTGCGCGCAACATCTGTCACCACCATCTTTTGTCGTTTTCTGAAAAAGAGAAAAATAATCATGAAAAAAGAGGAAAGAGCAAGAGAGAGAGAGAGAGAGAGAGAGAGAGAGAGAGAGAGCGGTCGTTGTCGGCGTTGTGAATGACCGTGCTGCTACGCTGACGCCCCCGCCGCCCCCGCCGCGGGTCGCACGCGGCGCCGTCCGCCCGTTTGTCACGGGAATCACGGGTCCCGGTCCCCTTTTAACGAGGAGTGAAATGTTCCCCACCCAGATTTGGTTCTGAGGGAGATGGCGCGATGCCTGTCTCCCCGCACCGCCTTCTGGAGGGGAATTCGCAGACCCGAAAGAGCCCGTCGTCGGCTGCTCGAGACGAGACCGGAAAAATTTGTGAACAGTTTGAGCGCTCTGGAACGCGAGAAAATATGACCCCGATTTGGGTCTGATTTGTCTCGTTCCAAACCCAACGTTCCTCAACGTTTCCGATCTCCTCTTCGGCAGAGGACAGGCTTAACGTGGGTGTAACCCCACCGCACCTTGTAACAAAACTGCAAGTAAAATGTTTATTGAAAGAAAAACCAACAAAACTGCAACAAAAAATATTTATTGAAAAAAGAACATTTTAAGTACTTTAGAAATAAAACTGTACGTTTTAAAATTGTTGTGTTGTGTGTCGTGTGTCGCGGTGCTGCGTGGGGAGGGAGCGGCAGCACGGGATGCGGCTGCCGCTGCCCGGGTCTCCGCCCCTCCCCCCCCCCCCCACGACCAAGGCGCCGGCCCCGCGCGCGTTAGGGGAGACAGTAATTTCGGACAATTTGTGAACTCGTGAACGCGGAATTATGGTGATTCGGATGAGACGCGCGGAGGTTTTGCCGGCCTCCTCTTCTCTCCGCGGCACTGCGGGAGGGGGGGAGGGGGGCACTCATTGGATTCGGGGAGGAAAAGCAACTAGTCGGTCGGACGCGAAAGGCTTGGCTCGGCTTGTGGCCCGGCGGGTCCAGGGCGGGCGGGTCGCTGTACCAGAAACTAATCCTGCTTCGTCTGACGGCCAATAAAGTCCCGTCCACTTTAATACTCGCGCCGATTATTTTTCCCCGCGGGGCGCAGTCGCGTGCTTCGCGCGAATTAAGCCTTATATATACTTTAACGTGAATAATGGGGGGGGGGGGGGAGCACTGTAGTAACTAGTGATTCCCAGCCAAAGTCTTTTGTCTTCCCGCCGCGGCGGACTGGTCTGAGCTCTCTGCATCACTAAAAAAAAGGAGAGTGAATGAAAGAGAGAGAGGGGAAGATGAGAGAGGAGAGAGAAAGAGAGAGAGAGAGAGAGAGAGAGAGAGAGAGAGAGAGAGAGAGAGAGAGAGAGAGAGACGAAACGCAGCCCCAGATGAGTGGCGGTGTCAGACTGCAGTAATGGTCCCCGAGATTCCGCCGTCGCCCAGCAGGTGTCTCACTCCCTCTACATGACACTCTGGCGGCGACCCCCCTCCGCGCCGGCGCATGTCCGGGCTTACAAATCTACCTCCCCCCCCCCTCCTCCCGCTACCGGCGCTCTAATGGAGCACGGCGGCATGCCGACGCTCTTTAGGAGATTGAAACTTCCGGGGTCTACGGCGGCGGGTGCACGGGGTGCGGCTCGGGGGCGGCTCGGGGGCGGCTCGGGGGCGGCGCGGCTCGTCGGGAGGCGGCCTCACCACTGCCTCGGCCAGCAGCTCGCGCGCTGCGTTCGTTCCACTCGCTAAATTTGCGAAAAAGAAGAAGCGAGTGTAAAATGAAACGGCTCTAATTAATTAGATCCGCCCCCCCCCCCCTCCGCACCCCAACTCCGCCCTCCGTCAGAACCTCGCGGACTACTTAAAAGATTTCGTCCCTTTTATCTGACCAGATTTCTCCGCGTCTTCTCGGCGCGTCTCCCTCGCTCCCGTGTAATGAGGTCCCGGCAGCCGAGGCGTCCGTCTCTGTCCAACTCGCCGCCACGCCGCCCGCAACCCGCGGCCGTCGGAGGTATCTCACCGGGTCAGCAGCGTGGTACCGGCGCACCGCGCACGTACCAACTTTTCCTGGGCGATACTCCCGGCCGCCGCCGGCACCAGGCCCCTCCCCTCTCTCCCCCTTCCCCTCCCCCTTCCCCTCCCTCCACGAAAGGCAAGAGTCGCGCCGCGCACCGACCGACCGAATCCGCGCGCGGCCGCAAAAGTTTCTGGCCGACCGATAACCCCAAATCGCCTCCAACTCCGTTGAGCGGCGCGCCGGCCGCCGCGTCGGGCGGCCGCCGCGACAGCCGCGGCAGCAGCTGAGGACGCGGCGCGGAGAACTTTCTCTCCCTCCGCGGGGGAGGATAGACAAGAGAGCGCCGGGGGAGGGGGCTGGCATCCGCGGGCAGACGACTGCTTCTTGACGGCCGCGCGCCCTGTGACGCCGCCGCCGGAGCCGGATGCGCGGCGGAACTTACGGCAATGAGAAGTCCCGGGGCCGACCCGACCCTCAACAAGGCAGGCCCGCCGCCCGCGCCCTGCGGATAGTTTAGCGAGTCTCGAGTAAAAGTGACGCGCGGGGTGTCACCCCGCAACGGCGAGCGAATGCAACACCCCCGGCGGCTGCACGGCGCTCGCGGCACTCGCGGCCCGCCCCATTGCATATTCCGGGGGCAGCCCACCGACGTGATTCCGTGCCGCCCGCTCAGCGCCGCTCAGCGAGACCCTCGGCGATGGGGGCCCCGGCAGGGCCTCGCGTCGGCCGGCTGCCGCCCCCGACAGCCACCCCCGCAGCAGCAGCGACGCCCCCGCCCCGGCAGCGCGCCTTACACAGTGTGACCAAGCCCCGCCTCCGGAAGGGAAATTGGATGCAGGTCAAGCCAGCGCGCTGATCAGCCCGGATTGTGGCACGGGGCGTCCGCGGGGGGTCCGCGGGGGGTCGCGGGGGGTCGCGGGGGGTCGCGGGGGGTCGCGGGGGGTCGCGGGGGGGGGCGGGGGGGGGGGGGGGGTCCGCGGGGGGTCCGCGGGGGGTCCGCGGGGGGTCCGCGGGCTGCGGACCCAATTCAACGCCCCATATTCGCTGTGCCGCTTCCAGCAGGGATATTGACTTTGCCCCCCGCGCTGGGCTGACGTGATTGGGCGCGAGGCAGCCGCCGCCCTCCTGACGTCCACCGCCTGTCCAGGATCACGACGCCGACAGCGTTTCACCGCCACGACTCGCCTCCAGCGGGGTCCTGCCGAGGACCGCTGAGGTCCTGCCGAGGACCGCTGAGGGCCGCGGGGGCGCCGCGCACGCGAGGACCCGCAACCCGCGAGTGCTGCGGCGCCGCCTAGTAGTTGCCAGGCGTCACAAGTTTGAGAGCGCGTTCACTGAGGCGTTTTCGGGGCTTCAGCTGGACGGCGACTCCCCCCTCCCCCCCCCCCCTCTCTCTCTCTCTCTCTCTCTCTCTCTCTCTCTCTCTCTCTCGCTCTCCGTCCCCAGTGTCCAGCTGCTCTGACGCGGCCCCCCGTGACTGAGTGGCAGCAGCGGCGGCCCGGCTCGCGCACCTCCTCGCCGGATGCCTGGGTGCCTCGGTGCCTCGGTGCCGCCGGGTGCCGCGGCGCCGCCCCCGACCGTCCGTCAGCTCCCAGTTTGCTGCTGGCGGGGTGTTGTTAATGAGTTTCTTTTGTGCGAATGCCGCGGCCGCCCGTGCCGCGGTCGTCGTCGTCGTGGGCGCGTGCCCCCCCCCCCCCCCCCCCGACACCCACGCCGTCATGACCGGGGGTCTGGCAGCTCCGTGTACACCGCCTCGGTAATCATCCGTAATCAATGGTGACCGTCGGTCATCATCCAGGGTTCATCGGTCGTAGTAAACGGTCATCAGCCGCAATCATATTGGCCATCGCTGCTAATCATGGTCCTAGTGAGGACCGGTGATCACCCATAACCGCTGTGTACACTCGGGCCTGGAGTTGGTCATGACGGCGGGCAGCGCGGGCCTCCGCCGCACCGCGAGCCGCGGACGATGCGGGGCGTGGCGTCGTGAGTATGGGGTAACGGTGTAACCGCTTCTTCCCTGGCACCAGATAGCGCCCGCTGCGGCCCAAGTACTTGGCGTACTTGCAGGCTTTACGAGCCCCGCCCCCTATCCCTCTGGGTACGCCCCCTCTCCCCTCCTCCCCACCTCCAACCTCGTTCCTCTCCACTTCCCTCCTGCTTTATACCGCATCCGCCGGGGAACCACCAAACCACCGCCACACTTGCAATTCTCACATGTATGTGTGTGTGTGTGTGCGCGCGCGCAAACGCTGAAGTTCGTCGTGAGAAATGGTGGTGTAAGGCACGAGTTTTAGTATGTGTGCTGAAAAGGAGAGCTGCCCGCGAAGTGTGTGTGTGTGTGTGTGTGTGTGTGCGTGTCGGCCGTCATCACCTATCTCGGGGCACAACGATGCGCGCGAAGTGTTTAGTTACTGTCGCTCCCCCCTCCCCCCCCCCCTCTCTCTCTCTCTCTCTCTCTCTCTCTCTCTCTCTCGGCCAGAGGCCACAGCCGCAGAGTTGTTTAACAGTATGGTCTCTCTCTCTCTCTCTCTCTCTATGCGTGGGAGGGAACGCGGCCCGTGTCGCGCCTCCCATTAAGAGGTAATGCATCGCCCGGACCGGCGGCATTAACGGCGGGACCGACTGCCTCACCTTCCTGGCTGCCCGCTGTTTCAGCGTTACATTACACGCCCCGCCTGGCAAGGAAGAGGGGCGAGAAAAAAAGGGGACAGAAACAAAAAAAAATGAAATGGAAGGAAGAAAAATGTTTTTTGCACCTTGGAAAAGAATCATCATCATCATCATGATCCAGATTTATCTCGCGCAATTTCAGAGGGTAATAAATGGTTCGTACGTGTCTGCTCCGCTCTCATGCGCGGAGGCGAGGGGTGGGGGGAGAGGGGGGGGGGGAGATTGGGTCACGCGAATGTCCGATTACTTCCGTGACGGAAGAGTCTTGCCAGTGTCCGCAGCTCTGCACCGCCGCCTCGCTGCCCGCCCCCTGCAGCTGCAGCAGCTGCCGCAGCTGCCGCAGCTGCAGTCACCTGGTGTTATGGGGCTGAGAGGGCGGGGCTCTGGAATATGTCGAGTGGCGGCCTGGGTCGGTCGGCCACTACTCTCGCCACCCACTTCCCAACGTTTCTTCAAAATATTAACTAAGAGTGCTGCACGTATTCGCGTGATAATCGCACTTCCGTTTAGGAAACCCTCCGGATGTACCCCGTTAGGCAGCGACAAGCGTTTTTATAAACGCTTTGTAAGGCAGTGGAGTAGAGATTTAGGGGTTCATTTCTCCCCTCCGGCTGCTGTCGGCGCCGCCCCGCCGTGAGCCGTACGGCCGCGTGCGGACACGTGCTCCGGGCACCGCACCGCCGCCCGCATTCCACTGTAATGCAGCCCTGACCCCCACCACATCCTCCTGACCCACTACCACGCCGCAAGTCCCCCCTCCCCAATCAATTTCAGTCTCCTCACCCCTCCCGGGCCCTCGGTCCTCCCGCCCGCCCGGGCTCCCTCCCGCCCCCCCCCGCCCCCCCGCCCCTCCCGCCCCCTCCCTGTAGCTCACGTCCTCTGACGGGGTCTTTCATTATACGTTCGGAGCGCTAAGCCCCTCGCCTTCCTTGCCCCGGCGGCCGGCGCCGTCGCAGCCGCATTCTCTCCTCCCCCCCCCCCCCCCCATTCTACCCGACACGCCCCTTTCTCCAACCACACAGAGTGCCGCAGCGCCGCAGCTCCATCACTTTCACCTTTCACCCCGCAGCGCGGCTGCCTGCGGCTGCCTGCACGTAACCCGACGGACTAATTGGTCGGCGCCGGGTATCGAACCCCGGCGGGCCCTTGTCCCCGGCCACTCACACACGCTCAGTCTCTCCCTCACACACACACACTCACTCACTCACGCCACCGCCGCCGCCGCCGCCGCCGCCGCCGCCGCCGCCGCCGCCGCCGCCGCCGCGCACCGCTGGCCGCAGGAAGGAGAGAGGAGGGCCATCCGTTACGCAAAAAGAAAAGGAGTTTGATTTTTATGGTTCCGCTATGTAAATGTGCGGCGCCGTTTGTCAAACGCAAAGGCGATTATATTCCGGCCGGCGGAGCTATACACTCACCTAGGGGGGGGGGGGAGGAGGAGGAGGGGGGGGGGGTGCATGTAAACGCCGGTCATTCCCCCGGCGCGCAAGGGTTAATACAGTCGGCGCCCAGCCGCCGCGCGCCCTGTGTGTGTGTGTGTGGGCTTGTGTGTCAGCTTGTGTGTGTGCGTGTGTGTGTGTGTGTGTGTGTGTGTGTGTGTGTGTGTGTGTGTGCAGCTGTATGCGGCCGCCGCCGCCGCGGTGAGGTCAGCCATCACGGAGCCGCCCGTACGCACGCGCATCACACCATCATCTGCCCGTGTTATGCTGCTGCTGCTGACCGCGGCAGAGGGGCGAGCAGGAGGGGGCCGTGCCGTACACCGCTGCTCGTCTCGTCACCCTGTCGCTGCACTTGCACTAACCGAACCGCACTCCCGCACTGGATTACGCTGCACACATCACTGAGCTGCACTTCACCTTGACAATGGCGGGAGAAGGGCGGTCGCAAGGGACACATTTTTTAGGTAAATGCAAAAGAGGGAAAAGGGGGGGGGGGAGGGAATATGGCCCCGCGCTGTTTCGATGAAAAATATTTCGCTCCCTCAGCTCTGTAGCCCGGGGCGACATGCCGATGTCTCCGAATCCGTCCGAATCTGGCCACGACTTGGCGCCCGGAGCCTTTTCGCATACGCCCGGGACGCTCTTTTTCCATCTATCTCTCTCTCTCTCTATCGCCTCTCTCTCTCTCACACACACACACACACACGTACACAGACCGGGACAGGAAGCGACCGCAGGGCCCCTTCCCTTGTCGAATATGTGCCCTTCGGAGCGCGCGGAGCGGAGCGTCCCCCGGGGGAGGCGGCGCACCGGGCCCGGTCCTTGGCCCGGCCCGACTGCCTCCCTCCTCTGCCCTCCCGTCCACTTTGGAACCTCTTTCGGCCCCCTGCGGCGGCTGTAGGGGGGAGCCTCGGTCCACTCCCCATCCCCCCGTCTCTTATACGTGCTATCATGTCACCGGGCCAGGACAGGAGGGGAATGCAGGTGAAGGGGACACACACACACACACACACACACACGTCCCCCGAGAGGCCGCCCTGACCGGGCACCGCCGATGGCTTCAAGGTCCGCGGACGATGCAGCCGGCATGAGAAATGCCGGGCCGCTGCTGCCGCTGCTGCTGCCGCCCTGGAGGGTTCGGGAGGAAGAGAGACCCCCCCGCGGCGCACACAATCCGCCCCCGTGATCTTGCGAGGCATTCCGACGGCCTTCGACGTGCCAGCGGCTGTCCGGCCCGCGACGCTGACGGTGGGCTCGAAAAAATAAAATTATTATATTTTTAGACACATGACTAATTTAACAAAAACAAAATGAAATTGCGATAAATTGAAATCCCGATATATTGGGTTGGAATCTATATTGCCGCACTTTGCACAGAGATATACGCTTAGCCGTGATGCAGCGGGGTGTTTTGTTCCCGTGCACGTAATGACGTTGCTGCGGGCCTCTTGGCCGTGCGCGGGCGGTACTGTGTCGGCGCCGTTCAGTATGCAGGGTATGCGGCGGCGGCGGCAGCGGCGGCAGCGGCGGCAGCGGCGGCGGGTTCCCGAATGATGCTCCATAACGGCTGGCGGTGCCCGCAGGACCCGCAGGACCTGCTAGGACCCGCAGGACCCGCTAGGAGCAGCAGCACAAGCAGCACGAGAGGCAGTATGCGCCTTTGCCGCAACGAGCTGCTCCACCTTGTTGGGCCCGGGGCCTCGGGCATCGGTATTACTGCCGCCCTCGCCTTCCTTGCGGTCCCTTGCATAATGCCGCATCCTGCCCCGGCGGCCTCCGGCGGCCCCCCTGGCAGCCTCTATGGCGACCTCTGGCAGCCTCTGGACTGGCGCCAGCCCTAGCCGTTTCCTACCGGCCCATTGTCCCTCGCTCGCCCCCCCCCGTCAAGCACGTCATCGGAAGCCCTTTGGGAGGCCGTGCGGTCACTCCGTCGCTGGCCGCCGCGGCGGGGGGGCCGGCGGCGACCGGCGTCCCCCCGTGGGCCGCGGGCTCCTCGAGGAGCGCGCCACGCCGCCCTGCTGTCTGGAGGACTCTCTCTCTCCTCGGGGGTGGCCGCCGACGCCCGCGCTCTCCGCTTTAACATTCGGCCAATCCGCAGAGAATTCTACTCTCACCGAGCGCCGCACCGCACCGCTTCCCCTTGCCTTCTCTTTGTCCGAATCTCGTTGCAAAATTTGATGTCCTCGGCGGGCGTAGCGTATTACGCTGTGTGCGGTGGGACGGAAGGGGGGAGAGAGAGAGAGAAAGAGAGAGCGAGAGAGAGAGGGAGGGAGAGAAAGAGAGAGATGCGATAGGGTTGATCTGCGCTACGGCGCAGTACCTGTCGCTCCGAGTTCATATTTCAAAGCGGATGATACCCGTTCCTCGGCCCCTTCGGCACGACGATCGTTTGCGGTGCTCCTGCACTGCCGCCGCTGCCGGGCACTCTACTGGCACTCGCCCGGCACTCGCCCGGCACTCTACTGGCACTCGCCCGGCACCCGCCCGGGGCGGCGCGGGAGCCCGTTTTGAAGCCATTCCCCATCATGCACCATCAATCTGTCTTGATGCGACTGAGTCGCCGCGTCCCCGCGGGGGATTCTCGAGGGGCCGCAGCCGTAACTCGCTGGGCGGGACCGATGCCCGCGCCCGCCGGGCTGCCTGCACTCCAGGCGCCACGCCCCAGCGCGGCGGCCGGCTCCACCGGCGGCGCCGAACAACAACTACCCCTCTGTCTCTATCTCTCTCTATTTCTCTTTATCTCTATCTCTCTTTATCTCTCTCTCTTTCTCTCTCTCTCTCTCTCTCTCTCTCTCTCTCTCTCTCTCTCTCTCTCTCTCTCTCTCTGCGGAGCGGACATGTAAATGCATGGAGCTCGCGCCGCAAATGCATACGTCAGCCTCCTTGACATTCGCTTGGCATGCACGGGCTGTGTGCGAATACCGCAGTACTGAGCACGTGCAGGGCTGCGTCCTCGACCCGCGCCCCGCCCGCCCCGCCCACGTGCCTCCCGCCCGGCCACAGCAGCAGCAGCAGCAGCAGCAGCGGCGGCCACGCCACTCTCTCCTGCTTGCCGCCCGACCAAAAGCCTTTCTCCGGCCGAGACGCAAATCCAATGAGTCGGCATCAGCTGCACCGGCCTCCCACCTCGGCGCCCCGCAGCCCCGCGGGGGCCGCCGGGGGCCGCCGGGGGCCGCCGGGGGCCGCCGGGGGTGCATCTGATGGACGCCAGTGTTGGGGACGGTCTAGATTTATGAGTTGGGGCGGCCGGGCCACTCCCGGCGGGCCCCTCGGAGTCATATCTGGCCTTTCCATTGTGTGCGCCGGGCCCCCCCGCGGCCCCCGAGGTCCCCGGCCGCCTCCAGACGACTTCCGCCCCTCTGCCGGCCGCCGGTGCCGCCGGACAGCCCAGGAGAACGCCCCTTCCGTGCCGGACCGTGGCCGCCTCCGCCGGAGCTGCTCGCCGAGATCTGAGCACGCCCCCGCCGCCCCCGCCGCCCCCCGCCGCCCCCTGGCCGCCCCCCGCCCCCCCCCGCCCCTCCCCCCTCCCCGGAGCCTCGGCCCGGCCCGACCCTGGCCGGGGCTCCCACCTCTCCTTCTCTTTCTATTCGGTTACAGCACCGTTGGCCTGGCTAGCTTGGCCGGCTTCGGCCGCCCGCAGCCAAACGTGTGTGGAATCCGGCAGCGACTTATCAGTGCCACGCCCACCTCGGCAGCGGCCGGCGCGTGCACCGGCGGGCCTGAGGACCGGAGGGGCCGGCCACTTCCGATCTCGGTGCGCACCGAATACATTATTCATAGTACTCGAATAGTGAGGATTATTACGATGACTTGTGAATGCCACGTGAAATTAAATATGAATTTGGACCTCCGCGTTCACCCAATCTAAAATCAAAGAAACCGGACGAAAAAGATACTGTACCTCTCCCCGCCCGTCTCGTCGCAGGGGACTCTGTGATCAGCACGGCCCACGGCGGCCACGGCAGCACCTCCCCGCCGGCCCCGCCGGCCCCACGGCCTCCGCCTCCGCGTCCGAGTTCTCATTTCGGCGCGGATAAACACGGCCACCACGACGGTCAGCGGGCGGCGGGAGTCAGCGGAGCGGTTCATGGAACAGTATCCCGCCCGGGAATATGCATGCAGAGCGCCCGAAGACGGCGCCCTCCGGGCCGAGGGGGGGGGGGAGGGGGGCGGGGAATAAATATGTATTGAGAGGTCCGGGAGGGGAGGGGGTCGATCGTATTGTCGGCGCCCTCATTGTGCACCCCCTCAATGCCGTTTGCCTGACTCGGCGGCGCGCCGCTGCGCCCCGCTTGCTCTCACCAAGGACCCCCGCCCCCCCCCCCCCCCCCGCGAAGATGCTTCCATGCTGCCTCACGCTCGCGGCCCCGTGCAGAAAGAACCCGAGGCACACAGTATTATCTCGACATTCTCGCATCGTCACGTGAAAAGACGTGCATTTGGGCCGTGCACACAATTTTCACAACAGTGCGCGTAAATTTTCTACGTGAAATTCCGGCTCTTTGCGTCAAAATTCGTGAATTATTTGCGTGAAACGTTGCAACCGAATTTTTTTTTGCGGGGCTGGGATACCAGCAAGTCGCGGCGCGTCTGTCGCTGCCGTTAAAAAAAAAACGCTGATGCGGGTCGAGCCAGGCAGCAGGTTCGACGCACGTACCTGCTGTGGTGCCGCCGCGGTGCCCGCGGAGCTCCGCGATGCTGCCGCACCGTTACCTCCCCGACGCGGATATGTGAGCCGCACCCCGTGCGTGGCGGGCCACGCGCCGCGGGAGCTACAGCTGCTGCAGCTGCTGCAGCCGTTACAGCAGCTCGGCTATATACCGCGACGAGGGATCGCAAGACCGTCAGACCTCGTCATGACGGAATGCGGGCTTGAACACACACACACACACACACACACACACAGGGCGCGAAGGTATCAGGTGCGAGGCGCGCACCGAGCTGCCAGTGCATTGCATATTCTGCACACACGCCTCCCCTCTGCCCCCTCTGCCCCGTCTGCCCCCGCTGCCCCCGCCCCCTACGGCCAACGCGTGTGTCGAATTTTGCCCGCGTCATCCCCATCTGTCTTTTTATCTCTCCTTTTCTCTTCAGCTCTACCCCCTCCACCCTGCATTCTCTCTCTCTCTCTCTCTCTCTCTCTCTCTCTCTCTCTCTCTCTCTCTCTCTTCTTTCTTTCTTTCTTTCTTTCTTCCCCCTCTCTCTCGAGCCGCTACGCGGCCTCCTCCCTGGAAGAATCTGCAAACATTATTTTTCCCCCCCGACAGTCGATAAATCTGAAATACTTTCATCCAAGATTTTTAATCTTTGAGGGAAGTACGAGGACAAGTAACATATGCAACCGGCGCGGCTTCTCCAATAGGACGTTCTCTTCGAAAGGGTATTTCCACTCATAGATTCCCCTTCAACAAAATCTGTTTCACCCGCATAGCCGCAAAACAAAAGTCGGCTCTTTAGACGAAAATAAAATAAAATGCCGAATGTGTTCACAAATGAAATGAAACCCGCTAAAATGCAACGAAAATAAAAGGCTTGGAAGCAGATAGCTCCTCGCTTCGCTTGGGCTAGAAGGAGAATGATACGAGGCCCGCGGGTTGTGAAACGGCCTTGAGCCGCGCCGCTTGTGTTGGGGACGTTATCGCGAGAGTTCAGCGTGGCATCGTTGTGCCGAACAAATTGGCGTGCGGGTCTCTCCGTAAACACGCGGTCAGTGGCGGTGAGGCGTCAGGACGGAGCGGACAGTGAGGCGTGCGGCGTGCACCGTGAGGCGTGAGGCGTGCGTGAGGCGTGCGGCGTGCACCGTGAGGCGTGCACCGTGAGGCGTGCGGCGTGCACCGTGAGGCGTGCACCGTGAGGCGTGCGGCGTGCACCGTGAGGCGTGCACCGTGAGGCGTGCGGCGTGCACCGTGAGGCGTGCACCGTGAGGCGTGCACCGTGAGGCGTGCGGCGTGCACCGTGAGGCGTGCACCGTGAGGCGTGCGGCGTGCACCGTGCACCGTGAGGCGTGCGCCGTGAGGCGTGCACCGTGAGGCGTGCGGCGTGCACCGTGAGGCGTGCACCGTGAGGCGTGCACCGTGAGGCGTGCGGCGTGCACCGTGAGGCGTGCACCGTGAGGCGTGCACCGTGAGGCGTGCGGCGTGCACCGTCGGGCGTGAGGTGCAGCCCGCACCGCACGGCCCGCAGCGAGTCGAGGAGGAGGCCCGGTCAGCGACGACAGTAAGTTTATGCGGGAATATAATAATAAGGCCACCGAGAACGGCCACTTAAACGGGTCGGCAACGTTATCGGGTTTCTGAATCGTGTTTATTCCGAGGCCAGAAAACAAGGTGTGACCTTGAGGCGCGCGGCGACAGGAGCCGCCACACCTTCGCTTTCTCCTTTTAAATGCGTAATTGAATTACTTTAACTTCGGTACGGCAGCGCCCAGTGGGAGATCGCGTGCCAAAATCACCTCCGGGTGCGTGGGGGCGGGGGGGGGGGGGGGGGGGGAGGACGCGGGGGCGCGGTGGCGCGGGGGTGTGCGGGGGCGTGGGGGTAAGGGGGCCCTCCGGCACCGCGCAGCGCACCCGTCAGGGGCGCGCTCGGATTAGCGCGGAAAGAGCTTCAGGTGAGCGGCGCGTGGCATGCGGCATGCGTGTGTGTGTGTGTGAGAGAGAGAGTGTTTGTGTGTTTGGCGCTGGGACGGGTCCGTATGAGCGACCCGCAAGTGATTTTGGTCTATTTCTTTCCCCCTCCGTTTTGACTGTCACCCGGAGTACCCTATTCTGCAGCGGCCTCAGGCTGACTCGTCAGTGAACTGACTGGACCAGACACTGTGCCCGACTGTTCTGCGGTGAGCTGTGGTATCTTTGGAGCAGCAGTGCATAAGAAGATTGATAAGAATTATAGAAAAATGAAAAAGTTTTAAAACCTGTTATATCTGAACTCGGGCTCTCACAATGGGTCATTTTTTTCTGTATCTTGTGCATTTTTGTGCTAAATGGTGGTGGCGGTGGTCTCTCTCTCTCTCTCTCTCTCTCTCTCTCTCTCTCTCTCTCTCTCTCTCTCCATCGTCCGCACCGTCCGCTGTATACTGCTAAACCACTCGGGGCCGCCGGTATGCGCGTACACCCACACACCAACACACACACACACACACACACACACACACACCACACACCAACACACCCACACACTACAACACACACACACACACACACACACACACACACACACACACACACGCGCGCACGCCCAGGCGACATGATTACAAGGCGTCAGGCGGGCATCAGTGTCGGCTACAATCCAGGCGTGCAAGGCTTAAGCTCGGCCGATCCGACCCCCCGCGTCGTCTGACGGCGGCGGCCTGTCGGAGGGCCGCCGTCCCGTCAGCCCGGCAGCCAGGCGGGCAGGCAGGCAGGCAGCCAGGCGGGCAGCCAGGCGGGCAGGCAGCCCGCAGGTGTGTGCCGGGCTCCCGCTACGAGTAGGGGTGGCGTGTTTTCGCTGTCTCTCCCGCGCTCTCTCCCCTATAATTCCCGCGCCGCGGAGTGCCCCACACTCCTCAACCCCCGCTCTGGCAGCGGCACACCCGTGTCTCTGCAATGCACTTTGGGAATCAGCCGAGCCGAAAATCCATTCCACCAGGCAGGCGCACACTAGTCGCGCGTGTGTGTGTGCGTGCGCGCGTGTGTGAGTGTGTGTGTGTGATTGTGAGTGTGTGTGTGTGGGGGGGGGGGGGGCGCCCCGTGCACGCGTCACTCCAGACATCCTCTCCCTCTTCTCTGTTGCGGGCGGCGGCTGCGCTGCGGCGGGGTCGCTGTATGATTGGATGTCGGGCTTAATTCGGCGCCAGACCTGTGATGATTGTGGTGTGTGTGTGTGTGTGCAGGCCATTTGGGTCCCTCCCTCCTCCTCCTCTCCCTCTCCCTCTCTCCTCCCCCTCCAAATGTCTCTCTGTCTCTCTCATTTCTCTCATCTGGTTGTGGCTTTGCGGTGCAGGCGTCAGATGCCAGCCGCAGTTTCAGTGGACCGCTGGTGCCCACGCGCGTTTTGTGCGGCGAAATCCAGTTTTAACTTTCATCATACCGTCATATACGAAACAAAAAAATAAAAAAAATAGACGATTATAAATAAGACTAGCGATGATAACTCGATTTCCTGAGAGGCGTTATGATGAGAAGTGACGAGTGTGGACCCCAAGATTGGAGAGAGAGAGACACCCAGCAGCCTTTTCCCCTCCACCCGGAGGTTGTGGGGCTGCGACCCCCCAGAGCGAGAGGCCCTGGCCTCAACTATTACAACCCTATTAGTCCGGAAGGAGCCGGGGTACACATGTAAATCATGTTTTTTCTGGTAACAATAAAAAACCTTGATAACTGACCCACGTTTGGAGAGGCTGAAGTTTGTAGAGGGGTGGTCCCTATGCAGCGTGGGGGGGGGGGGGGGGGGCCTGGGCGGGCGAGGGCTCCGCCTGGGCCACGCCTAGGACACGCCTGGGCCACGCCTGGCACACGCCTGGGCCACGCCTGGGCCACGCCTGGTCTGTCATCTGGATAGTCTGCGGTTTTCTCGCGCGGCGCCGGAAGGCAGCTGGCTGAGGGCCGCGGCAGCCGCGGGTAATGGCGCTGCCAGCTCCATCGATCATCAGGCCGACCCGCGCCGCCCACAACTTCCTTACGGCGCCGTTTGACGCGCGCGCCGGCCGGATGCCGGCCGCCCCTCCGCGGCCCCGCCCCTCCGCGGCCCCGCCCCTCCGCGGCCCCGCCCCCCGCGGCCCCTCACGCCGCCGCCGCCCTGATGGGCCGAAAACAGTTGCTCTGCTTGATACCGTCCGGCGGAGGCCCGCGCCGTGCAGCGCCGCACAACACAGAGCGAAAGCGGAGGACCCGGCAGGCAGGCAACACCAGCTCCGCTGCCTACCTCCCAGGCGCCAGGCCAGCCAAGCCGTCCGGGGCGCGGCCGAGGCGCGGCGCCCTGGAAAGTTACGAGCGGCACAGGGACTCGCGCCTCCGCTGTGGGCTGTGTGCCCTTGTCGTATGATGGATTGCAGCCGCCCCCCTGTCACCGCCACATCTCTCTCTCGTTCTGTCTCTCCCATACTCTTCTCAGTGCTACTCTATGCAAACCTTAATAAAATTTCAAAAATATTCTATCTCTTTTCTCTCTCTCTATCCCTTCTCTCACACAAACACATACACACGTACACACACTGGGTCTGCCCCCTCGGTCGCCGTCACAACGGGCGCCTCTGTCTCTCTCATCCGCACACGCGCGTCCCCGTGAATTGTGGGGGAGCGACGGAGAGAGGAAATAACGCGGCGAGCCCAGTCCACGCGACATCCCGCACGCTCAAATGAATGTATATGGCCGATCCGGCAGGGGAAAGTAAGAGAGAGAGGGTGGGTGAGAGAGAGAGAGAGAGAGAGAGAAGCAGAGAGTGAAAAAGAGGGGGCGCGCTGCTTGTGGTTGTTGTTATTCACATTCTCACAGCCGTTTCAGTGCGCGCTGTGCACGAGGTTTTACAACAGCGGCGGCAGCGGCGGCAGCGGCGGCAGCGAGCCCGAGGGGATGGAGAGGGTCCGGGGCGTACAGCATGTGGGCCTCTTCCGAGGCGGGAAGGAAGGAGGGGAGGAAGCCCCGGCAACGACGCGCCGCCGCCGCCGCCGCCGCCATGGGGGACATGCAGAGCAGGATATGAGGGGAGACAAGATGTCCCGTAGCCTCGCCCACACCCCGCCACGCCAGACGCGAGGCGCGACAGCAATATTCACGGTCCGCTTGCCTCCACATTACACACACACACGCGCGCGCGCACGCACGTACACGTGCACGCACGCACGCACGCACGAGCACGCACGCCCGTGCACGTGCACGCACGACCGAGGCCGGCAAGACGGCCAATCAGACGGTCACCGCCGCATAGGGCTGCTTGAGGGGTGTGCGTCTCAAGGATGTCCCCAGGACGCCCCCGCCTTCGCTTATTGAAAATCTCTTTCCTTCTCTCTCTCTCTCTCTCTCTCTCTCTCTCTCTCTCTCTCTCTCTTTCTCTTTCCCGCTCCCTCCGTCCCTTCCACCCCCTCCCACCACCACAAGTTGTTTTCAGTTGTCGCGTGCGGCGCGGCAGTGCAGTGTGCACACGACGTTGAACTAAGCGCGCCCTTCTACCGTCTCCGTCGCTCCCCCGCGCCGTCCGCTCGCCCTCACTCGCTCGCTCGCGCTTCACAAATGGCGGTACGCGCCACAGAAGGCTCCCTGGCGGGGGCGGCCCGTCAACGGCCACGCCCTCCCTTCGCCCTCCCCCTCACGCCCCCGTGGCCCCCGGGGCCCCCGGGACCCACAGCAAGACCTGGGCTGTGTCGGGTAGGTCAGCTCGACACGGCCGACGCGTCGCCCGGAGTTGTCCATTCTCGTTCTCCCCCTCCCCTCTCCCTCCCTTCCTCTCTCTCTCTCTCTCTCTCTCTCTCTCTCTCTCTCTCTCGCAGCAGTTATTTGTCGCCTTCTATTTTCTTCTTTCCCTCGCCGGTCCTCGGAGCCAAAAGCAGGTGTCGCTGGCTAACGCAGATGGATGCCTTGGAGAGAGAGAGAGAGAGAGAGAGAGAGAGAGAGAGAGAGAGAGAGAGAGAGAGAAGGACGTTGTGTCAGAGGGAGCATCCCCTCTCTCTGTCACACACACACACACACACACAGAGAGCAAGGTACGCTGCGGCGCAAGGGCGTTGGAATCTGTGCGGAATGAGTGAAGGCGGCGCGAGCAGAGTGCGGGGAGGAATAAAAGGACGGGAGGGGAAGCATAAAGTAAGGAGATGGTGGGCGCGGCGCGGAGCCGAGTCGAGCCGGGCCCAGCACCGAGTCGAGCCGGGCGCCGAGCCGGGTCGAGGCGAACGGAAGGAACTACGGCGATGGCGCGCGCGCGCCACAAAAGCGGCGGCGTGCGATGCTTTGTGACATCTGTGAATAGTAAAAACCTTATTCCCGTCCCCCCGGCCGGGGCCCCCGCCGCAGGGCCGGAGGTACTCGCCGGCCGCCGCCGCCGCCGCTGGCGTTTCATTTCCTAACGTTAACGGCTCACCTGCCGCTGTGGCCGTGCACCCTTATCGCCCCCCCCCCCCCACCCCCACTCAACCTCCTCCCAGCCGCGGAGCCGCGGTGGTGACGTGCCGCCTTCAGCGTTTAGCAGGCGGTGGCGGAGACGGCGGCGGCGGCGGCGGCGGCGGCGGCTTAAATGAGGTAGTTGTCGGAGGCGGTCATGTTGTATACCCTGTACTTTATGTGTAAAGTTCGGGCCGTGAAAACTCATTTATATTCCGAATACATTATCATGGCCGCGGCGCCGGTGCAGACGCGCAGGCGGCGCCGCGTGGCCCCCGCAGCCCCGCAGCCCCCGGCACACACACACGCACTCACACACACACACACACCACATGCTCCCGGCTCGGATCCCATGTAAGCTCTCATTTTCTCAAGAATGCATAAAATCAGTCAGCCGTTTTTTTTTTTTTTGAAGAAAAAAAAACCTTGCTTGAATTTGTTTTCTCTGTTTTATGGCCGTGTGTTTGTGCCCCTGTTCTCTGCTGGCGGGCTGGCAGCCGCCACCTTCACTCACATTGCTACTGTTCCCCGGCCCCCGCGGCCCCCGCGGCCCCCGCGGCCCCCGCGGGCCCCCGGCCGGCGCGGCAGACGGACAAGACGAGATCCCTCGGAGCGCGCTGCCAGTGCTGCGGCTGCCAGCCTCATCGCCGACATATTTCGTTCGCGAACCTCAAATTCTTGTCCGAAGCACAGAACGGCACGACACGCTCGGCCGCCCCGCCGCGGCGATTAAGAACCACCCCTCTACTGCTTACCCGTGTGTGTGTGTGTGTGTGTGTGTGTGTGTGTGTGTGTGTGTGTGGACTGAGTCAAGGCGGAAGGGGGGCGTGGCGTGAGCAAGTAGTGTGTACGCGGAAGGGCGCGCATGTGTGAGTGTGTGTGTGTGGGAGAGAGAGGGAGATCTAGAGGGAGAGAAAGGGGGGGAGGGGCACCACTAGCGAAGGCGAAGGCGTATGTTTGTGCTAGAAAGAGAGCACATGAGTACATGGGGAGAGGGGAGTGAGAGGGAAGGAGAGGCGAACAGTAAGGTTTCTCGTGAATAATAGCGTCTCCTGCCGGTGCTGGTGCAGAACCCTGTTACCAAACCTTTGCTTGCTGTTGAGAGAGAGAGAGAGACACGGGGAGTAAAAGACAGAGATAAGGAGGGGGGGGGGGCAACGTGTGGGAGAGAGCGTGCAGATTTTAATGTCTGTTTCAGCGGGTACGGCCGCTCCCTCGCTGTCCTCTAAACGCCCGCAGGCAGTCGTTCCTGCCGCCTAGCCGGCTGACTTGGCGCACCTTTTTGACCCCCCCCCCCCCCCCCCCATCGCCCCCTCCCCCCTCCCTCCTTTTATTTCATTTTATTTGCCTTTCCGCAGCTCGTCTCCGTTCTTTCACGCACGGATGGAGTGTTTGACGGCGCTACCAGGGCAACGGCCGTAGCATGCGAGGCGCGGGGTTCGCCCCCCCCCCCCCCCCCCCCGCCTCCTCGCCTCCCCCTTCCCGCCCCCTCTATCCCCACGGTTCCACCGCTACGCACGCGCGGCAGCGCAGTGGAGGTTCTCGCGACATCGTATAAATCATAACGCTATAATTCAAAAGAAATAAACCCAAAGAAAAAAAATAGAAAAAGATGAGATAAAAAAATGTCTAAGTTGTATGTAAGTACCCAGGTATAAACTGAACTGAAAATTAAATAAAGGAAAAACAGACTTGTCAGACTGTGCGGCCGGCTGGTGCAGAATTATTGGGGTACAGTAACCGTGGCCAGTGCTTAACCGCGTGCTGGCGCGTTTCCCCAGTAGTTTATTCATCCCTTGCACATATCCGGGGATAGAGGTTGGAAAGGGGAAGGGGGGTGAAGGAGGGAGCGAGAGGGGGGTGGGTACATGTTGCAGCCGGAAAGCGACTCAGTGTAAACTGAGTTAACGCGGGCCGACACGCGAGTCGCACCGCTCCGCCCGTCCCGTTCCATTTCGCGTCTTGTATTATTTATTATTTATTCCCCGTTTTATCGGTATTGACCCGCATTCGCGCCCGCGACGCCCCCGACTCGGCCGCAATCTCAAAAAAATGCTTGAATACTTGAATATCGAAGCAAACGACGTTTAGCGAGAAAGCTTAACGGAGTTGCATAGTTTTCCGCACAACGCAAGGAGCTGTTTTTTTTTCTGCGTGGAGTGCCTAAGCGACACCCGCCGTGAGTGCGACAGAGACATAGCGACCAATAAACGACGCTTTCGGAATCAGCCTGCTGGCCAGACGTCCGTCGTGGACGGATTTCTCGCAAGATTTCCTCCGTCGTTCTCCGGATGGCTCCTCTCGTGGGTGAGGGGGGGGGGGGGGGGGAGTTGTGTGTCCACCCCGCGGACAAACACAGCGGAAGCCAGGAGGCAGCGTCCTGCGGGGGGAGGAGGGGAGGGTCGTTAAGCCATCCCGCCGTCAAATAAGCAATCGCCGTGTGACGTCATCGAGATGGGGAGAAAATATTGCAGAAGGACGGGATGCGAGGGGCCGATAGAAGGAGCGGGAGGGAGGAGGAGGGGGGGCGATGTGAATGGAGGCGGGCGGCACGCCGTGATGAATGGGTTCAGTAAGGCGGACTGTACGGTGTAGCGTACGCCGACATCCGGCATGAGTGATTATACGCGGTGCTGGGGGAGGAGGAGGAGGAGGAGGAGGAGGAGGAGGAGGAGGAGGAGGAGGAGGAGGAGGAGGAGGAGGAGGAGGAGGAGGAGGAGGAGGAGGAGGAGGAGGAGGAGGAGGGAGGAGGGGAGGAAGAGGAGGAGGGGGGGGAGGAGGAGGAGGAGGAGGTCTGGAGCACTGCTACTCCCTCTGGTGTGCAGCTCTCCGGGCGAGGGGTGAGGCGGCGGGGCAGCGGCTGCGAGGGGCGCTCCGGCCCCCGCCGCTCTGCCGCGCGCTCTACCGGCCACCGGCCAAAGCGGCCGAACGCATTGCTTCCATCAGAAAGGTTGCCGCTTTCGTGTGAGGTCACTCCCGCGCAGGGTGTTAGTATAAAAATCGATAAGGGCCCGTCCGTAAATTATTGACAAAATTGCGACCGAAGCCCACGGCTATGTCCGTGGGTATCGAACCAAGTATCGAACAACCGATGCCCCAACCGGAAGCGAGCGCGTTACCGCCGAGCCACCGTTCGCCTTACGCCGAAGCTGCGGCGCTTTTCAGTTTTCACGGGTTGGCACTACTGTAACTGTCCGTCTCACTCGCACACTACCGCCAAGCGCACCGCGTGAGAGCGACGGCCTCCTATCAGCTGCATCGGTACAGCAGTGAGTCGACCTTGACTTATCACACCCCCAGCGGTGACGGGATCTCCCTTATCACTCCGTCATCGATGGTGGCGGCCGAAATAGAGGCAGCAGAGGGAGCCGAATAATACGAACCCGCGGCTCCCCCGGTGCGTGTCGGCGGGGGGCCTGGTTAGGGGGAGATCGGCCTCCGAGCTCCTGAGCGCGGACCTGCTGCGAGAGCGAGAGAGACGGGGAGTTATCCGCGGACAGAATCAAATTTCCCGCGCCCGCGCCGTCCCTTCGCCACCCGCTATGCGACGCGTCCACAGTATCTGCGGGGAGGGTGAGCAGGGGGGCGGGCATCCTGCACGGGGGACAACGCGGGAGCAGCGGAGCAGAATGCGGGACCACAAAGGGCGGCTTACTGCAAATAACCCTGTGGCCGTTATCGGCACAAAGCACTTTTTACTCAATGGTTATCGGCACTTGGCTTCCCCTAGCGGAGTAGCAGCGTGGCGGCGGCGCCCAGCCTTTGTCTGGTACAAGCTTTACAACACCAACACACACACATACACACACATACACACACACATACGCACACACACACCCACGAGAGCGGAGGGAGACGGGTGGCGCTCCTCGCGGCGTCGACGCTCAATACTGCGCCGCGCCGGAACGCTCCCCGCAAGGAGCGACACGAGAGGGAAAGAAAACATGGAATTCTCTGCGGGGCCCCACTCATTGTCGATGCACCCCGGAATGGAGTCCGCGCGCCAGCTGTTCCCGCGGCCCGCCCGCCCACACGCACAAAAATGAGCAGTCGGCACAACGAATTTGTTAGTTAATTTCGGGACAAGAATGAAATTCAGTTACAGGAGCTGATAATTCGTTGGGGCCGGTAGGGGCAACAAATTCCCGGAATTCACAGCGGAAAATCAAATTTTTGTGATTTTCTTTGATGCAGCTAAGAATTAGTTTCCTCGGAATGCTAGCTTTTCTTCGCAGAGCGTCGTGGCGTCGGCCGCGGCGCCGCGGGTTCGAATACCGGCGCCGCGCGCATCACTTTCTCCCGCGCTCTCGGACCCTCTCGGATGACAAAGGGTCATCGGAGCCGGCGGCGGCGCGGCCCCGCCGCTTGTTAGCGTGACGTCTCTGTGCCGCCATGTATCCGGGGAGAGGCGGGGGCGGTCGCACGGCTCCCTGCTGAGTGTGTGTGTGTGTGTGTGTGTGTGTGTGTGTGTGTGTGTGTGCGCGCGCGCTGCCGCCTCCGGCTCGGCCCGCGCCGTTCGGGGTAGGCAACCTATCGGGTACGGTGCACGCCGTCAGTATCCCCAGCTGCTGGCCCGAGGGAACCACTCGCCCGTGAAACTCGAGCCTCGGAGAGGTGGGGGAGGCGGCGGCGCGGCTACAGCGGCGGCCCTGCGGCGGCTGCCCAGCCAGCGCGGCCAGGGCAGCCAGCGCCCCCCGGGAGGCGACATGATGGATTGCGTTGCTGCTAATAGGCCGACACCATCACCGCCCGGGGTGGACAACACTGCCTCACCGCGCGGCGCTGCTGCCCGGGACCCTCGGTGTGTGTGTGTGTGTGTGTGTGTGCGTGTGTGCGTGTGTGCGCGCGCGAGCGTGTGCCGTGCCTTGAAAAGGCTTGATTGCACGGTGATGTACGCGCTCTGGGGAATAGTTGCTCCGGCAGTTGGCTAAATCAATTGCCCGGATCGTGCAGTCCGGGCATGTTCACGCGGCATGGGAGGGGGCAGGGAGAGGGGGGGGGGGGGTAGCGGGGGCCACCTCGCGCGCACGCCCGCTGAATTACTGCTGACCGCCTCGGTCGTGATGAGGCGATTACTATCTACAGCCACCGAACCTAATCAGAGCTCTTTAGCGGTGTCCCTCTCCCCCCCTCCCCTCTCCCACCCCTCTCTGGAAACTTCCGGTGCCCCATCAGTCTTGTCGGTGGGCCAGCAGCAGCGGCAGCAGCGACAGCAGCGGCAGCAGCGGCTCCCGACAGCCAGTAGCTAAGTAGTATCCCCCCACAGATTCGCGAGACAACATGTACGCACTTGTTGCCGTCCTAGTTCCTTCGCGCTCGAGTGAGAGGCCGAACGCCGAGTGGCCGGGGAGCCCCGGCACACGAGGGGCCGCTGGAGCTCCCAAGTCGAACTAAAATGTCCAGGAACCGTTCTATCTGTACCGGAAGGAATCGTAAGCGCCCCATTAGAGACGCCGCCCGCGGCAGGCAGCCAACGCCAACTACGCTCAGCCGTACGGCGGCTGCCTACCTCCTAGGCGCTTGGGCGCAGCAGTTCGGGGAGCTGGCTGAGAGATGGCGCTCGTGTCGCGGAGAAATAAAGTTTGCGCGCGGGGTGCTCCGTCCGGCGCCGGAACGACCCTCCTGTGCTACGCAGGCGCACCCGTCGCTGCTGGAACTTCCATCTCCAGGCCTCCAGGCAGCCGGGGCCCCGGCCCCTCCGTCTTTCCTCCGCACCGGCCTTACCTGGAGCTTTCCGGCGCTGCAGGCGCGCTCTCGACGACTTCCTCCTCGCTCGGTGGCACTCACTGCTGGGGGGGGGGGGGGGAGTCCTTCCTACCTCACCCCCCACCCTCTCGACAACGTCGTGGCCTCCTCCGTCGCCGAAACCCCGCCGCCTCGGTGCCTCAGACGAAGAGATGGAGAGAGCGAGAAATAGAGGGCGTTGGAGAGACAGAGAGAGAGAGAGAGGGGGGGAGGGGGGACGAACCAACTGTCCCCAGTTACACACCTGAACTGCTGATCGGCCAGGACATGACAGGTGTCGGAAACCCCTATAAGGGTCGCAGGAAACTGACAGCATAGGAGCGGTGGCACGGAGCCGCCGCTGTGCGCGTGTGTCCTGACGCCCCCCCCCCCCCCCAACACCTCTTGCTGCAGCCAATCAGAGGGCGCCGGCCCGGACCACCGCCACCACCTCGCTCACCATGGCCTCCGTGGCGGATCGCCGGTCTGCAGCTGCACCCCCCACACGGCCGGGTCGCTTCGGGTGTCCACCCGGGCGCCGCCGAGCCGAGCGTCAGACCAGAATAAAAGCCGGATCCCCCGGGGCAATTTCATGGCTCGCTCGCCCCCTTCCTCCACCTCGCTTTTTTTTTTGCGGCCTTTTTCTAACGTTTTATTTTTGCGCGCGGGCGTCGGTAGCAGCTGCTTTGTCCGGGGGAGCCGTTTCTACGCATCGCACACGCGACCGGCACGCGGCCGCCACGCGGCTGCCACGCGACTGCCGGACACCGTCCGCTGGCCGAGACGGCGGACTCAGCCGCGACCCATCCTCTGTTGCAGGCGCTGGCGGCGACCCGGCTGACGCGGCTGACGCGGCGGACAACACCATGACGACGTCCTCCGAGGACGGCGGCGGCGCGGGGCCCGGCGCCGCCCCCATGCCCGTGGCGGGGCTGGGCGTGCGCGGCCTCACCTACCTCATGGCGTGCGCCAACGTGACGGAGGACGCCGTGCCGCTGTGCAAGCTCGCCGACAACGACACCCGGGCCGACGACGGCGACGTCGGCCCCTACATGGAGAAGATCGTGTCCATCGCCGTGCCGGTCATCTTCGCCATCATCATCGTGGTGGGGCTCATCGGCAACGCACTCGTGAGTACAGACGTGCATTCCTAGCAGACGGAGAGAGAGGGAGAGAGAGAGAGAGAGAGCGGAGCGATAGTATGAGAAAAGAGAGAGAGAGGGGGGGAGGAGAAAGAGGTTTATTGCGTTACTTAGTACCAAGAGTCGGTCTCTCTCTCTCCAACACAATAATAAATCAATCTCGGCTATTGTCTCCTCCCGCCTCCCTCCAGCAGACCTCTCACTTTCATTGGCTCTGTAGGAAATGACCCCAGAGATAGCGAGCCTCCGGTCGGGGGAAGGGGGAGGGGGGGGGGGGGGTTGTTCGTTACGGGTGTGCGATCGCGGGCAGACTCCCCCCCCCCCCCCTCTCTGAGTGTGCGCCGCTGTTTCCGTTCGCAATTACGCAGAGTCGGGTCAGGGCCGGCAACAAAATTAATTACGGGCAATAATCCCTCATTATTGGCAGTGAGGGGACCCCAGCCGGCTACCTCGAGAGCGGAGGCGTTTCGTGGTCGTGTCCGTGGCTGCAGCAGCGGCCCCTCAAAATTAAATGACGTCGAAGGAAACAATGAACCAGCGCCGCTGCCCTCGCAATGAATGAATGAACGGATTAATTAATTAATTATTTAATTAATTAATTAACTAAAATATTCGGTTTCACTACTCGTCCTACATTAAATATGTTTCAAAATAAAAATATTTAGCAAATCATGAGGTACATGTTATGAGCCTGGCCTCACCGTTAGCCGAGAGGACCCACCCGAGATACTGACCCTGACCCAACCTAAGGGGCCTCCCCACAGGCTGCTGAGCCTAACCGCCCCCGAGCCAAGCGGACGCAGCGCGCCTGCACAGCGTGGGGTAGGCAGGCCCGCCCGGCACCGGCGTCGGGCGGGCCTGCCTACCTCACAGGCGCCGTGCCGCTCTCCCACCATGTCTGTGTGAGTTTCCCCGCCTGCCCTCCAGGTGGTGCTGGTGGTGGCCGCCAACCAGCAGATGCGCAGCACCACCAACCTCCTCATCATCAACCTGGCCGTGGCGGACCTGCTGTTCATCGTGTTCTGCGTGCCGTTCACGGGCACCGACTACGCGCTGCCGTTCTGGCCGTTTGGCCACCTCTGGTGCAAGATCGTGCAGTACCTCATCGTGGTCACGTCCATGGCGTCCGTGTACACGCTCGTGCTCATGTCGCTGGACCGCTTCCTGGCCGTCGTCTACCCCATCAGCTCCATGACGGTGAGTGTTGACGCAACGCTACCCCTCCTCGGCGCCCTCGCCACGCGCGCTCCCTCCCGGACCGCACGTTTTCCTTTCGGTTTCCCTCCTTTGCCACGGCCGATTACACTCCGAGATAACTCAGTCTCGCCGCCCCGATCGCCTCGCCCTATCTCGGACCATTTTTCACTCCGTGACCTCCTCGCCTCCTCCTCCTCCTCCTCTTCCTCTTCTTTTTCACTTCTCCAATGTTTCGTCATTTTCTCCGAGGGGTGCAGAGCGCAGGCAGGGCGGGGCCCTCTCTCGCTGACGCAGTAACTGGCGCGCGGCGTCACAAACTGACGCGCGCCGCCGAAAAATGAAATCGGTTGCCGATAAACGGCTCCCACCTCCGTCACGACGCCACGCGCCGGGCCACGCGCCGGGCCCCGCGCGGGCTGCAGTCATCACTTTTTCTTCCCGATCGGGCGCACCCTCTGCTAATTACCACGTCTGCTTGCAAACGACGGCCTGGCGGCGCGCCTGCCAAGCGGTGCACTATTTAAAGCCCCCCCCCCCTCCGCCCTTGCCGCCACCGTCGCCGGGGCAGTTTCTTTTTCATTTCCGCCGTCGCACTCCTCGCGCCCCGCGCTTTGATAAATCGCTGATAACTTTCGACTTTTTACCCGGACACAGCTGCTCCGCCCCCGCCCTCTCTCTACCTCCTACCCTCGGTCAGCAATGCCGGCGGGGGTTGGGGGTCGGCTGGCCGATGAAGATAATGAATTGAATGTCGTGGTGCCGTGGAGGCGGCGCTTGCCTTCGCCGTCAGAGCCGGGGCCGCGGGGCCGCCACAGGGCGCCGGGAGCCGACCTCGGCAGCCGGTATCCCCCCCCCCCTCACCCCTCTCGCCCGCCCCCCTTCCCCACCCCGACCTTGTGGCGTCTGATACAATTATTTGTCAGTCAGCTACAGCAGCATGCTCTTCCTCGCCGTTTTCGGCGTTTGGAAAATATATAAAGAGCCCTCCGGCAACACGCCGCCGCCGCCGCCGCCGCCGCCACCGCCGCGTCCTTGGCTCGCAGATTTCCAAGTGCGGGAGGGAAGTATCGTTGGTGAGCGCGGCCCCCCGCAGCGCCGCGGGGACCGGAGGCCCCGGCCAGGCCCCGGCTCCACCGCCTCGGCTCTCTGCCTTGTGTTGACTCAGCCGGTGCGACTTATAGGATCTCCTTGAGGGCGGTGTAAGAACGGGGGCGGTTAGAGGGGGAGAGAGATAGACGGAGAGAGAGGGGGGGGGGGAGGAGAGGGAGAGAGGGAACAGACTGCACGAGAGGGACAGAGAGTGAATTTGCATGCCGCCTACCTTCCGGGCCCCGTACTCGGCCTCCGGGCGGCGCGGCGGCGTCGTCGGCGCCCTCCTCGCTCCTGACGCACCGCCCCGCCGCGCCCCGCCGCGCCCCGCCCTGCCCGTCGTGATCCCGAAAACGTGCTCCAAATTATGCGAGCACATCTCTCCAGGGTACTAGAATACCATAGCAGAAAGCAATTTGCACTAAAACCGGCCACTTATGAATGCATGAAACGGGTGGACTCGCTCCGCCCCGGCCCGGCCCGCGAGAGGGCAGGCCGCGGCCCGCGGCGGCAGCGGCGCGGGCCGCCGGGGGGGGGGGGGGGGGGGGGAGGCACCGGGCACCCCGTCGAGCCGACCACCGCGTCAGCCGCCACACGCGCCTACGGCCGCCTCGCACCGAGCCTGCAGTGCGGGCCGCGTATGCATTTCCACGACTTTCCCCCACGAATGTCCCCCGCGCCTTCCCGGCCCCTCCCGCCGTGTGCGGCATGTCGGGCTTCTCGGGGCGCCGCCCATTCGCAGCCGCGGTGCCGCGCGGCGCGCGCTGCTAGCGGAGTTTGTTTGCCGGCGCGATTGCTTCTCCGAGGCTCGTCGAGGGTGTTGGGAGGAAGGGAGGGAGGGAGGGAGGGAGGGAGGGAGGGAGGGAGGGAGGGAGGGAGGGAGGGAGGGAGGGAGGGAGGGAGGGAGGGAGAGGGCGCCTCCACGACGACCCAGACGACTTCAACCACCGCATCGCTCCCGCGCCACGCCGCGCCGGGGGGCATGAGAGTGCTGCCAGCAGGTGCGTGGAGTGGAGTGGAGTGGAGAGGAGTGAGCCCGGGCCGCACTCACGCACTCGCGGCACTCTCCGTCCCGCTCCGCTGCACGCCCGCTGCAGCGTCCCCTCCCACTCCCACTCGAGGTAACGAATGTCTGACGACACCTTCGCGACACCCTGCGGCGGCGCCGAGCAGTTTAAGTAGTACACACGGCTGCGCGCTACACATTATTTCGACGTATTTGCTCGGGGAGTTCCCCCCACCCCCCGCACACACACACACACACACACACACACACTACGCGTGCACACATACAAACCCTTACACACACAGAACTAAGCCCTCGCACGCCCGGGACCCTGCACTCCAGAAAATCCACGACAGCAGCATTATATTAGAAGTATTTTTTTATTAATATTTGAAGTGTGTCAGAAGAAGAGGAGGGAGGGGGTAGGGGGCGGTACGGGGTGGTCAGTGTGCGGGCGGACCGCCTGCGGGAAGCGAGCCCACAGGGCCGCACCCCCCGCGGACCCGCCTCTCCGACCCAGTCCCGTCCGCTGCTGCCGGCCGAATTGAAGGACACGGTCTTCGTCGTAAAGGGAAACACGACGTATATACATGTAAATACACATTTAATACGCGCCCCCACCGGAGGCCCCCCCTCCCCTCCCCTTCTCTCGCTCCTCTCTCTCTCTCGGCAGTAAAAGAGGGAAGTATGGGAAAACCTGCTGCGAGAAATGGAAATAATGCAGGGGTCATATCGGCCTGCCGTTTATGGTTCGGTGGGGGGTCCGGGCTGCTCGAGTATGTGTGTGTGCGCGCGCGTGTGTGTGGCGCTGGCGGGGGGTCCTTCCGCGCAGCAGGTACGAGTGTGAGTGAGTGAGTGACGTCACCGAGCGTCGGCCCACGCCGCGACAGAGAGGCGCCCACCAACCGACTGGCCCGGCCACTTTCCGTCGCCGTCGCCCTCTCCCTCTCTCGCTTATGAACGGGAGCACTCGCATACTAGCTTCTCCCCCCCCTCTCTCTCTCTCTCTCTCTCTCTCTCTCTCTCTCTCTCTCTCTCTCCACGGGAACCACGAGCCTCGCGCGGGTTTCGACTCTGTATCGGAAATGTCGGCGCGGAGGAGGCGTCGGTGGGTCGGGTCACCTTCCGTAAAAGAAAAACGAAACGCGCGGGACACATAAAATAATGAGCTCGTAGACCTCGACTGTCCCTGTGACTGACTCGCGTCTGTCTTCCAGGTGCGGACGGAGAGGAACGCGTCCATCGCCATCTTCTTCATGTGGCTGGTGATCCTGGTGGCGTCCGTGCCGGCCTTCCTGTTCCACGGCGTCGTCTCCTACAACCACGGCGAGCTCGAGCACTCGCACTGCGTCTTCCTGGAGGCGGATCCACAGTTCCGGCCCGACGGCTACAACCAGGCGTCCTTCAGGGTCAGTAATTGTTTTTTTTCGACCAACGTTTATGATTTAAAAAGGAGATAAAGAAAAACTGAACGCACCCACAGAAGGACTTTTTTGAAACAAGTCAAATTGGATTAAAACAAGAACATTTTAGACGCGAAAGAACCTAGTCATTTCTAAGATTGAATAAAGAAAACATTGTGTTAGATTTTCTTGACTATTAATTTGACATTTTTAAGTTTTTAAGCTAGATTTTTCCGACTTAATCTTAGATGTGACCAGGACCCACATGGCTAGAAATTTTCTTGTGTGAAGGGCATTCTTTGGTTGCGGGGGAAAATGCGATTAATCGAGATGTTGTTCTGTCCGCGGACGCTGGTTATGCGATGCGACAACCACGAAGGGGAGGGTCATGATGTACACGGAGTGGCGCAGAGAGGACTGTTGCAGCGGCAGTGCGCCTCGCCTCGCCTCCCAGTGACGCATGGCGGCACCTGCGAGATAGCAAGTGATCAATGCACCGCCCGGGGCGACGCGACACGAGCAGAGAGACAGAGAGAGAGAGAGAGAGAGAGAGAGAGAGAGAGAGGCAGTGTGAGAGAGAGAAAGAGAGCGGGGACAAAGTGCCTGTCGAGGGGGTAACCAAATGGCGGGACGGCGCGGCGGCGGTCTGCTGGCCGCACCCTCAACGCCCCCGCCGCCCCCGCCGCCCCCGCCGCCCCCGCCAGGGAGGGGATCGAGGGGGCCCCCCGAGGAGGGGGGGGGGGCTGGCCCCCTCGGCCCCCCTGCGCAGTCTGCACCCAACTGCTGCAGTCGTCTCCGGGCCGCGGCTGCGACGGATGGCATGGCGTAAGACCTGTCACCGGTCCTCCCTCCCTGTCCTCTCTCTCTCTCTCTCTCTCTCTCTCGCCCTCTCTCTATATATCGCTCTCTCTCTCTCTCCCTGCCATCTCCTCTTCATTCTCTCACAGTCGTTGCGCGGCACAATGAGCACGAGAGAGGAGAAAAAAAGAAGTGAAGGCTGTAGCCTGACAATAATCTGCGGCCTAACGCTGAAGTGGCTGGATCCGCCCTCGGCCCGGGTTTATGCCGCTGTTCGGAGCCGTTGGTTTGGCGGGGCCGCGGACCGGAAGCTTAACTCGTTGCCTCTCTGCTTCAGGCCAGTCCGGGCAATTTTAAGAGCATTGGACCCACTCTGGATTTTTCTGTGTCGCGCGGTCGTCGGGTCTCGAGTTTTGCAAATAAGAATTGTTGTCTGAGCGGTATACCTCGCCGCTCACACACATACACACACAAGCATAAACCGACCCCGGCAATAATTTTGTACTCGTTTTAATTTGGCAAAGTTGGTGTCGCTTCGCCGCCGCCGCAGCCCACATTTCTCCTTTGTGGAGTTGGGCAAAGTCTTTAAGCGGGCCGCCCCACGCGCCGCACCGCAGCAGCAGCAGCAGCAGCAGCCGGTAGCTGGCCGGACCCTCCCCCCACCACCACTGGTGTTTGCGAGCCATTCGAGTACGTCACTTCAGCCCCCGCCTGTCCCTGCCGCAACCCCTTCCCTCCCCTCGTTTTCTCTCTTTCTCTCTCCCCCCCTCTCTCTCTCTCTCTCTCCCAGCGTCATAGTCCCCACGTGAGAATGGGTCGCACGCACTTCTTTTTCCCTCGCCGCGCCTTTTTCCGAATAAACTTTTCCAATTTGAGGCAGAGCGGTCGTCACGGGCCCAGCTTAGCTCCGCCCCACGGCGGCGGCGGCGGCGGCGGCGGCGGCGGCGGCGGCAGCGGCAGCGGCAGCGGTCGTCGTGTTTGTGCCGTTTCCAGAGGCGACTACAGGGCGGTCACGTCTTCGTAGGCCCCGTGTCCTCCCCCTCCCTCCCGCACCCCCCTCCCCCTCCCCCGGCAGCCCTCTCGCGGCACGACGGGGCGCCCTCTCCGAGGTGTCCCCGGGGTCCAATAATATCACCTTGCCTCCGGAACCGAAGGGCCCTGAGGACCTTGCGGGAGACAGAGACAGACCGCGCGGGCCCTGCAGCTCGTTGTCCCCCCTTGCTGGTCCTCACGGGTCCTTCCGGGTCCTCGGCGCACCGTCGGGGCACCCCGCGGCCCCGCCAACGGACACTTGCGGCCGGAAGTGTTTGATGGGAATGCCGAAACGGCGGCATTCACAAAAGCGTGTTTGTTGTTCCTGATGGCCTTGGTGTGCTGCAGATCATCTTCTTCCTGGCCGCCTACGTGGTGCCCCTGCTCACCATCGTGGCCCTGTACCTGCTCATGCTGACCCGGCTGTGGCACGGCGTGGCGCCCGGGGGCCGCGTTTCCGCCGACAGCCGGCGCGGCAAGAAGCGCGTCACCCGCATGGTGGTGGTGGTCGTCGCCATCTTCGCCACCTGCTGGGCGCCCATCCAGGTGAGCGGGCCCTCTCGCCTTGCAGGACGGGGCTGACAAAACTATTTCAATTACCTTTCTTGTTTGTCCCCCGGGGCAAAGGATCTACAGGGTGAGAAACTACAGTTAAACTGTCGCTTTTTGTACGGAAAATTAAAGTACTGTAGGTGGTAACGGCACTTCACTAACGGTGTAGCTACAATAGAATATACAATAGAAATTTTTACATGAAAGTGGCACTATAGTTTCAACTGTAGTTTCGCCGCAGATCATAACGCCCGAGATTTGTTTCTGTGTCTTTTTTTAGCAAAGTTCAAGTTTTAGTTGTGATATTTCGCCCTAGGGAAGGGTTTTAGTCCCGACCCGACGAGGCTGGCCGCCCGCTGTGTGCGCTCCAGTTACATACCTCGCGATTCGATTCCGGGAAATGAATTGAATGACACATAATTCCCGGCGCCCCGGAACTTATCCGCGGACCCGCTAACCGGATCCCCGGACGCGGCGCGGTTCATTATCAGCGTTCGCGGTGCCCGCGGTGCTCGCGGCGGTTCGCGGGGGGTCGCGAACCCGTTTCACGTTCCGCTGCCTCTCACCGCTTTCACCGCGCGGCCCGCGGCTAGCGTCCCCCCCGCGGCATTCAGATGAATAACGCCCTCTCTTTCTCTTTCGCTCTCTCCATTTCTATCTCTCTCTCTCTCTTTCCGCAGATCATCCTGGTGCTCAAGAGCGTGGAGAGGTACGACATCAACGGGTGGACGCTGGTGCTGCAGATCGTGAGCCAGGTGCTGGCCTACATGAACTCGTGCGTCAACCCCATCCTGTACGCCTTCCTCTCCGACAACTTCCGGAAGGCCTTCCGCAAGGTGGTGTGCGGGGCGCAGCACGCGCTGCCCGAGCACCGCAACGGCCGCCTGCTCCCCGAGAAGTCGACCCGAACGACGGGGACCACGGCGACGACGCGGCTCAACGGCAACAGCATCGACATCTTGTGAGGGCGCGCCGGGGGCCCGGCGGCCGGACCCGGGGGCGCCCCCGGGGGGGTCCCCGGGGGGCAGCCCGGCAGCGCCAACGGCAAGCAGCACCACGCCGGGGCCGCCGCGCCCGCCACGGCCGAGGACTTTGTGTAGCGGGCCGGGACCGCGGCAGCGATCGGCGGGGACGTCGGGCGCCTCGGGGACCGGCAGCAGTCTGCCCTCGCGGGTGTGCCCGGCCGGGGCCCTTCCTGAGCCCCGGACCGTCCCGGCCCGCCGCCACCCGCCGCCACCCGCCGCCACCCGCCACACCCCGATGCTCCAAGTGGAAGCGATCTAGAGTCCTCATGTCCCCTCCTGATTCTAGCGCATTGAAACGGCAACATTTGTTCAGCCCGGGTTCAAATACCGGATTTCGTTTTCCTCTTTTTGCTGTGCATTCTTCCACTCGGCGTCAGGGTGCGAACGGCGCGAGCGGTGCGGGGGGCTCGAGGGCCGGCGACGTCCGCGAAGGGCCTCGGCGCGGGGGCGGGCCCGCGACAGCAGCGCCGCAGGGCCGGGGGCGGCGCCGGGCGGGTACCGGACGGCCCCAGGACGGCCCCAGGACGGCCCCAGGACGGCCCCAGGACGGCCACCAAACGTCTCTCACGTTCCGGTGGGGCTTAGAGGCTGAGCCCTTTCATTTGGCGGCCCCCATGAAGGAGAGAGGAGCGCAGGCATGACAAATAAACAGTTCAACGAAAACAACGTAAAAACCGGAATGGCTTGCCTGCTCGCTCGTGATATTGAAAAGGAAACACAGTGGACAGGACGAACAAAGCAAAAGGACCATACGTGCTTGTGTTATCATACGCCGCATCACTGTTTCTCGTCGTACTCCTACTTATTTTTGTACTACATTGGGACAGATTTATATGTGTACATTTAGAATGCTATGACTCTATGTTTTTCTTAACGTCGCGATTCTATTTTTGTATTGTGGTTCGGGTCGGACTGCAAGCCCGCCCCGTCGTAACGTTCCCCCCTAAAGATGATATTTGTCCCCAGCAGAGGCAGTGGCAGGCCCAGGCTGCGCCGCCTTCCGGCCTCCATGTGTAGACTTAAGACGTTGGTGTACATATACTGCTCGCGCCGGTCCCCCCGGCACAGCCCGGCACAGCCCGGCACAGCCCCGCTGAGGCGGCCGCCCGGGCAGAGCCACCCTGTCGGCCGCCCCCGCCGGGGACCCGCAAGGCGCGAGATTTCAATAAATTTAATTCATTCACAAAAACCAGCGTCGCATGCTTTCTTACCCTCACCTAACCTCACACTCGCACAAGCACACAATATCGAAAATCAAAATATTTAAAAATAAAACAAAAAGGTTGGAAAGGCGGACCAGGCCCCTTTAACGGCCACGGGGCGCCGAACTAAGAGAAGACCGAGGCTAGTCGAGCCATAGTACCTGGAACAATGGTACTCTGCCTGTGGAAGAACACGAAATTAATCTTGTCAATTAGAAGCAGATCTTTTTTTTTGTGTGTGTTCCGGATTTTGAAAAAATCGACACACGGGCGGCTGAGGAGGTCCTAGACCCCGCGCAAAAACAAATTACCCACTTACAGTTTTTATAAATAAATAATGAAACAAGAATCAATAAGAATAACGCTGGTTCAGAACTTCTAGCTGTCAGCGCCGGTCCCCGTGAGGAGTGGGCCGGGACTGGAATGTGCTTGCTCGGGGCTGAGGGACGCGGAGCGCCCGCCGTGCGGCGGGTAGGCAACGAGCCGCGCGCGCCGGCCCAGCGGGCCTGCCTATGCTCCGGGCGGCCCCGGGCGGCTCACTCACTGCCGGCCCGGCCAGCCCAGCCATCTATTAATTGGGCAATTACCCGATGCAAAACGAGGCGATGCGGTCTGCGGCGCGGCGTGGGGCGGGGCCGAGGGGCGCCTCATGACGGGTGTGCACTGACTGCTGACTGGACCGGACTTTTCCGTTGACTGGAATGAAAATTTTGCGATCATTTATGGTTTCTGTGCTCTGAGCTGCTACCCACCCCAAAGTAGGTTAAAAATTCATTCCTACCGTGACCAGAACTCAAAACGAAAATATTTTTGTTTCGCTTAAAAATATGTGGATGCTAATGAAAAAAAATTGCAAAAATGGGTGGGCACTACCTCGTCCCAGGCCTCCGCCTGGAACCCCCCTGCTTAACTTCGACAACTAGACACAGCGCGCCCCCGGTACTTTACACACCGTCGCCTTAGCTGAGCCGACAGAAAAAACGCACCGACCGGCAAAGAGTTGGACATCCGACCAGCCACTCGCCGGCCGGACTCGCGAACCACGCGGCTACCGAGCTTCGGTGTGGAGCGGCCGTGCGCTCCCGGTACTGTAGCCGCACGACGTGTCCGACTGGAAATTGACTGGAGTCTGACTGGAGTCTGACTGGAGAGTGCCTGGACCGGAAGCAGTGTGGTACCCCTCAGGCGGGGCGGGGCGGGGCGGGGCCCGGCCTTGTTTCGGAGCATCGCTGCCACGGCGCTCAGTGCACTGAAATGGCGTAGCCTATTTTTGCCAAAATAATAAGAAAAATACTGTTTTGGAGCGCTGTGTGTTTTATCCGGGTACGTCACGGATTTGATGCCTCATATCACCCATTCCCTAGTTGAGCTATAAATGACAATTCCATCGAAAACCTGCTGTAGAGGGCAACTCAGTGCTACAGCAGCAGCTCGATTTTTTCCATCCCCGCACTTCTCTCCGGCTTTATTTTGGGCAACACTGGAAAAGCACTTGCAAAGTGGAACGTGGGGGGAAAAACCTGTGAACTGGCTAGCGCCCTCGCTTAATTATAAATATACGATAATGGATCCGCACGGAGTGGTTTCACACGCGTGCCGGGCGGCGGCGAGGTCCGCGAGGCAGGTGGAAATGCCACAGAGGCGGGCGGCGAGGTGTGTTCTCTCTGGTCGGGGGGCGGCGCTGAGAGAGGGGTTGCGATGCGGGTAGCCACACAACAAGGGCAGGGCCCCGCCACGCCCCCGCCGAGCCCCAAACAGGATCTCGTAAAGTTTGGGAAGTTGTGCATGGCGCACTGAACAAGAGTTGTAAAAGAGGGACGTGCGCTGCTTTATAAGAGCACTCTGAGCCGCGGCAGCGGTGGCGCGTGCCGCGAGTCGACGACCAGACACAACCGGTTTTTTTTTTCCTTCTTCAATTTGTTCTCTTCTGACAAAGGATTTCAGATTTACAAAGGTGCCTCACGTAATGGTCTCGAACTGTTTGAAGTCCGGTCCAACGCCCCACCCTTCCACAGTAATTAAAAAAAAAAATAAACCGACGTATTCGTTTTTAAATTAACTTTTTCATATTGGCATCCTGAGGACGCCTGTGCACTTTATCTCCGCCTGGTGTGGATTCGCGTGGTACTTCTGGCAGGGGCCCCCGAGCCCGGTTCGGCTGCCGTTTTCAAGCAGATGAGAGCAGACGGCCGCTCTCTCTTCCTCTCCCCCCTCTCTCCCTCTCCCCCCCCCCCCCCCCCCTCTCTCTCTCTCTCTCTCTCTCTCTCTCTCTCTCGAGGTGGGGAGCGGGTCCCGCGGACAGCGCTCAGATAGCCCTCAGGCGCCGTGTGGACACGAAAAAAATAAAGCAACCAAAAACAGGGGGGGAAAAGGATGTTGGTTTTTCTTTTCATAAAGCGAAAATTATTTAAATTTCAACGCAGAAGCAGAGGTGTGCGCACCGATTTCTTTGAGAAACAATGGGAACGTGAGTTGAGTTTTCCTTGCTATGCCAGATAGGTACCGTGGAAGAAGAGGCGAGGGGATGGGGAGGGTGCCCGGCACTGCCCACAGCCCGGCGCGGCCGCTCGGTCCGATTCATTTGTTTTGCACGGGCCGTGTTTATCCTGGGCGTGCTGTGGTATCGCAGAGACCCTGCCGGGGCACGGGCCGGGCCTAGGCACGCGCACCCGCGCACGCCGCACCGCAACGCACCTGCCAGCGCGCTACACTTCCAGCCCCGTCCGTGTCTCGCACCGGTCAGAGAGAGAGAGAGTGAGTGAGATAATAAGGACAGGGGAGCGAGGGGCGGTTGAGAAGAGAGAGAGAGAGAGAGAGCGTTTGGCGTATTGTGCCGATGCCCACGGGGCGGCGCGGGGCCGGCAGGGTCGTTAGGCAGAGACTTGCCTCTCCCGAAGCTCCCTGGGCGTCGATGATTCATCGTCTTGCTCCGTCCTTTCTTTTGGGAAGCCCCCGCTGCCCCGGGAGCCCCGGGGGGCCTACGGCGGGCCCCACGGCGGGCCCCACGGCGGGCACCACGGCGGGCCCCACGGCGGGCACCACAGCGGCCCTACGGTGGGCCCCACGGCGGGCCCCACAGCGGCCCTACGGTGGGCCCCACGGCGGGCACCACAGCGGGCCGCCGCACGGCAAACCTCCCCACGGGCGCTACGAACGGTTATTAATTACTCGATGGGCTCGCGAGCAAGGCGAGAGGTAAGCGCAACGTCGGCGCGGCGGCGGCAGCGGCTTGAAATATACCCCATTGTCCTCATCGGCCGGGTTTATACACTTTACGGCGCGGCGAGGCCGGGCGAGGCGGCAGAGAGACTCCCAGCACGGGGCGCGGTGGCGGCGTGGCGCTTGCCAGAGCGCCGCGAAAAAGGAGAGAGAAAATACAACGGACACGAAGAGCGAGAGAGATAGTTAGAGAGGGGGGAGGGCAGAGGTATGAAAACGGAAGGACGTAATCAATATTGAACGCCAATTAAGCCCCAGCGGCAGCAGCACCGTCGCTTTCTGCGGGTTTCTATGCGCAATATGTTTTTAAATCATATTTTTGAACGATATTTTCCCATAATTTAGTGGTGACAGGAACGGAAATGCCAGCGCCGATACCACGCACACACACACACACCCCCTCCAAAGTGTTGTCCGGTGTGTAGTCCCCGCGCGGGGGGCCGAGAGGACCGACGGACCGGCGGTGAAACTCTTTCACATAATTCGCGCCGCGCCGCGCCTCGCCACGCGGAATAAAGAGCGATCACACATTTGCATACATCATCCGAGAGCGGGAGTTAATAATCCGACCCATTTAGCGCCCGTCCCCCGCCGGCACGCGGTCTCTCTCTGACGCACGCGAATCCGCGTCGCAGCCTGCTTGGTGAGGGGGAAGGGAGACCCTGAACGCCATCCATCCGCCGCATGTTCCCATCTGGCAGCCACAAAGCTGCACAGAGCGTGCCGGGTAACTTCCGACCCTCGCGTGTGCGGCGCGCTCACCGAGCTCCGAGTCGGATCGCTTTACATGCCGGCAGGGCCCTCGCTGCTCCCGCTCTCGCGTCTCGTCACTACACGAGCCTCACCCCCGAAGCCCGCACCGCACCGGTGACTTTTCCCAGGATAGGGTATCCCGCTGAAACTCAGACCGGACGAGCGTCGGGGGAGGTGCAGCGGGCGTCGGCCACGAGCCGAGTGTAAAGCATGCGCGCCACCGGCGGACCGTGGAGTGGACCCGCGATCAGCCACTCGCCGGTTGGCCTCGCTGACCAAAGGGCCACCATACCGCACCCCTAACCACCGCGCGATTTATATACTTCCGCCGCTGCACTGCTGGCTGACTCATTAGCGATAATTCGGGTCTCATACCACACCGTTATAGTTGTTGCAACTCAACGATTTTCTGTCAGGTGACTGATATGGTCACTGACAATCTGTGGACAACCTTTCATGAAGTTGCCATAAATAGGAAAGGACATCACCGTATAATACAGGGGAACCAGGAAGCGACCACCTCGCCTTTTGACCCTCTGTCTGTCTGTATCTGTCTCCCTCTTTCGTCTCTCTCACGCGTCCCTCTGGTGGGCCGTGGGGTAGGTCGGGGTTGCGGTGGCGCGCGCGGTGGAGGAGGCGGCAGGCGGAGCGCCGTCGGCTCTACCCCGGCCCCGCCCCGCGCGGAGTATATGCGGCACCAGCCGCGGCGTGGGGCGTCGCGACGCGGGGTATCGCCTCCCGGCCGCCCGGCCTGCCGCTGGTGCCCCCGGCGGCGTTGACAGGACAGAGCCGGCGGCGGCGAGGTAAAAAAGACACCGGTTGCCGCCGGGCAGCGCCGTGCCGGCGTCGGCAGCGGCGGCCAGCGGTGGTGGGAGTCTAAGTTTCGGTATTTTTAGAAAATTTGGCGACTCTGAGCCGCCGTGACGACGGCGACGGCGTCAGCGGGGAGGAAGGGGAGGAGGGGGAGGCGAGGGGGGGAGGGGGAGGAAGCCCGGGCGTCGTCTGCCCCGCACGGTGACCCCGCGGTGACCCCGCGCCCCCGTCGGGGAGGTCCCAGTCCCGGTTACCCGCTTCCGAGACGGTTCGGCAGCATCCGGGACGAGAGTGGGAGGGCGCTCCCCTTCCTCGTTCTGAAGAGGTCTCCAGTGTCCTCTCCCACTCCCTCTATGCTGTCTCCGAATTTACATCTTTGACTTGTGGGCTTAAGGACGAGGCCCCTCGGGCCCTTAATGGTCCCCTGAAATGTAGGCAACCGACGATCCATTAAGCCTGAAAAGCGACACCCCAAGCCGCTCCTGGATCCGCCCCCGCTATTCGGCAGCATGCGTCACGCACTTGCATCGGGGACGACAGCTCGACGCAGATCGGAGCAGAGGGGAGGGGGGCGTCGACGGGGGCGTAGGGGGCGCCCGTTGCCCCCCGTCGGGGACGCCGTCGTGGGCCGCTGGGGCCGCTGGGGCTGCCGGGGCTGCCGCGGCGCGGAGGTGCAGCATCCCGGGGCCGCCGAGTCCTCAGTCTGAGCCCAGCTGCCGCCGCGGCCCGCGTGTTCCGAGGCGCCCCCGTCCCTGCCCGCGTCCCTGCCCGTGTACGTGTTCGTGTGTGCGTGCGTGCGTGTGCCGGTAGTGCCGGCAGATCGTGTGTGACCTGCGCCTATAAGGATATGCCAGCGGCGTCCTCCGTGTAGCCAGGTGAGTGCGCGCCGCCAGACACGTCCGCGTCGGCCAGACGACGGCGCTGGACTTGGGACCCGCGGCGGCCGACGGCGTCCTCGCGGCCCACCGTCAACGAGATCATCCTTGCCCCCCCCCCCCCCCCTCCCCCCGCCACGCCACGGCCACGACAACGGCACTTTGGCGGTAGGCAAACCCGGGTATACTCCATGCACGGGTGTCGTGCGGGCCGGCCTACCCCGCCCGCCGCGGGCGCCCGGCCTGGCCGCCTCTGGCACGGTTCCGATGTCACCGGCCAGGCCGGCCGGACTGTCCATTAGCCTAGGCGACGCGTGCCTCTGCAGCGTGCCGTGTCGCATAGACTGTGCGACCGGCGGCCAGTTTGTGAATGGATAACGTAGTGCACACCCAAGGTGTGTCGTGTGTAAGGGGGCGGGGGAATTTGTCAAAACAGCAGCGGCAGCCAGCAGCCAGGCCGACGCACATACACGTACACACTGCCAAAAACAGCTTCAAAAAGCCTCCACGCATACAGCATGAGCCACTAACCATATTATGGACTGTGAAAAGCTTCACACCGCAAAGCGACCCGCCTCGTCGTCGCCGTCACCCTGGTGGCGATGTCGAACAAACTGACTGACAAGAAGCCGCTCAGGCCGGCGGCTCTACAAAGCGCACGGAACTCGGCGCCCCGCTTTGATGGTCACCGAATTTATATTTTTACGACCCATCCCATCTCCTTTGGTTCTAACTGTCCTGCACTTCGCACACACACACACACACACACACACACACACACACAGTGCCTGTCGTCGAGTCGGGTGCCGTAAATCCATCCGCGACTCAGCCCCCCGCCCCCCCCCTCTCCCCTCTCCCCGTTGGTTCACACGGCTGCAGGTTACCCGTGCATCACTTGTCGGGCCACAGCCAATGGGTACGGCCTTTTGGAGTCACTGCCGCGTGGTGTCTGCCATCGCAGAGGCGCCCCCTCAGGATGCACGTTCTGTCGGCGAGCTACTCGGCCGGCCTGTTGTTGACGCGGTGCCGGGCGCGCGCCCCTTGCAGCTCAAGCAGCCCATCCTCGCACGCACGCGCGCACGCAAACGGGGCACGCACGCGGCCGCCGCCCAGACGGGGGGCGTGGCGGAGCGGGCGGGAGGGCGGGAGGGCGCGGCACCGCCGACGGATTTAGCCCCCCCGGACGCAGGCGAGGGGAAGGGGCCGGGGTAGAGGGGTGGGGGGGGGGGGGGGGGGAGACACCCGCCACCGCCTCATGAGCGAAAGCATCCCGACATTCTCCTCCCGCACACACACACACACACAGATTAGCCGCATCAGTCACAGCGACCATTTCCGATGATTTCTCACGGACAGTGTCGCCAGGGTCCGACTCCAGCTTCCGCCTTCGTGTTGATCAATTTTTGTAACAATTGCCGGGGGTCATATGTATTTTTAATTGCATATTCAGCTCGCGTGTAGCTTTTCATTCATATTCCTCGAAACACTTCGCAAGTGAGTAGAAAGTTTTTACACATGTGCCCCCGACCGGCTAACACGCTCCGCACCTCGCCTGCAGCGGGAGCGAGACGGACGCACCTGCCGACTTGCCGACTACGTATCGACTGCCAAGATTAGTTATTAGTGCCTCTGCCGAGCCGAAACCTTCTCGCGCCCGGCCAGCCCGCGGCCCGCCGGCCTGCCGCTGTCGCTCCTGGCTGCCGCCCGCATTAACCAGAGCGGACTGGGGCGCGTGGGGAGACAGAGAGAGAGAGAGAGAGAGAGAGAGAGAGAGAGAGAGAGAGAGAGAGTGAGGCGCCAATTCGAAGCAGAAAACGCTGTACTCCGAAGCCGCAGTGCTCATTTAGCGCCGTCCCGAACCCCGCAGCGTGACTTTGGCGACTGAGCAACCGCTTAATTTTATTTCTCACACCCATTGTGGGGCTGGGTTAGAAGTCTCCTCTCTCTGTCTCCGTCTCTTTCTCTCTCTCTCTCTCTCTCTCTCCTCTCTCTGTATCTCTCACTCATTCTGTCTCTGTGCATCTCTCTCACACACACAGCGCAGAGAGTCATCGGCCCCTAGGCCCCTTCCGTCTGGCCCGGCAACCCCCCGGCAGCGCCCGGCAGCCCCCGGCAGCCCCCCCCCCCCCCCCCGGTCCGATGAGCCTTACTTGCGGCTCTAACACCCGCTCAGTGCCAGTCCCATTGCATCGCCGTGCGGTTTACATACGGCCGTACGGTATGTATAGACAGAGGCCCCCACGCGCCGCCACGCGCCGCCACGCGCCGCCACGGCGCCGCCCCGGCACACGGCCGGTGGCGGCCGCAGCGTCTCGCCCACCTAAGTATAGAGCGAGTCATGAATTCATCGAACAATATTTTGGGGCGTGCTGCTGTTGCACCGCGCGGGGGCGGGCGCCTTGTGCCGATGAGATGAGGACTCGAGCTGAGCGCCGAGCCTCTGTCGGGGACGCGGGCTGCAAGTAGGCGCCACGGACTGTACACACACACACACACACACACACACACACACACACACACGGTGCCGAAATGGTCCGGACTGGTAATCGAGCCAAAAATACGAGGCGAAATTGCGGGAGGGCGTGGTGGTTGGTGGTCGCGGTTATGGGGTAGGGGTACGGGGTAGGGGAGGGGAGGGGGGAGTATCGTATTTTGGGTGGAGCCGTCGTCGGTTAGGCAGGCAGGCAGTGTGTGTGTGTGTGTGTGTGTGTGTGAGTGGGTGACCGGGACGCACGCAGTGCTACCCGAAAAAATACAGCAGACTAAAGTTTTTTGGGCCCGAGCGAAGCGAGGAGCCCTTCGCCGCGCCACCTTGGCGCTTTCTTTATTCCTCCCACCGGGTGAACCATGGTTGCACTATTCTGTGCCGTCAAGGACAAACTGCAGCGCGACCCGCGAGGACCCACGGCACCCACCACAGACAGGCTCGCTGACCACTACACTATGAGGCCAACCATGGCGGGCAAGTAACCCCCCGCGAAGCGCGCCGGCCGCCCTCGTCGAGGTCGTCTCGGCCGCAGAGTCCTCTCGGAGAGCCCCCGAGGCCATCGTCGTGCCGACTCGACGACGCCGTCGCAGTTTCTGAATGGTGGCGGATTTCGCAGGGCGCTGCGGATGCCTGACGCCTACGCTCCCGCAGAGACAGCAGTCTCTCTCTCTCGCACGCACGCACACACGCACACACACGCACACACGCACGCAGAGAGCAGCTGTGCGCTGGCACGCCCGCCGCCTCAGACGAGAGGGACTCCCCCAAACACGCCGTCACTTACACATCAGCGGGGGCGGAAGCGACTGCAGCATTCCCGGGGGCGGCGCGGCCGCCGCGGCGGAAGTCGCAAACAGTGGCCGATCACACAACCCCTCCAGTGCTCCGTGCCCCCCGGGACAACAACGGGGGACTCGATCTCGCACACTTCTGTCGCAGTCCGACGCAACTGTCACGACCCCGACAACCCCCACCGTACTGATATTGTGGCGTACTGATTGCGAGGCCCCCGTCGTGGCCGCTGCCGAACGTTTTGCTCTACTTTGGCTCATTTGAATGATAATAATTTTGGTCGATGTTCTTGTTCGCAGGAAGGCGATGCCACACAGCCGACACTAGCCAGCCATGTCGAGTTCTCCAGGAGGGGGTCCCGGCGGCGGCCCGCCCGGCGGCCCCGCGGGCTGGGGGCGGCCCCAGGTGCCGTCGCCGTTCCGGCCGTGCTCGCCCTACGGCCCGTCACCGCCACCCATCAGCGCGGCGCGGCTGCGCGGCGGCACCCCACCCCCGTGCCGCTCCCCGCTGCTGCGACTCCAGGGCCCGCCGCCCTACATACCGTGTCCGCGGCCGCGGTGGCCGTCCCCGCTGCCGCCGGGGGCGCCGCTGCCGCCGGGGCCGCGGCCCTTCCGCATGCCGCAGGTACACACACACTCACACACGCACACGCAGGAGTGGAGAGGAGGAGAACTCACCCGGATCCCACCCACTTCTACGTGCTCATGAAATGTGACGGGTGGAAGTTTGGGCTCAGACGAATCCTATAGGCTGTACTGTGGCGAAGGCTCAAAAAAAGCAACATGCAATATTGCATTTTTATACAGCATTTTTAAATTCCAGAAAAAAATTTGGAGAGGCTCGGTAAATTATTGAGCACCATTAAGGATATTCGCGGGACGGGGCTGGAAACATTTCAACCGATCATTGTTTCATGGGTGGGGTCCGGAAGCAGTCTCCTGTTGTACAAATACACGTCTTGGAGCGCGCCGCCCCCCTGACCGACGGACCTGGTCGCCCACAGAGCCCGTCGCCCATCATGTGCCCGTCGCCGGAGTACATGTTCTCGCCGTACGGGGAGCCCATCGGCATGCCGCTGGAGCCGCCGGGGCCGCCGCGGCCGCGCAGCGCACAGGCCAGCCCGGGGCCGTTCGGGCCGTACTTCGTGGCGCCGCCCCTCGGCCCGCCGCCGCCCCGCTCCCACATCCTGGAGCCGCCCCTGGACGGCGGGCAGGGGCCCTCCACGGCCGACATCATCGCGGCCCAGGGCCAGGACTACGTGGACGAGAAGTTGGCCGAGTACCAGGCCACCATCTACCTCCTGCAAGGTGAGTCGCCTCCGCTCCCCTGTCCGGCTTGTCGGCGCGCTAGCCGGAAATAATCCCAACATAAATATTAGTGATTCGGGCTCGGACCCCCCGCGGGGCCCCGCCCGCGCCCGCAGCCGCGAGCCCCGAGGCCGTCCCGTCACCCGACTCAAAACTCCTGGCACGCGTCGTGCGCGGCGTCGGCGTCGGTCGCGGTGTCATGTTTGCCGTCCCGGACACGGCGTCCCGTCTCGTCGCCGTCCCACTCGACGGAGGAGGCGGTGATGCGGCGGGGCCGGCGGGGCCCCGGCACGGCGCCGGCCTTGTAAATCACGCTCGGCGCCGTAATGTAGCGCTAGTGAGTCTCCGAGTGCTCCCGCTGGTAGTTTGTTGGTTCGCGTGGCACCCTGCCACACCGCCTACCCGCCAAGAGAATGAGTGTGTGGGCGTGCGTCAGTGTGTGTGTGCGTATGTGTGAGGGAGGGAGGGAGAGAGAGAGAGAGAGAGAAGAACCCAGTCGATTCGCGAGGCGATAAATAACAGAACCGCGGTAGCCGCGTGGTTGGCGAGTCCGGGCAGCGAGTGGCTGGTCGGATGTTCAACTCTTTGCCGGTCCGTGCGTTTTTTCTGTCGGCTCAGCTAAGGCGACGGTGTGTAAAGTACCGGGGGCGCGCTGCCGCCATTATCGCGGCTCTGTGGCCGTATGGGTAGGGTGGCTGACCAGCGGCCGAAAGGTCGTGGGTTCGAGTGTGGCTAGTTCTTCAAAATTTTTCTTGTGTCTGCGCTTGGAAGACAGAGGGTAAAATATACTTCCGAACGTGGCGTCGGTATGGCTGTCTGAACGGCCGTGCGCGCTGCGTCACTGAGAGATGTAAGCGTTGGGTTTCAACTTGAAGATTCCCGCAGCACGGTCGGGCTTACCCCCGTTCCCGGGTCCGAGGTTCTCTCGGTCGCCCGGGGTTTCCGGCGGGGGGGCTCTGTGTCTACCAAGGAAACTTGGTTCGGAGACTCGGGTGTATGCTACGGGGGTACCTAGGGTTCGGTACCTTCGTTTTCGCTCCCTGTGAATCTGGCAGACGAGGACACGCCGTCGCGACTAGGGTTCGTCGTGAAGTACAGCAGCTTCGGCTGTGTACGATATAGGAAAGCCTACCTCCCCCCCAGTCCGCTCGGGAGTGGCCGCAGTGCCACAGACCAACCAGCCAGTCGAAGGGAGTTGATTCCGGAAATCTGGCTGGCGGAGGGGGCTACATTGACCGTTGCGGAAGCGTGCCCCTGAAAAAGGCCGCTGCGTCGTGCCTGTGTCTTAGCGGCGGTCGATACCTGGTACACCGGTTCCCATTCGAACACCGAAGTTAAGCAGGAGGGTTCCAGGCGGAGGCCTGGGACGAGGTAGTGCCCACCCATTTTTGCAATTTTTTTTCATTAGCATCCACAGATTTCTGAAATAATTTCGTTTTGAGTTTTGGTCACGGTAGGAATGAGTTTTTAACCTATTTTGGGGTGGGTGGCAGTTTAGAACACGGAAACCATATAAATGATCGTGAATTTTTCATGCCAGTCAATGGACACGTCCGGTCCAGTCAGCAGTCGGTGCACACCCGTCATGAGGCCCCCCTCGGTTGTAGGTGATTGCCGTCCGGCGCCCCCGGAGGCGCACCCGGCCGCCGCCATGACCCTCGGCACGCCGTCGGCGTCGGCGGCCGCGGCGGGCTGCGGCACGGCGGCCACGGCTGCGGGGGACGGCATGGCGGCACCGCGGCGTGCGCGGGTTATTTCCGTATCGTCCACGTTGTCTGTCGTCTGTGCCCCTCGCCTTCCCCCCCCCCCCCCCCCCCCCCCCCCGACTGGGAGGCCGGTCCCGTGCAGCACGCACCGAGAGAGAGAGAGAGAGAGAGAGAGAGAGAGAGAGAGAGAGAGAGACTGGCTTCGAGAAGAAGCACAACGGCACCGTGAGCGTCGCGCCCTTCCTGCTCGCGGCAAATAGTCCGAGTCTCTTCGACAACCGTCAACACCATCTCCCCCCCCCCCCCCCCCCCTCTTTTGTGATTTTTTTCCCGCCCCTTTTATTGTTTTAAATGCATGCGTGCGGCGGAGTGGGTAGTTCAGTCGTAAGATCGGCGAGCGGTGGCACACGCACGCCTGCTCAGGCCCACACGCACGCAGGGGGCGGCAGGGGGGCCGCGGGGGGCCGCAGGGGGCCGCGGGGGGCGCCGCTAGACCAGACAGGTGCGCGCCAGCAGCCGGGCTCGTAATTTCCTGGCGAACTTCGCTCGGCTTGCAGCGCAGCGAACAGCAGCGAACAGCAGCGAACAGCAGCACTGCGGCGGGGCACTGCCCTCACCCGGCCGTATGTGTGTGTGTGTGTGCATTATTTTGAATTTCCCGCTACACGCTTCGCTCTCACTTTCGGCCTATCGTAACCGCGGCCCAGAGGCACCGCGCCGTGCGCCGCCAGCCGCGGAGCCACGCTGCTGAAACTTAGAAGATCGCCACGCCCCCGCGGCCCCCGCGGCCCCACCGCCCCTTCATTCACGGCGCGGTCTGGTCGTGCCAGCGGAGCGCTACCCGCTCACTACACGGTGTCGGACGGCAACACGGAGGGGGAAGGAGAGAACTTTAAGGGTGCACCAGTGAGGGCAACGAGCTCAGAGTCCGCGGCCGCGAGGAGAAACTCGCCGGCTGCGCGGAAGTTGTAGGGGAAGGGAGGGGGAGGGGGCGTGCAGGCAGCAGGGCTGCATCACCACACCAGCTCACAGCGATGCGGGGAGGGCAGCAACAAGGTTGCCAATGCAGGCTCGGCACGCCTTCCCGTGATGCCTACGCCTCTGCCTCTGTGTGTGTGTGTGTGTGTGTGTTGAGGGGAGTCCCGTACCAAACCCTAACCCGAACCGCCGGCTGGCCGCGTCCGCTGCCCGCGTGTTCAACGGCGGCGAATGTAAGCAAAGACAAACGCGGCGCAGAGCGGGGGCAAGGACCGGGCCCCACACCGGACCGGGCAGCGGCGCGGCGAGGGGAGGAGGCCGCGGCTAGCCGCCTTGCAGGGCCCCAAACGCCCTGCTTCGCATCCCCAAAGGCGCCCGCCCATTTCCGAACGGGGGCATCATCGGGTCCATGGGACGAGAAAGACGGAGCGATGCGAATAGACGCAGAGGAAGTAACACAGAGACACGTTGGGTGCGCTCGGCGGGGCCCCTTCTGTTCAATAACCCCGGGGAACCCTCGTTGACACAACTCTTTGAAATACGTTAGTTCTTTGTTCCCGTCTCGCCTTGTGGTCTTCAGTTTGTCCTGTCCGGACGACGGCGAGACGTTCTCGCTGCAGCCGTCGGATGTCTGCGGCCGCGACGGTGTGGTGAGGACACGCAGCGGCCCAGCGGGAGCCTCCCCCCCCCCCCCCCCCCCCCCCCCCCCCCCCCCCCCCCCCCCCCCCCCCCCCCCCTCGCCGAGCAAGGCGGCGGCGGCGGCGACGCACCCTTCCCTTCCGATCAGCTGTGCGGCCGCAGCGGCCTGCCCCCTCCCCTCCCCGCTCCGCGCCATCGTCAGCGCTCGCACTGGGTTACCAGGGCTCCCCCCCCCCCTTCCCCTCCTCTCCACGCCGCCAACACCTGATTGCATAAGGTGGCCGTGGCGGCAGGACGACCGCAGTCCAGACAGACTGCCTCGCGGTGCTCGCGGAGAGCCTTCTGTCCACCTCACTGGCCCCAAACGTGTTGACGCGGCCGGCGCCTGAGAGTTGGAGTTTTTATCGGGATAAGCAATCACAGTTCCCCGCCCCTCCACCTCCCACCCGTGTTATCACACTGCTCTCGTCGACACCTCGTCCCGATTCGTCCCGCCCATCATTATTTCTTCGACCTAACAGGAGCGAGTAAAAGCCACGTGGACGGCGCCGGCGAGGTAGACCTGCCCGCACGGCACGCGTGCGCGGTGCGGCCGGGGCTGCCTACCCGGCAGGCGCGCTACGCACTCCTTACGCACCGAGCCCCATTCATCCCCGGGGGCTCGCGGCGGAGGCTGCGGGGCCCCGCGGCCCGCGGCTGCCCACCACCCCGGAGGCCGGAGGCCCCCGCCGGACACCGCGCCACCCACCGCCGGCCTCTCCCCTTCTCCTCTCTCCAGCTGGCGCGTTGCTACGCGACGCGCGGGGGACGCGACGCGAACCTCGGCGGGCGCGGCGGAGTGCGCGGGCGCGGTGGGCGCGGCTCGCCGGGTCCCGGCGGTCCCGGCCGCGCCGCCGGGGCCGCCGGCTTGTGTTGACGGTGTGGCCGGGGCCGGGCCGGGGGAGGGGAGGGGCGGCGTATCGAGCGGGGCCCGCGGACACGCCGACATAACCTCACCACTCGATATGCGTTCCAGTTAACAACACCGCGGCGGCCGGACCGCCATCGTCCCCGGGAGCCGCGCGAGCCGCCGCCAGCACCGCGGGACCGCAGCACGGAAGGACCGCGCCGTGCCGCGCCCTGGCTCCGCCGCGTCGCGCCGCGTTAAGGCCGTTAAGGCCGTTAAGGCCGCGGGAAAGGCCGGCGTTCGGGCCGCGCGAAAGACTTTCGTGTTCGTGAGCGCGGTGACAGCGGCGACGCGGCCGAGCGTCGTCTGCTCGCGGTGTGTGTGCGCGCGCGCGTGTGTGTGTGCGTGCGCGTGTGTGCGTGTGTGTGTGCGCGTGCGTTCCGTGACCTGTGACTGTGCCGGCGGTGGTCGGCGGCGTGGTGAAGCACGTCGTCGACGCGGTGTGCGGCTCACCCCGTCACACCGCTGGACAGCCCCGCTGCTGGGCACCCGCGCGGAGGTTATGGCGCCCCCGCACAGCTGACGGCGACCCCCCGCAACCCCCGCAGCCGCCGCAGCCCCCCCCCCCCCCCCGCGCAGGCGCTGGCCGCAGCCCCCCGCGGACTGGAGTGGAAACTAGAACTCGGCCGCCCCTGACATCGACCGCGCGCCCCTGCGAAGGGGATTGATGAGCTACCCGGCACGGAGCGCGGAGCCGCGAAGACCTTTGTCACCCACCCGACATCCACACCCGCGTCGGCTTAAACGATTAATCACAAAATAACTGAGCAATAAAAACAGACATATTTTTCTACTCGACTTTTTAAAATTAGATAATAATTTTTTAGACATTGTTAACGTACATTTATTACATGTTATTCCATTGTTGTCGTTAATTTTAGGAGCAAATCTATTTTTTTACCCTGAGAATTTTTCGGTGATATTCAGACTTCCTCTGACATTCCATAGTTCGTACGCTAAAGCCCGTTCCGGTATCCCTCGCCTTCCTTAAATCCCCTTTGTATTTTCTTAAATGCCCTTTTTTGTGGCTGGGATTGACTTCCTTCTACTTTGATCACGCGTTGCCCTTCCAAGCGTCGGTCTTTTTTCGGCACGAGGCCCGGGTCTTCTTGACGACGTGTGCGAAAAACACGAAACGCGGAAAACCGTGACGCCGAGAGCCGTGTCGGGTACCGGAGAACGAATGCTGACGCCGTGCCAGCGCCGCGTGCACCTCTCCCGGCCCCGCCGTCCCCGGCCATGGCTGACAGAAGACCCCCCGGGGCGCCGCCGAGCCCACGGCCCAGCCCCAGGGCGTCCCGGCGGCTCCAGCAGCGAGTCGACTTCTACGACAACGTGTGGTCGAGGGGCAGCTCGGTAGCATCCGATGACCAACATGCGGCGCCGACGTCGCCGACGACGCCCTCCCTGGACGTGCGGGAAGTGGAGCGGCGGCTGGACGCGGAGCGTCGGCGCCGGCTGGACGCCGCGGGGCCCGGCCGCCTTCAGGAGTCCGTGCGCCTCCGGCCGACGCCCACGTCGTCCCCGCGGGGGGCCTCGCCGCTGCCCCCCAGGCTGGTGCTCTCCTCGCCCGAGGAGCCCGCCTCCCTGGAGGAGACCTTCGAGCGCGTTGACGAGGAGGGCGACCTCGTCTCCGGGGCGCGCATCGTGACGGTGGAGCGGGTCAGCCTGCGCCGCAGCGTGCGCGAGTTGGCCAGGACGCCGTCCGAAGAGCACCTCGTCGACGACTCGGCCTACCAGTCCCGTGGCCGCTTCACCGAGCCGTCCGGCAGCGGGCTGCTCTCCCCGACCTCCCTCACCACCGCCACCCGGAGCCTGTCCTCGTCGCAGACCTCGCTCAGCGGCCAGTTTCCGTCCGAGGAGAACATCGCGGGGCTCGTGAGGACGCCGTCGAGAGAGCGCCTCGGCGACTCGGACTGGTACTCGGGGCTGCACCACACCGAGGCCTCGCGCAGACACGAGCTCGTGCGCAGGGCCTCGCAGTACGACAAGCACATCAAGCACATCAGAGGTACGAAGTACTCGCAGGGGTCCCCTCGATCTCCCTCACACGCCTTCATACGGCCCTACGGCCCCGCGGCCTCCGCGCTCCTGGGCGGGGCTCGCGCGCCCGCCGCGGCGGCCGTCGCCCCCGTGCACCTGATACCCGACACGCGGCGAACGCGGTGGAGGCCCTCCTCTCGCCGGGGACGGCGCCTGCTCGCCCCGCGGTGCACTGCGCACCTGTTGCGCGCGCCGTGTCGGCGGCGGTCGCGCGCCGTCGCGTGGCGTGACCCCCGCGGCGCATCCCGGTGTCGCGTGCCCCCTCGGTGCCCCCTCGGTGCCCCCCCGCGCGCACTTGGCCGGCTTCGGACAATCCCATCATGCGATGGGGGCAGGCGCGGGGCGGGGCGCCATGCCGGGCGCCGGGCGGCCGCGGGTCGCCGAGGACGCCGCCCCGCTGCGCTGCAGCCCCCCGCACTGCTGCCCTAACCTTCGCTGTGAGCCGCGGGGAGGACGGGCGGGCAGGCCTGCGCTCCGCGATCGAACCGTGTCGATTATGTAAACCCGAGGCCTTGTTGCGCTGCACCGCGTCGCGCCGCGCGTGTCATGTAGGGCGAGGGGATTCCGTTTTCGAATTTCCCGCCGTGTTGCTGCCCTGCCGCCGGCTAATCGCTCGCGTGCGCCGCCGGCCGGCTGCTGCTGGCCAGTGAGCGGCGAGGATGCGTGCGCGTCCGGGGCCGGCTGCCCCTGTCTCTGTCGCTCACGCACAGCTCCCGCGGGCTCCCGTCTCTCGCGAGAGAGACAGAAAGGAGACGGCGTTCGGCACCGACCACCTTGACTTGTAATGGCGCACCTGCTTCGCCCCAAAAGTCCGGCCTCACAATAGGCGCCTATTGGGGAGGAGGAGGAGGAGGAGGAGGAGGTGGAGGGTAGAGAGAGCGAGAAAGAAGGGGACCTCGAAAAGGACAGAAGGAAGGACCGCATCAGACATCTGCGTCCGTTCACGGCATGCCAAAAGCAAAACCACTGCCGCCTCCCCCGCAAAAGTCTCTCTCTCTCTCTCTCTCTCTCTCTCTCTCTCTCTCTCTCTCTCTCTCTCTCTCTCTCTCTCTCTCTCTCTCTCTTCACAACACACACACACACACACATGAGGGCAGCCCGTTCTCGTTTGTAAGGTGGTGAGATCACCGATACGGCCCGTGCCGTGCGGCGGCGGCGGTGTCATCTGTTTTGCATAACGCCATGTACGCCGCGCCTCGTCAAGTTAAGCGCGCTCCGGAGACCGCACTGGACGGTCCTCGGGAAGGAGACAGCTACATAGTCCGTGCGTGTATGTGTGTGTGTCAGCCAAGCAATGCAAATTGCCGCGAGCTCGTAATCACGTAACTAATTTATGAGAGCGAGTGATTGACTCGTGTGCCAGCGATGGAAAATCGCCACGAAATTGCGGTGTGGCCGTTATCGACTGTCTGCTGCCGCCGCCGCCGCTGCTCCTTTAATAAAACGGTTCATTTCGTTTTCCATAACAAAAATAAAACGATTCGGCGAGGACATGGCGGCTCGGAGGCGGCCCGGTGGCGGCCGGGAGGCACCTGTTCGCCGCCGGAGCGGCAGCCGGCCGCAATCCGTTAGGTAATGATCGGTCCGAAACGATTAATCTCGAAAGTTTATCTCGAAAGGGACGCCCCCCCCCCTCCGTTTTCCACATTTGCGGGAAACGATTCGCAACTCTTTGTTGTTTTGTTTTAGCTGTGTTTATGTTATTATTAGACTAACGGCAGGGCGATAGACGCGGGGAGTTACGCAAGGAGATTGGTGGTGTCACCTGCGGGAGGCGGCGGCGGTCTGCATGACATCTCACTGCACGAGTGCCGTGCAGAGTGCCGTGCAGAGTGCCGTGCAGAGTGCCGCACTCAGCATTACGGCATCACCGGAGTGCGCCGTCAAGTATAGGCAGAAGCAGGCAGAAGAGCGTGGCGTGGGCACCGCACTAACCCCCCCCCCCCCTCTCTCTAAGCTAACCTAACCAATACCGAGGATCTGCAATACAAAAGCCATCCATTTTCATCTCGATCGCGTGGCAGACGCGGTAGGGCCGAGGGGCCACGCACCGCGGCACGCGCCGCCACGCGCCGCCACGCGCAGCCAACGCGCTAGCGCGCCGGCCGGAGCAGGACGTGGGCGTGGGTGTCGGCCTGGAGCTGCGAGCGGTATGGCCTTGAGTAGCGGCAGTAGCGGCGCGGACCGGCCAGGACCGAGGCAGGACCTGCCGAACGGCGGTCATCTGATCCGAGCAGAGCTGGGCGGAGCTGGGCGGAGCTGTGGACCACGCCTCACAGTCACGAGGGAATCTTCCCAGGACTAACTCCTAGAACCATAAACGTACAAACGTAGCATAAAAAAGACAATTTTTTTCGTTGAAATCTCCTGTCAGAAAGCAAACACAAAATTCTGAGTCTTAAAAACCATGAAATCCATGACGAAACCACGTCTACAAGCATCATCGGGACATTGTCCTGACCTCGGATGCTATTTTTCATTCATTACAAATATACATTTCGGGGGAAGGGATTGTTCCAAAGTGACTGAGAGAGAGACAAACAGACAGAGTGAGGGAGGGGCCGCTATGACGTCACGGATTGCGAGTGGCTGAACATTTAGCGTGGTGATGGCGTCACGAAAGGCTTCGTGCGAGTCGGCCGTACTCTCGGCGCCCCCCTGCCACCGTCGCGCTCCGCTCCGGGCGAACCGGCGCGGCTGGCCCCCTGGGCCCCTGGCCATGCCGCGCACCGAGTTTGATCATTCCATCAGTTGGCACCCCTGTCCCGGCACCTTCCTGGCGCCCTCCGACTCCGCGGCGTCGGCAGGGTCTCCCCCCCAGGGCTCGGTCCCCCCCAGGGTCCCCCCAGGGTACCGCACAGGGGCTGCCGGGGGCGCCGCGCCCGGCGCCCAGGCCGCCCGGAGCGTGGCGTCGCGACCCCGCCCTCGTGTCCTGATCGAAATAAGCAACAAAGTAGTCGCCTTCCGGCCCTCCTCGCGGCCGCCGACCTCCGCGCCGTCGTCGCCGTCGTCGGGGGCCTCGACGGCCTGCCTCAGCCGCGACGCCGCCGACCTGTCCGCCGGGAGGGTGCCGGAGCCCCGCGACCACCACCGCGACAGGGACCGCCGCCCCCGGAACCCGCCGTCATGCAGCGCCGCGCCGCCGCACTGCTGGAAGTGCGAGCAGAAGGGGGAGCGGGCGAGGTGAGCGACAGAGGCGGCGACAGCAGGGAGGCTGCAGGCAGGGCTCGCCGGAACGCGAAACCTGTTCCGCTGAAACCGGCATTGTCCCTGGCTGTTCCGCCGGAACCGAGTTGAGTTTATTCGGTGATCCAGCTGAAACCATCGAGTGGTCACCCGCTCGGCACCTGCTGTGCTGGGCCACCGCGCGGGTCGCCACCCCTGACCGTGCCCGGTGGGCCGAGGTGTGCCCCCGCCCCCCACATCTTGTCCGCGACCCTGTTCTGCCTTGTGAGCTCCGCCAGAGTCCACTTGAAATATTCAGTGTACACGCTGGCGAGTGAATATGTTCAGTGTCCGGGTGCTACCCTCTGGTGGTGCGCTATCCCTCATGTCGGTGCCAGCACCCCTACTCCCTCTATCTCCCTCGCTCTCGGAGGGGTCGTGGGGGTTTGTACCGTAAAGACCCCCCGCCCCCGCCCCTCTTCCTCGAACCTAGCAGACGCGGCGGGCTGGCGAGTTCGTTGCGCCTGACGCCGTGACCTGCGCTGAACTGCCTGTCAGAGCAGTCTGTGCTCCGCGCTCACTCTTGGCACCCGGGATGTACCGGGCTGGGCTGGCCGGGGTAGGAGGCCGGGGCCGGCCGGGGGCGGACCTCCCCTTCCCATCACGTTCCCTCCCGCCACACCTGCCGCCTGCCAACCCGTCGATGCGCATCCCTCCTTTTCTACTTTTCTGATTACTGTTTTTCTTTTTCCTGGATTTTGAAAGTGAAAGCCGGACTCCTCGCTTTGTTCGCACATGAGCGGAGAGGGTTACTCGCCGGGGATATCGGCCCGTGTGTTGCAGCTTTTGTAGCCGCTGCCGGCCGCTGCCGGCTGGCCGAGTGCCCGGCTCGGCTGTCGCTGCCGACGAGGCGCTCCTTGACGTCGAATCGGATCGCGCACACAAGCAGGGGAGGGCGGTGAACGACACGCCGGCAGCGCGTGGCAGAACGCGTCGAGTCTGCGGTATCGGCCGCCGCGGAGTCCTAACCTAACAGGCAGAACTCGGGGTGGCTTAAGTCGGCCGCAAGGATACGCTCGGACCGCGCGCCGAGCTCTCCGCTTAGAGTCGACAACATTCTAGCAGAACAGTTCGGTGTTGCGAGCGCGCGCGCGCGTGTGTGTGTGTGTAGCACGACGAAAGAGTTCTTCGCTCTTGAAAACCATTAAGGATAGGGGAGTGTGAGGACGAGAGAGAGAGAGAGAGAGAGAGAGAGAGAGAGAAGGGGGGGGGGGGGGGTAGAATGAGAGTGAGATACAGAGAGTCGGCTGCCACTGTTGGTGGGACGGAGACGCCTAGCGGGCACCACCGTCGCTTCGCACGCAACCCACACGCCACTAATGAAATCACGCCCAATTTAGTTGGCACACGGCTCGCTGTGTGGCGGCGCGGGCGGCGGCGGATGCAGCCCGGGCCAGGCTGAGCCCCGGCGGCAGAGCAGGCAGAGCTGCAGTGCGCCGGGGCGGGGCGGCCGGGGCCTATAAAGAGAGCTGCGGCGGGGAGCGCAGGGGCGCATGACGGAGCGGGGGCCCGCGGCCTGCGGGCCTGCGGGGGCCGGGCAGTGACGGGGCCTTCACCACCACGCGGCACGCGCCTCCCCCGGCCCCCGTCTCTGCGACGTGCCCCCCATACGGCGCGGCACGGCGTGCGGCGCGCACAGACCTCTGTCCCACGGCGAGGCCGCCCGTCTCCCCTCCGGCCCGCTATCTCTGTGTGTCTCGCACATGCGACGACCCTGCCAGCCCTCTCCCCTTGTAGGGGGGCTACGCCGGCGCGCGCGCGCCCCCCGGGCTCCTCCGGGGCCCCTCAGGGGGGCCTTCGGCGGCCTCTGCTAACGTCGTCGGCCTCTGCATGCGAGCGGCGGCACCGCGGCCTACCGCCACCACCGCCACGCCATCGACATATCCGTGCCGCCGTGCCACGGCCGTGCCGGGCTTGGCTTCCTCCCCGCCGCCGCCGCCGCCGCCGCTGCCGCCGCCCGCCCCCGCCTCACTTCCTTCCGTGTGCTAAACAGGCGAGGCTGGGCCGGCGGGGGCCTCCATATCATGCCCTTGTCCTCCGTCGCGTTTTGTCGCGATCGGGGAGTCAGTTGCTCCGTGCGCGGCCCGGCGCGTCGTCGTGTCGCCATCGCGGTCCTCGGCTAGGCGGCCGGCGCAGCGCCCCCGAGACCACGTCATGTCCGCCCTGTAGTCCGTGCGGCCGCCGTGCCGCGCCCCCGCCGCTGAAACATGCGCTGGAAGTACGGTGAGGAGTCCACTACCATGGCGGTAGAGAGAGAGAGACAGACATAGAGAGGGACAGAGAGAGAGAGAGAGAGAGAGAGACAGAGAGAGAATGGAGGGGGTGTGCCTGCTATGCGCAGACCCGGAAGACATGGTGTTCTCTTGTCTCCTGTCTCTCTTGTTTCTAAATCCACCAAAATTATCAGGAAACGAAAATGGAGTGTGCCCCTTCCTTCCCCTCTCTCTTTCTCCCACCCCGGCCCGCCCGCCGTAGACTTTTGTTTCTGGCCCCGGGATGGGGGGGGGGGGGGGGGGGTGCAGTGCGTGCAAGTGCGTACCTGGCCCTCGCGGCCTGGAGCCCCGCGCCGCGCCCCGCCACGCCCCCAGTGGGGCCCACACTGCACCCCCGCACGCGACCGACCACCCCCCCCCCCCCACGCCCCGCCCCCGCCAGTCCCCTCTGCTGCGCACCTATTACTGCTGTTCACGACCGACTCTGTCTTCTGCTGCTGCCTGTCTCTGTCGCACAGTCCATGAGCCTCGAATCCTTGGATAGCAACGCGACTGTCCTTCTCGCCCGGAGTCTTTCACATTGCCTGTCATGACTTAAAACAGTGGTGCATGATGACTATTTATAGTGTGCTTCCTTGGAGGGGGGGGGGGGTGGAGGTCGCCTCCTCCCCCTCTCCCCAACCCCCCCTCCCATCCCTGGCGCGGCGATCAGCTGACGAGCCCGCTGCTGCCGCTGCTGCCGCGCGGGGCCGTCAAAGAGGGAATGGCAGGCGAACTCCCCGACCCGACCGACACCCCGGGCTGCCCCGGGCCGGGCCTGCTTGCTCGGCCTGCTCTGACACTGCATGCGGGGGAGGGGGAGGAAGCAGCATCGGGCGGGATAACTCATTACAGGCGGAAACTTGGAAAAGGGGGGGGGGGGAGCCCGCGGAGCTATGCGGCTAGCTTCGGCGTGCGGCCCCGCCGAGTTCAAGCGCGCTTATGTAGCAGGCAGCCCGACAACAGGGTTGGGATGGGCGGGGTCAAACGACTCCAAGCAGGTCAGACCAGGCAGTAAAAAAGAATGTAGGAGAGTCGGGGAGGGACGTGGGCAGGGGTCCATCATGAACCACCACATCCATCCGAAGCTCTCGGTGATGCTGCGGCGGCAGCATCAGCCCCTCACTATCGCACCCCCCACGATGTTGCCGGCCGCCGCCCCCTCCATAAGGCCACTTGGAATTTACGGCCGTTCTGCCCCGGCTCCTGCAACGCGGTCGGGAGGCCGCCAACAAACCACCACGAGGCGAACGAAACATTATATAAATAAAAAATAATATTCCCATTCGGAAAGATTTCCCAGATTTCCTGAGGGGGGTGGGGCAGCTGCGCGCTCAAGGACCGTCTGTGGGAATCGAACCCACCGGGCCCGGAGCCGTGGATGGGGGGGGGCTCCGGGCCGCGCCAGCGACAGTTTTCCTCCTGCGCAGCCCCCGCCGCCTCTACAGGGCTGCGGCCATCAAAACTAACTAAAACACTTAAGGTGGTGGCGGGCCTCTGCCGCGCATCTCTCACTCTCTCACTCAACAGGTTACTCCTCCCGTTCTCGTCCCGCGGCCCCTGCTGGACCCACGCCCATGCGCCCCCGCCCTCTGAGAGAGTAGCACCCCTCCCCCTAACCCTCCCCCTCCCCCCCGAGTCTCCCCGGGCATTACACGTTATTATGCGGTTCTTCATCATCAGCGCCGCGGCGGTGACGGCAGGGCAGCACCGCATTTTTGCAAAAAAAAATGAAAATAAATATAAACATAAATAACGTGCGAAAATGTGAGCGAAACATGATGATGTACATGGAACTTTCGTTGGTAATGGACAGTCTATGCGGGCCTCGCCCCGTGCTCGAGGGCCCGACTGCTTCGGAGTGCAACGCGCCGCCCCGCCACGCCCCGCCCCGCCACGCCCCGCCACGCCCCGCCACGCCCCGCCACGCCCCGCCACGCCCCGCCCCGCCACGCAGTACTGCTACCGTGCGCATCGACGCCGTCCTAATGCGCCGGGTGCCTTCCTGGAGTAATGTAGACCCATCATTTTGCAACCGCCGCCGCCGCGCCGGCACTGCGCCGCGCCGCGTGCGTGAGCCGACACCCCAACCTCCCCCCCCCCCCCAAAAAAAAAATAATAATGAAGAAAAACAACTTCCGAGTTTACTCACCATTCGCATGCTTTCCCCTTTGATTGCAGATGAGCAGGAGCGCGTGCAGAAGAAGACGTTCGTCAACTGGATCAATTCGTACCTCTCCAAGGTACGTAAGGCAATAGCTCGCGTGCCGCGTGCGCGCGCGTGTCGTGTCGTGCGGGATGCGTGGCCTACCCCCCCGGGCGGGGCGATGTAACCGGCGCGGCGGCGGCGGAACCGGGAGGGGTTTCCCGTGTGTTCCCGAGTTATTACATCCGCGGCGTCGCCGCGCCCTCCCCCCTCCCCCCCAGTGGCGTAGGAAGGGGGGGGGGGGGTCCCCCCCGCCCCGGAGACCGGGCTAGGCAACCCGCTTAACAAACGCCTGGGTGTAGGCAAAATGCGCGACATCCCCCCCCCCCCCCCAAATCAGAGACTTCCTACGCCACTGCTCCCCCCTCCCCCCCCCCCTCCCCCATCATCCCCGATGTCCTCCTCGCGTGCTGGATGCTCGGTATTTACCGAGTCAGTAAGTCAAAGCCTTGGCAGGTGGAGGTCCGGGTGCGCGGCGCGGGGGCGGTCGGTCGGGGTCCTGTCGGCAGGCCGGCAGGGTCCTGGCCGTGCCAGGGGGCGGCGGCCGTAGGGGGGGGGGGGGGGGCATCAGCGGGGACCGCGGCGGGGAGCAGATATATGTGGGCCATCCGATAACGACATCGGAGGCGGGACCAAACTTTTCGGGACGGTTTGAGCGGCGCGTGTGGCCACACGGGAGCGAAGGGTCCAGCATATCGCGACGCGACATCGTTCCGAACCTTAATCTGACTGTATCGTTCCACTTTTTCCCCTGATTCTTTTTCTGTTCTGCCCGCGACGTGTCGACGGTGGTGGTCGACTTGAGGGACCTTCGGCTTGGCCTTGTTGTTGGTCAGGGCGGGGGCGGGGGGCGGCGGTCTGCCGGGGAGCTCCGCCTTATGCAGCAGGCCGCGAGGGCCGACCCTCGCGTGCACCCGCTGACCACGGTCTGCCTAGCTGCACTCTCTCCTTCTCTCTTCCTCCTTTTCGCGTCGTCTCCCTTTCTCTCTCCCTCTCTCTCTCTCTCTCTCTCTCTCTCTCTCTCTCTCTCTCTCCCTCTACATGCTAGGGTCGGTCACCGTGGGCACCGTTGGTGGGCACGTGGAGAGTGCACGGTGTTGTATCGATTAGAAGACTGGGCGTGGCCCCCGGGGCGGCCCGGCCTGCCCGGCCCGGCGCGGACGGACACCCCTCTAAATGCATGGCCGTGGCATGTGAGATGCAGTGCCAAGGCCCCTGCCCCCCCCCCCCCCCCCCCCCCCCCCCACTGCACCGCCTCCGGTATCGATGAGTTTTGCTCGCCCCACGAATGATCTTAACTGGGAGACCTTAGCCGGCCTTGCGAGTGTTGGAATGTCTTGTGCCCCGCCCCCATTGCAGAGACAGAGAATGGTTTGAGAATTCGCATCGTGCTTTCTTGTCCCGTCAGCGAGTTCCACCGCTTCGGGTAGACGACTTGATCGGGGACCTTCGTGATGGCACCAAGCTGCTCGCGCTCCTCGAGGTGCTCTCGGGGGAAAAACTGGTAAGACAAAATAAATGTTTTCAAAAGATTTTTTAAATAAAGAAAAAAAACAACAGAAACTAACTTGTTGGTATGCGTACCTTTGTTAACATCTCAATTGCATTCGTAGCCCGTCGAGAAGGGGAGGAACTTGCGAAGGCCTCACTTCCTGAGCAACGCCAACACCGCCCTGCAGTTCCTGCAGAGCAAGAAGGTGAGTGCAGCCCCCGGCACCGCGGGGCAAGGTCCCCTTCCTGAACAGTATGACAGACCACTTGTTGCCGACCTGTTGCCAGATCAAGCTGGTCAACATCAACTCGTCGGACTTGGTGGACGGGCGGCCGCCGGTCGTCCTGGGGCTCATCTGGACCATCATCCTGTACTTCCAGGTGAGGGCGGCCGAGTGAGAGCCTCGGACAGGAGCGCACTAATTACCTTAATGAATCTACCGACAATCTGATGACAGCAGCAGCCCATGCTGGACTCACTTAAGCGTACACATGGAAACGTTCCCATGCGTACCGTAGAGTTTCGCACCGTTTCTAATGCCATCTTGTCTGGGCTGTAGCTTTTGGTGTACTACTTACTGTAACTTTCGCAAAAGGTAAACTGCATTGCCCCATATGCCCCATGCATTATGTAAATGTAAACCTGCACTGTCGGCTCCGACTGACGTATGTAAACCCTGACCTAACCCGTTGGAAGTGCAACACCCACTAACAAACCGCCTTGCTCGTTCTTGTTCCCTGCCTCAAGCTCCGAAAGAGGAGACTGCAACAGAGGGTGAGTGTGTGCGACTAACAGCTCCACGTGCCGAACTGTGCTATCTCGCTTGTGTAGTTCAGACATCGCTTAGACCGTAGCCCGTAGTGCTTGATAACGAATGTGATGCAGGACTCTCTGCCCGCGAATCGGCTGCGGAGACGTCCGGTTCCCAACGGAACCTCGCTTTTTGCGTAGTTTGGTCCAGGCGTCTCGCCACGCGCATTTTCTGCAAGTACTTAATCGTTCATGTTAACCAACTTAATAACAGTGGCCGCCTTCTGTGTGTAGCGGTACTTGGAGGGAGACAATGATCATAAAATTTTAATTTTAATATTTTTTACAAGAACACTCAGTTTGATTGGATCACTGACGACCCCCCGCAGATCGAGGAGAACACCCGCGCGCTGGAGTCGCTGGGGCACCGGTTCGGCGGCTCCGGCTCCAGCCTGGACAGCGCCTCGGAGGCGGAGGCGGCGCGGCGGCGGCGGGAGCTCGGGGGCGCGCCGACGCCGCAGCCGCAGCAGCAGCAGGACAAGTGGCGGCAGGGCGCGCGGCGCGCGCTCCTGCACTGGGTCAACAACGCCCTGCCCACCGACATGGGCGTCGAGGTCCAGGACTTCGGCAAGTCGTGGCGCGACGGGCACGCGTTCGTCGCGCTGGTGCACGCCATCCGCAACGACCTGCTGGACGTGGAGGGCCTGAAGCAGGCCGCGAACCGCGTGCGGCTCGAGTCCGCGTTCGGCGCCGCGGAGCGTGACCTGGGCATCGCGCGGCTGCTGGACCCGGAGGACGTGGACGTGGAGAGGTGAGCCGTCCGGCCGGCAGAGAGCTGAACGCGCTTCGGCCCCCCGGTAACGCTCGCTAACGCCCTCCGCCCCCGCAGGCCCGACGAGAAGTCCGTCATGACGTACGTGGCCCAGTTCCTCCACCGGTACCCGGAGCCGCGCGGCGCGGAGGAGACCGTCCCCACCATCCAGGGCGAGTTCCAGGCGCTGTCGGCCTGGCTGTCCGAGACCACCGCGCGCCTGCAGCGCCTCATCGACACCAGCAGCCTGCCGACGGACTACGCCGTGAGTAGCCGCGGCCCGGCTGCCAGCCGCGGCGCGACGCTGCCCGACGCGCGGGCCTCACCCCCCCTGTCCCTCTTGCAGGAGTACCTGGCGTTCCGGGAGGAGCTGCTGACGCACGCCGCGTCGTACGAGAAGCTCAGCAGGATGATGGCGTCGCAGAGCACCGCGCCCGTCAACATGGACGCCTGGCAGAAGGTGGAGGACCTGTGGGACACGCTGGAGCGGCAGGTGCAGCAGTGGCTGTGGCTGCTGGACTCGAGGCTGCCGCCGCCGCTGGGCGAGGTCGGCCAATGGCTGGCGCGCGCCGAGCGGCTGCTCTCGTCCGACGCCGCCGACATCCCCACCGTCATGAACGAGGAGACGGCCTCCGTCATCAGCCGGAGGCTGGAGGAGCACAAGGCGTTCTTCGCGGAGCTGCCCGCGGTGCAGGCCAAGTTCCAGGCCGCGCGCTTCGGGCCCGCCGCGCAGGGCGTGCCGCCGCAGCAGCTGGAGAGCATCGGCCGCCGCCTGGAGGAGGTGGGGCCGCGCGCCGCCCAGCGCCGCGTCAAGCTCAAGTTCCTCGAGCACAAGGTGAGCAGCCGCCGCCCCCTGCAGCCCCGCGCAGTGTGCTGTGAGCTGACGTGCTCCCCTCTGCCCCCAGTGCTGCCTCATCGCCTTCCTCAACCTGACCGAGACCAAGCTGCGCGGCTGGACCGTCAAGTACGGCCGCGAGGAGCACGTGCAGGCGCTGCTCGAACAGTACGCCAACTTCGTGTCCCGGAACCGCATCTTCCAGGAGTTCAACAAGGCCTTCGTGGACATGCAACAAGTGGTCGAGGAGTACAAGCGTGAGGGAGGCATCGGTGAGTACTCGTACTCGTTTTTAAACTCCAATTTTATAACTATATTTTTTTGTGTGTAGTTAACATGTGCAACCACCGCAAAATTTTCATGAGAAATATTCGAAGAAGGCAGTGATTTTCTATTTTCTTTCCGGTTCGTTCCGCAGACAAGCGAGAGGGCGCCGGCATCGAGCACTTCATGCGCGAGACGGCCGGGCGCTGGCAGCAGGTGTCGGTGGAGCTGCGCTGCGTGCAGAACATGCTGGAGGAGATGGTGGCCTACTGGCGCCGCCACGCCTCGCTCACGCGCGAGCTGGAGGACTGGCTGCAGCGCGCCGCGCACGCCCTGCAGCGCCTGCCCGAGGACGAGCGCCAGGACTTCTTCCACGACCTGAGCGTGTGGCGCGACAAGCTGACGCTGCTGGTGGACACGGTGGGCTTCCTGACGGCGGCCTGCGAGGAGGGCGTGTGCCGGCAGCTTCGCGACGGCCTCGCCGACCTGACGGCCCGCTGGGACGAGGTGTTCGGCCACGTGCAGCAGTACATGCACGCCGGCGACCTCCTCCGCCTCCGCCGCGAGTTCCGCGAGGGCATGGAGCGGCTGCAGCGCTGGCTGCGCTCCGCCGAGACCGTCCTCGCCAACCTGCACCTGGAGCTCGGCTCCGCGGACCGCATCAAGGCGTACGGCCAGGAGCTGCAGCAGCTGCAGGCCGAGGTCGAGGGCATGGAGCAGCTCTTCAAGGCCATCAGCAAGACGTTCCAGAACCTGATCCAGGACCTGTCGCGCCAGGACGTCGAGTCCATGATGGAGACGCTCAAGAAGGAGAAAGGTGGGCGTCGTCGGCCGGTACCGCCGGGGGAGGGAGAGCGACGGAATGTGCTAACCGCTGTCTTCTTGCAGAGGCGCTGGTCCGCGTGCGGGCGCAGATCCCCAACCAGCTGAACCTGTACCACCAGGTGCTCGTGCAGCAGGAGTCGCTGGAGGCCGGCCGACGCGAGATCGCGGCCTGGCTCAACGAGGCGGAGCAGCTGCTGTCGGAGCGGGCGCCGTCCGGCTCGCGGGAGCAGGTGCAGGCGCAGCTGGACCGCCACAAGGTACCCCGCAGCCCGGTGACGGCCACGCCGGCTCCGTGACGGCCTCCCGCTGACGCGCTCCCCTCCTCTGCCCGCAGGCGTTCTTCTCCCGGCTGCCGTACTACAAGTCGATGCTGGACAGCAAGGTGAAGGTGCTGTTCAACATGCTCAAGAGCGTGGAGGCGACGGCGGACGAGCACACGCAGGCGGGCGGCAGCGTGGAGCAGCTCAAGCAGGACATGACCGCCTTCGCCAGCCGCTTCGCCAGCGTGTCCCAACGCGCGCAGCAGCAGGAATCCGTACGTACTGCGCTAAATAGATTCAGAAAAAAAATATAACTCGAATACGTTAGTTAGGCAGAAAGTAAATTTGAATTATTATTTTTTTACAATCAATGCTTGACTTTGCTTAAGGAATTTTCAATTGTAAAAAGACAATCAATTTGGCGCGTTGCAGAAACTGCAGGAAGCGCTGCGCTGCTGGCAGAACTTCCGCGAGGCGGAGCGGGCCATCAGCGAGTGGCTGCAGATGGCCGAGAAGCTGATCGCCGACAAGCACATCGACACGCGCCACACCGTCGAGACGCACAAGAACTTCTTCGAGCGCGTCAACGAGCAGTGGCTGCAGGACCTCGTCAACACGGCGCAGGACCTGCGAGCCGCGCTGCCCGCCGACTGCCACCCGGCCATCACCGCCACCGTGGAGCAGCTGCAGGCCAAGTGGAAGGTAAGGTGCCGGCCCTGCGCTCCGGCACCTGACAGACCGCCCCACCCCATAAACACCATCTCTCCCTTACTCCTGCAGGAGGTGCTGTCCTTCGCGCCGCTGCACCTGATGCGCCTCGAGTTCCGCCTGGACGAGGCCACGTTCTCGCACTACCTCAAGGAGATCGAGAAGGAGCTGGCGGCCGAGCAGCAGGCCATGAATCGCAACCAGGCCGTGGACGGCGCCGACGGCATCCTGGCCAGGAACCGGGACTTCTTCGTGGAGCGGCGCACGCTGGAGGAGGCGGAGCGCTGCCTGCGCCGGCTGGCCGTGACGGCCCAGGCGTACGGCAAGCACCGCCCCGAGGACGGCACCCTGCTCGAGGCGCACCAGCGCGCGCAGGGCCTCTGGGAGGGCGTCGTCGCCAGGGTCAACGAGTTCACGCAGGCCCTCAAGAACATCCCGGACCAGTGGACCGCCTACCGCGCCAAGTGAGTACGCGGCCAGCCCCGGCCAGCGCGCGGCAGGGTCGGGCAAGGTACACGACGTACATCTCCTGCTCCAGGTTCACGGACATGGTGAGGTGGATGGACGCGGTGGACCGCAGCCTGGAGAACGTGCTGAAGGACCTGCTGACGATCGAGGAGTTCGAGTCGGAGAGGAGCGTCTTCCAGGTGAGGGTGGTGTCCGTGGCTGCGCTCGCGCCTGTGGCGGTTCCTTGCATGAGTGTGCGTCAGGGTCTGTGTGGTCTGACGTGTCCGGGGGCACTCACGCTGCTGCATGTTTCTGGCCACGCCCAGCGCCTCTGCCCGCAGCAGTGGAGGAAGGAGCACCTCGGCTGCCTCTTGGTAATGCATGCCCAGGACGGCACGGCCGGCACCCGTATCTAGACCACCCCCGTAGACGTACGCGGGTTCGAATACTCGCTCTCGTCCCCCCGCACCGACGCGTGTAGTTTCGATGCTGCGGCACCGCCACCTGTGCCACCTGTGCCACCTGTGCGGGTCTGTAACGTCGGCGTGTGTCCCGCAGGCCATCTGCCGCGAGGTGGACGCGCGCCGCGAGGACGTCAAGTGGCTGGTGCAGACGCTGGACGCCCTCACGGCCACGCGGGCCGACGACGAGGCCCTGCACGAGCAGCGCCAGCTGGAGGAGCTCATCGCCCGCTACAAGAACCTCATCCCCAGCATCGAGATGACCGTCGTGCGCACCGAGCTCTACTCCAAGTGCTACGTCTACGCCAAGGAGGTCAAGGAGGTAGGCAAGCCAGCCGGCGGCAAACTAGACCCCCAGAGCGGAGGGGTCTGGAACGATTTTTACAGGGTGGAAATTCTGGACAATGAAAGGCGGAATTTTTTTTTCGACTACCTGCACTTGAAACTTGAGGGGGTACTTTAGTCAAATTAATTATTTCATCAGGACAGTTTAAAAATCACAAAAATATTTGAAGTAGATTTGAGTGCGGCGCTTGAGCCCAGGACTGTCTCCTTGACCAACAGGTGTGCGGCCTGCTGCATAAGGTGCAGGAGAGCGCGGGCGCGCAGGAGCCGCACCCGGAGACGCTGGCGGCGGTGAGCGCGCTGGTGACGCAGCAGGAGGGCGCCGTCGGCCAGCTAGACAGCCAGCGGCCCGCCGTCGTCAGCATGCTGCAGCGCGGCAAGGACCTCGGCAAGGACGCGCACGCGCCGCGCTTCCTGCACGAGCAGGTGGCGGCGCTGGAGCAGGGCTGGAGCGCGGCCTACCAGACGACGCTGGACAAGCTGGCGCGGCTCAAGGGCACGCAGCGCGCCTGGCAGGGCTACGTGGAGCAGCGCGACGCCCTCACCAAGCTGCTGCTGCGCGCCGACGCCGACCTGCGGTCCGTGTCGCGCGGCGGCAACGCGCTCCGCGTCGCCCAGGAGCTGCGCGAGAAGCAGGAGACGTGCAAGGCGCTGCGCGAGGCCACCGAGACCATGCTGAAGCGGCTGCGCGACCTGTACGCCTCGCTGTGCGCCGTCACCGCGCCCGACACCAAGCCCGTGCTGCAGAGAGAGGTGAGCGCGCCCGCCCGCCCGGCTCACACTGCCGGCTTCATTCAACACTTTTGTGAATTCGTCTCAACGGCGCCGTGACCCTTTCCAGGTGCTGGAGATCGAGACCCGGCTGCAGACGACGCTGGAGGCGACGCAGCAGCGCGTGCAGCACCTGGAGAAACTGCAGGCGCAGTGGGGGCAGCTGGAGTCGAGGCTCGGGGACGTGCACACGTGGACCGTGGCCTCGGCACCGGCTCTCCTGGCGCGCCTGCGGGCCTCGGACGTGGAGCCCGAGCAGCGCGCCAGCCACGCGCAGACCCTGCAGCAGCAGCTGGCGCAGAAGGCCACCGTCCTGGAGGAGGTGGAGAACGAGGCCGAGCAGCTGCTCGGAGGTACGTGTCGGCGCACAGGGCTGGCGATGCTGGTCGTGACCGTGGCTAACGCACACCTTGTCCCTCCCACAGAGCTGGTGGACGGCTCGGACGCCGCCGAGGTCCGCAAGCGCGTGGAGGCGGTCCGCGGAGAGGTGGCGCAGGTGCGCGCCGAGGCGCTGCAGCAGAGCCGCGCCGTGGAGACGGACCTGCAGCAGTGGCAGCGCTACCAGGCCACGCTCGCCGAGATCCGGCCCTGGCTGGAGGCGGCCGAGGTGCGGGTGGCGAGCGGGGCGCAGCGCATGCAGCGGCCCGGCACGCTCCCCGAGGCCGAGGACCTGCTGCAGCAGGCCAAGCAGTTTGAAACCCAGGTGGCGGAACGGCTCGCGTCGCTGCAGCAGCTGGCGGCCCTCAGCCAACAGCTGCCCGCTGCCAGCCGGGCCGTCGTCGAGGTGGACGCGGCGCGCGCGCGCTGGGCGCAGGTCCAGGACGGCGCCAGCAAGCAGACGGCGCGCCTAGAGGGCGTCCTGGCCGAGTGGCGCGACCTGGACAAGAGGACGGCCGCCGTCGAGGAGTGGCTGACGCAAGGGGAGGCGCGCCTGCAGCAGGCCGTCCTCAACGTGAACACGCCCAACACGGACAAGCTGCAGCAGCAGCTCGACAAGCTCAAGGTGTTCCAGGCGGAAGTGAGCTCGCACCAGGCGCAGCTCGTCCCGCTCGCCCAGGCCAGCGAGGCCCTCATGCAGAACCTGACCCCGGAGGGCGCGACGGCCCTCAAGGGCCGCCTGGCCGAGAGCAGGGCGCGCTTCACTCAGCTCGCGGAGGGTGTCCGCCACAAGATCATCTGCGCGTCGGACGCGCTTCTGTCGAGGTGAGCTCGGCGTTGTGGGCGTGTGGTGGCGCCACCCGGCACCGCTCCGGACTGTGTAACTAACAGGAGTCTCGATCCGCAGGCAGGAGTTCCAGGGCCGCCTGTCGGACTTCGGCACGTGGCTGGAGCGCCTGGCCGAGAGCTCGCAGCTGGTCCGGACCCTCACCATGACGCCGGCGGACGCGGCCACGCTGCTGCAGCGGACGCACTCGCTGCTGCAGGAGCACGCCGAGCACCAGCCCATCTTTGCCGGGATTTACGAGGAGGTCAAACGGCTCTCCGAGTTCAGGTAACTTCAAACTCAAAATTCGAAAAGTTTTTTTTTTTTAAATCGAGCTCTGTACTAATTTTGGAACGGGCAGTTCTCCCGAGGACGCGCGCGCCCTGGAGGAAGCATACAGCGCACTGGCCACCAAGTACCAGGACATGGAGGAGGGCCTGCAGAGCAAGCGTGTCGTCCTGGAGCGCTGGGTGGAGCTGCTCAACTGGCACGCCGACACGACCGAGAGCCTGGCGCACGTCCGCTACCAGCTGGAGGGCCGCGCCGAGAACCTGGAGCTGGACAAGCTGGCCGCCGAGCTGGACGCCACGACGGAGAAGGTGTCCAAGTGGCGGGAGACGGCCGGCGCCATCGACACGACGAGCCGGCAGAGCGGGCTGCAGGTGCGCGTGGAGGCCGCGGAGCTGGTGGCGGGGCTGGACGCGCAGGCCGCGGCGCTGCGCACGCAGCTGGCCTCGCGCCGGGAGGCGCTGCGGGCCGTGGGCGCGCACTGGGCGCTCTTCCAGGAGCGGCAGCAGGCGCTGTCGGCGCAGCTGCTGGCCGCGCAGGAGGCCGTGCACAAGGCCCAGGCCGCGGCCGACCGCTGCTCGCGGCTCGATGCCGCCTCCACCGCCATCCAGCTGCTGTACGACCAGCACCAGGCCACGCTGGCTGAGCGCGAGAAGCTACACGAGGAGGGCCGCCGGCTCATGGCCGAGGACCAGACCAACGCCACCACCGTGCAGGGCATCCTGGCCTCGTACGACGCCAACTGGGACAAGGTGAGCGAGATCCTGCGCGAGGCCAAGCTGCGCTATTCGGACCTGAGCGGCGCCTGGCGCAAGCTGTGCGAGGCGAGGGACCGGGTGACGGCGGGGGTGGCCGAGGCCGCCGCCATCCTGGGCCCGGACGACGCGAGGGAGGTGCCCACCGACATCACGCAGGCCACGCTCGCCCTGGACCGCGCCAAGAAGGCCCTCGACCACGTCAAGAGGGCCAAGGGCGCACTCGATATTATGGACAGCAAGGCGCAGGTGTTGTCCAGACTGGTGCAGGACGTGCCAGGTAAGGTTCCCATGGGGTCCCTTTCGCTACGACACGGCTTACTTGGAGCTCGGCGGTGTTCTGAGATGTGTCTCGGTCCTTAGATTGGAGCAACGAAGAAGTGGAGCAGTCACTGAGCCAGGCGCACCGCGAGTGGCAGGAGGCGCACGACGCCGCCGCGCGCCGCATACACGTGTTGGAAGCGCAGCTCGTCATCTGGAGGCAGATCGAGGAGGCCAAAAGCGAGCTCCTGCAGTGGCTCAGCGAGACCAGCGGGGGACTCACGGTCAGCTCACCTTTCTTTAAATGTCTTTAAATGTCTTCAAATTTTCAATTTTCCCTCCAAATTTCTTTTTCTCGTGCAAAAACAATAAAGTGGATGTACAAAGTGATCCCCATTAGGTCGGCTTTACCAAACACGTCGCCTTATAAACAAGTTGTTTTGGTGTTCAGCTGTCCGGGACGCTCTCGGACGCGGAGACCACCCGGCAGCGGCTGGCCCGCTACCAGGAGGAGCTGCCCATGAAGCAGAGCCTGCAGGCGTCCATCGAGGCCAAGCACGAGCAGCTGGTGAAGCTCAACGACGGGCGCCCCGTGGCGACGCTGGACGCGCTCACCCGCCTGCTGCGGGAGCAGTTCGCCCACGTCAAGGGCATCGCCGACCAGCTGGACTCGGCGGCCGCCTCCCTCGAGAAGCAGGAGGCCGCGGTGCGCGGGCAGATGAAGAACCTGGGCGACAACATGTCCCGGGTCCGCGAGGCCGTCATCAAGTGCGACGACCTGACCGGGGACACGCCGCGCGTCCTGGACCGCCTCAAGGACTGCCTCAAGCTGAGCGGAGACCTGCAGGCGCTCAAGGCGAGCCTGGACACGGTGGAGAAGTCCGTGTCGACGGTCAAGAGCGAGTTCCCCGCCTTCGGCGACAACACCGGCCTCAACAAGGAGCTGCAGGGGCTGCGCAAGCGCTACGAGGGCGTGGCCGCGCACGCCGAGAAGGTGCAGTCCACGCTGCGCGCCTTCCTGCGCAAGTTCCACGGAGACAAGCACTCGGCGCTGCAGCGCGCGCTCGCCGCCCTCAAGGAGAAGATCGTGTGGTGCGAGCCCGAGCCCAGCAGCGACCGCTACAACCTGGAAGTCAAGCTCTCGTCACTGGAAGGTAAGACACATTTCCCACAATCCTCTTATATTTTCTGTGCATTGGAATAACCCAAACGCACCCCGCGCCCACAGAGCTGACGGCGGGCCTGGCGGACTGCGAGCGTCGGCAGGTTGAGCTGGTGCAGAGCTTGGAGCAGCTGCGCGGCGTGGAGACGGCCGAGGCCGTGTCGGAGCTGTGCTCCGAGCGGGACGAGATCGCCGTGGAGCTGGCGGGCCTCAAGGCTTGCCTGTCCAGCGTCCGCGCCTCGCTGGAGAAGGGCGTGGCGCAGTGGCGCGAGCTGGAGCTGCGCTCCGACAGCGTGGCGTCCTGGCTGAAGGAGGCCGAGGCCAGGTCGCGGGCCGAGACCGCGCGCCAGGCGGACCTGTCCCGGCTCGACGAGCACATCCAGGAGATGGCCGCCTTCCTCAAGCAGATCGAGGACTTCGAGCACGAGACCGAGGCGTTGACCAAGCTCGCCGAGGCCATGACCAAGGAGAACCCCGAGTGCCGGGCTGCGTCCCACGTCGGGCTGCTGTCCACGCGCCACGCCGCGCTGCGCCGCACCATCCGCGGGCTGGTGGACCAGCTCAAGACCCTGCGCCAGGACCAGCGGCTCTACGGCGAGGCGGTCAAGGAGGCCGAGAAGTGGCTGGGCCAGGCCGAGGCGCGCCTCAAGGCGTGCGAGGAGGTCCTGTCGGCCGGCACCAAGCCCACCGCGGCCTACCAAGGCCAGCTGCAGGCACTCAAGGACTTCCTCGGCGAACGCGAGCGCGGCCAGGCGCTCGTCGGCGCCGCCGTGGAGCGTGGCGAGGCGCTGCTCTCCGCCGTGACCCCCGAGACCCGGGAGAGCGTGCGCGCCGAGCTGCGGCGCCTGCGCGACGCGTCCGAGGGCCTGCTGGACCGCGCCAACACCCTGCTCAAGCGCGTCGAGGGCATCATGATGCAGCGAGCCTCGCTGGACGAGAGCACGGCGCAGGTGGAGCAGTGGCTGACGGAGGCGGCCGGCCGCCTGGGCCCGGCCCTGGAGCTCTGCCCCTCCCTGCCCGAGAAGAAGAAGGCCCTGCTCGCCGGCCGCGCGCTGGCCGCGGACGCCGCCTCCCACGGCGCCATCCTGCGAACGCTCGAGGACAAGACGGCAGGGCTGCAGGACGCGGACGCGACCGCGCGCCTCAACAAGATCCTCAAGCAGTACAAGGAGCTGAGCGCAACGGCGGAGCAGCGCGTCGTCGTCGCCGAGAAGCATGTCACCAACCACGAGGCGTACCTACAGGTATTTATTCTGCTCGGTTTAAAGTTCGAAAGGCAGAAGAAATTTTTCCGGAAAGATATGATTTGATTCAGCTCGGCCTAACATAATCCAATAATGTAAAAAATAAATCTCCTCTGCTTCCAGACTCTGGAGAAGGCCCGTGACTGGCTGACGGCGTTCGCGGGCGAGGCCGCGGCCGTGACGGACGACGCGGCGCTGGAGAAGGGCGGCGCGGACGAGAAGCTGGGCCTGATCCAGGAGCTGGCGGGGCAGCGCGCCGAGGGCGAGCGGCTGCTGGAGGGGTGCCGCGGGCAGCTGGAGGGCGTCCTGCGCGAGACGGCGGCCAGCGGCCACCCCGCGCTGCAGCAGGAGCTGGAGGAGCTGCGCGCGCGCCTCGCCTCGGTGCAGACCCAGCTGCAGGACTCGCAGACCCGCCTCACCCAGCTCTGCTCCCGGTGGACCAAGTTCGAGAAAGACGTGGACGAGCTAACCGAGTGGGTCAAGGTGAAGGAGGCAGCCGCCAAAGACCAGAGCCTGCGCAGCTCGCGAGACGCCAAGCAGTCCTACCTGGACAAGCTGCGCGCCCTGGAGGCAGAGATCCTGGACAAGGGCGCCGAGCTGAGCGGGACGGCCGCGGCGGCGCAGGGCAGCGCGTTGGAGACGGCGGGCGAGACCGAGCTGCAGTCCAAGGTGTCGCGGCTGCTCACGCGCTACCAGGCGCTCAAGAACACGGCACGCGAGGCCGTGCAGCGCTACGAGGGCTTCGTGCGCGAGCACGCCGCCTTCGACGACAGCCACCGCCAGTTCATGGCGTGGCTGCCCACGGTGCAGGCCGAGCTGGCCGGGCTCAGCGCCGTCGTCGGCGACCTCGGCGCTCTGCAGCAGAGGCAGGCCGCCATGCGCCGCCTGCAGGACGTGCGCTCCGCGGAGGCCGCCAAGATGGACGCGCTGGTGGAGGCGGGCGAGCGCCTGTACGCGCACACGTCCCCCGACGGCAGGGAGGTGGTGCGGCAGCAGCTGCGCTCGCTGCGCCACCAGTGGGACGCCTTCTCCGACGACCTGCAGGCCGCGGCGGCGCGCCTCGACCAGTGCCTGTCGCAGCTGTCGGACTTCCAGGCCGCGCAGGAGCAGCTCACCAAGTGGCTGCTCGACGTGGAGCGGGCCATGTCTCAGGTGAGGTCTCCTGAGTGACCCGCGTTGTGTACACACTCCGCACTCTGTCTGACCGGCCTGCCTGTCCACAGCACACCGAGAAGCGCGCCACGCTGCAGGAGAAGCGCGCCCAGCTGCAGAACCACAAGATGATGCAGCAGGAGATCACCTCGCACCAGCAGCTGGTCGAGGCCGTGTGCGAGAAGGCGCAGCAGCTGCTGGAGCAGACCCGGGACGCGTCGCTGTCCGATTACCACACCACCATCAAGACCCTGTTCGCGGACATCGTGGCCAAGTCGCAGCGCCTGCTGGACCAGCTGGAGGAGAGCGTGCGGCGCCACGCGCAGCTGAGCGCGCAGAGCGACGAGTTCCGCGACTGGCTGGCCAAGCAGCGCAACGAGCTGGCCGCCCTGGACGACGTCAGCGGCGAGAAGGCGGACCTCACGCGCCGCCTGGCCGACCTCAAGGCCCTCCAGGAGAAGGAGACGGTGGGCGAGAAGAAGCTGGCCGAGCTGGAGGAGGTGCTGGCCGTGGTGGCCAAGGGCACGGCGCAGAAGGGCGTGGACGCGCTGAAGCAGGCGCAGACCGAGGCGCGCGACGCGCTGGCGCTGCACCTGCAGGTGGCGACCGCCGTGCAGGGCCGCCTGGAGGAGGCGTTGCAGCAGTGGCTGCAGTTCGAGCAGCAGCTGGACGTGCACACCAAGTGGTTCCGCGCCACCGAGGCCGTGTTCCGCGCGCAGCAGCTGCAGTCGACGCTGCCGCAGAAGGAGGAGCAGCTGCGCGCCTTCCAGGGCCACCGCGAGGAGATCACGGCCCGCGAGCAGGACATCGACGCCTTCGTGGACCGGTCGCACGCGCTGCTCAACCTGAGCCGCGCCGAGCGCATCAAGCCGCTCATCTCGCAGATCAGCAACCGGTGAGTGCCGCTGTGGTGCCGACCGCAGGAGTCCGAGAGCTGTTGTTTTTGAAAAAGCTGGTTGGGAGGTGGCCATCTCAGATTTCGGTCGGGGGGCTGAGCATATCTATCGAATGGTGACCTCAGAAAACATTTACGACTAAATGTAAAATTACTACGTGCGCGTCTGCTTCAGTGCATGACTTTTCTTGATTCTGACACGTTTCAGACGTGGAGTCTACATGGAACGACTTGGGCAGCTTTATTTTCTGGAGGCAAATTTCACTCTGAGTTTTTTAATTTCCGTTTTGCTGCGTTTTAGGAAAATAACATTGTTTTCATATTTCCGAGTTTCCTTACGATTGTCTTCTTTTTCGCTTTTGGATTGCCTATCATACCATGAACCTCTGACCGCAGATACCAGCTGCTGCACGTCCTCAGCAAGGAGGTGGTGAACCGGTGGCAGGGGCTGGTGGAGGACCACCGCCTGTACCGCGACCGCCTGGCCGAGACGGAGGCGTGGCTGGCGCCGCTCGAGGTGCGGCTGGCGCGCCTGGTGGGCCAGCGCGGCGGCGGCGTGCACGGCGGCGCGGCGGACGCGGCGGCGGACGCGGCCACGGAGCTGCAGGCGCTGCTGGCGGAGCACGAGCAGTCCGAGCACCGGCTGGCGGGGCTGAGCGCGGCGGGCGAGCGCCTGCTGCCCGACACGGCCGCGCCCGGCCGCGAGCACGTCCGCCAGGAGATGCGGACGGTGCGGGAGCGCTGGGACGCTCTCGGCGAGCAGCTCAAGGAGCAGCGCAAGCGGCAGGACGCCGTGTCGCAGCAGTGGAGCCAGTTCCAGGAGGCGCTGCAGCAGACGCTGGCCTGGCTGGACGCCATGGAGAAGCTGCTGCAGCCCGAGCAGGCCGGCGGCGCGCCCTGGGGCTCCAGCCCCGAGGTGCGCGCCAAGCTGCTCAAGAACAAGGTACGTCCTCGCGGCGGCGCAGCGGCGCAGCGGCACGCCCAGCACGGCGTCCGCCGACAGCCACTTGACACGAGTCCCCTCCCCCCGCAGACGTCCCTGCAGGAGGTGCTGTCCCACAAGCGCGTGGTGGAGGCCCTGACGGAGAAGGCCGCCGCCCTGGCCGGCGCCGGCGAGTCGCAGGCGGGCGAGGCGCAGGCCGCCTCCGCCGCGGCCGCGCAGCGCTACGAGCGGCTGGTGGACGCCTGGCTGCAGAACATCACGCAGCTCGAGGAGGCCCTCGACACCTTCACCCACTTCCAGGACCTGTTCAAGGGCCTGCAGGAGCACCTGAAGCAGCTGCAGGAGAGGCTGTCGACGCTCACAGGTACGCGGTGAGGCGGTGAGGCGCCTACAAGGGCGCCTGCGGACCCGGGGGTAGGCCAGCCCGCGCGGCAGGCGTGCGCGCAGCTGATGTGTATTGCCTACCCGCCGGGCGCCGTCCGTCCCCTGACTGCTCTGACCCTGCCGGACGCTTGCAGACTACACCGGCAACAAGGCGGCGCTGCAGTCGCGGCTCGCCAAGCTCTCCGAGCTGCAGGACGGGCTGTCGGAGGGCCTCGCGAGGCACGGGTCGCTGACGGACCACGTCGCCGGGAAGGCCGCCAAGCTGCCGCCGCGCGCCAGGGAGGCCATGGACCGCGACCTGGCGTCGCTCAGGTAAGCAAACCACCCGCCCGTTAACGCAAACCTTCGTACATGTAAACCAGAACTACTAAGTAAAAATTTCATTGATCTGTAGAAAAAAAACACGATTACGATGATTAATATGAAAAATGCTGAATCTGATGAAGGTTCGACCTGGAGCGATTCGGGTCGCAGCTCGAGGACGTCCGCCTGGGGGTGGAGAAGCGGCTGCAGCAGTGGGCCGAGTACGAGCGCGCTCTCGAGCGCCTGCTGGGCTGGCTGGCGGACGCCGAGGCCGCGCTTAAGAACTACCAGCCGCGGGCCACGCTCGAGGAGAAGCGGGAGCAGCTCGACAAGTACGAGGCGCTCATCGCCAGCCTCCGGCAGAACGAGGCCGAGCTCGACAAGATCAGCGACGAGTCGTCCGAGCTGGCGCAGGCCAGCGGCGAGAGCCGGGTCACGGTCAGCCTGCAGCAGGTCACCTCGCGCTTCCAGGCCGCGCAGGCTACGGGCAAGGTGAGGGGCGCGGCGGGGCGGGGCGGGGCGGGGCCGGCGGGGCGACGCCGGGGGCCACCTTCTGGTGCAGCCAGTGACAACACCCTTGTTCTGTGCAGGAGATCGTCAAGAAGTGCAAGCAGGCCGTGCAGGACCACGCGGCCTACCTGGACAAGTACCGCCAGTGCTCCGAGTGGCTGGCGGCGGCGCAGGCCCGGTTCGACACCTGCAGCGTCCCCAGCTCGGTAGGTGTCCACGCCGTGCCCCGCACGCCCCCGTCGTCGCGGTGGCCCTGGTCGTCTGACGGCACCCCGCGTGTGTTGCAGGCCGGCATCCGGCCGGAGCTGGAGACGCAGACGGCCACGCTGCGGGAGCTCATGTCGGAGCAGCCGGCCGCCGCGGCGCTGCTCAACTCGACGCTGGAGGTGGGCGAGAAGCTGTACCCCAGCACGTCGGCGGAGGGGCGTGAGACGGTGCGGGCGCAGCTGGAGGAGCTGCAGGCGCTGGCCGAGCAGCTGTTCGACACGATCGCGGGGGCGGAGCGCGGCCTGCAGGACCGCATCTCGCGGTGGAGCGGCCTGGAGGAGTCGAGCGACTCGCTGCGGCGCTGGCTGGCCGAGGCGGAGGCGCTGCTGGCCGGCGACATGCGGCTGCACGCCACGCTGGACGAGAAGCGCGCGCAGCTGCAGACGTACCGCGGCGTGCTCCAGGACGCGCAGCAGCACCACCAGCAGCTGTCCGCGCTCCGGGACCGCGCCGACGCCCTCTGCGGCCACGGCGACCAGCGCGCCATCGAGTCGCAGCTGAACGCGCTCGCCGCGCAGCACGGCCACATCCTGCAGCGCGCGCAGAGCTACGTGGAGCGGTACGAGGCGATCGTCAGCAACCACCAGCAGTACAGCAAGGCCGTGATGGAGACGCAGGAGTGGCTGGAGGCGACGCACCACACCGTCGGCCTCTGGGGCGACACGGACCTGGAGCGCATCTCGCTGCTCACCAACGTGGAGCGCCTGCGCAACCTGCTGGCCAGCCTGCCGGAGGAGGAGCCGCGCATCCAGCAGATCCGCGCGCTCGCCGAGAAGGTGATCCCCGGCACGGTCGAGTCCGGCCAGGTGAACGTGCGCGCGCAGGTGGACATGTCGCAGCAGGAGTGGGAGGGGCTGCTGTCGGCGCTGCGCTCCACCATCGAGGCCCTGGAGGCGCGCATCCAGCAGTGGAACGAGTACGAGGCGCTGCGCGAGCAGTGCCTGGCCTGGCTGCGAGACACGGACGCCACGCTGCACGCCGTCGACCTCAAGGCCACCTGCCAGGAGAAGAAGGACCAGCTGGACGTGCTGAAGCGGCTGCAGGGCGCCGTCCGCGCCAAGGAGCTCGAGATGGACAGCGCGGTGGAGCGCGCCCAGCAGCTCATCAAGGGCGCCATGACCAACAGGAGCTCGCAGATCTCCGAGCTGGGCATGAAGTACCAGCAGGTGTCGCACAAGGTCAAGGACCTTACCTCGCGCTGGCACCAGTACGTGACGAGCCACCAAGACTTCGAGGGGCGCATCGCCGAGTGCTCGCAGTGGCTGGAGGACGTGCGCCACAAGCTGGGCTACTGCTCCGACCTGAGCGCGTCCTCGCAGAAGGACCTGGACAGCAAGATGGAGACGATCCAGGACCTGCTGCTGTACAAGGAGGAGGGCTTCAGCAAGGTGCAGGCGCTGGTGGAGCTGGCGCAGACGGTGCTGGCCAACACGGCGCCCAACGGCCACCAGGCCATCAACGACGAGCTCGCCCGGCTGCAGGAGGAGTGGAGCGCGCTCGCCTCCAAGATGGTGGAGACCAAGGTTCGAATCTCATCTGAAGCCATTTATTATTATTATTATTTTATTTTTTATTTTGTGCCCTGCTTGACACTGTTGTTGCGTTTGCTTTTCAGACGATCCTGGATGACTCTATCCAGCGCTGGTCCGGCTTCCTCGAGCAGATCCACAACCTGAACAAGACGGTCGAGTACCTGCAGAGCGTGACGGACGAGGTGTCCGAGTTCCAGGCCACCATGTCGGAGAAGCGCGCGCAGCTGGAGCGCATCAAGTGCCTGGAGGAGAAGGTTCGCTGCGAGAAGCTCGAGGTGGACAGCCTCAAGGCCAAGGCCGTGGAGATGCTGGCCAGCGGGCAGCAGAGCCACGCCGCCTCCCAGGCGCAGGAGATCCTCAACAAGTTCGACTCGCTGGCCGAGCGGATCAAGGTAGGCTCCCGGTTAAACGCCTCCCTGGCATTAAACATAGATCAAAAATAAATTGTAATCTTTGTCGTTGTTGTGCGCGTGCAGACGTTACTTTCGGAGCGCGAGGAGCAGTACCGCGACCACCGGCTGTACAAGGAGGCACACGACGAGCTGATCGGCTGGCTGGGCCGCGCGCGCGAGAAGGTGCCGTCGCTCAAGCAGCGCTCGCTCAGCGACAAGCTGGCCATCGAGAGCGCGCTGGCGCCGCTGGAGGCGCTGCTCAACAAGCGCGCGCAGGGCGAGATGCTGCTGGAGCCGCTGTGCAGCCGCGGCGAGGTGGCGCTCGCCAGCACCTCCCCGCCGGGCCAGGAGACCATCCGCTCCGAGATCCGCGCGCTGCAGGAGAGCTTCACCACGCTCTTCAAGGGTCAGTTGCCCCGCAAAAAAAAAAATACTCTCAAATTTTCAGAGGTTTTTGAAAAAAAACTTCAGAATTTTACAGATACTCAGTTATTGGAAAATTGTATAATTTTCCGGAAAACTTCTGAAAAATATCGAAAAAAATCTTTGAAATTTTCGAGATTACAAGCCCTAATAAAATGCGCTTGTCATGATTTTTTTTTGACCTAGGGACCTGAACGTAACGCTGCTCATTTATTCCGATTCCAGAAATCCAGCAGCAGAAGGACGCCCTGGAGAAGACGGTTGTCCAGTGGCGCGAGTACAAGGAGGAGTACGAGCGCCTCTCGGACTGGCTGCAGCAGATAGACATCCTGGTGAAGGCGCAGAAGAACGCGCTGCTCTCCACCATCCCGGAGAAGCGCAAGCAGGTGCAGGAGGTGAAGGACATCCTGAAGCGGCTGGACGACGGCGCGGGGCAGATGGAGCGCTTCAACCAGACGGCGTCGGCGCTGCTCAACTCGCACCTGGACACGTACGTCAACAACCAGCTGCGCCACCTCAACTCGCGCTACCAGGTGCAGATCAACCTGGCCAAGGACGTGCTCAAGAAGGTGGAGGGCAACCTGGAGCAGCACGAGCAGTACGAGCTGTACCTGGGTAAGACGCGCGCCTGGATCGAGAACGCCAAGCAGGTGATCCGGGACAGCGCGGACGCGACGGGCCGGGACCGGGACCGCGACGAGCTGCAGGCGCGCCTGGGCCAGATCCAGGAGCTGCTGCGGCGCCGCGAGGAGGGCCAGTCGCTGCTGCACGCCGCCATCAACTGGGGCGAGAAGACGGTGCGCAACACGCGCTCCGACGGCAAGGACGCCATCAACAGCGCGCTCAAGGAGCTGCAGACGGACTGGGACCGGCTCGTGCGCAAGATCTCCACCGCCAAGGTGGCGCTGGAGACGGCGCTGCTGCAGTGGGCCGACTACAGCTCGTCCTACTCGCAGCTGCAGCAGTGGATCAGCGACCGGGAGAGCAAGCTGCAGCAGGTGTGCGAGCAGAAGGTGTCCAAGGCCAAGCGTGGCCTCGGACAGGCGCCCGGCCTCAGCGCGCTCAGCTCGCTCAGCATCGGCGAGCGCAAGGCCACGCTGCGCCAGACCAACAGCATCGTGCAGGACATCGTGTCCTTCGAGCCCATGATCCAGTCCGTGGCCTCCAAGGCCGAGGACCTGCTGCAGGCCGAGCCCGCCTCCGCCATCTCCACGCAGTACGAGACGCTGAGCAAACACGCGCGCGAGGTGTACGAGAAGCAGAAGGAGACGGTGGAGCACCACCAGGCCTTCATCGACGCCGGCACCGAGTTCATGCAGTGGATCCGCGCCGCTAAGGAGAAGCTGGGCAAGTGCTCTGAGCCCACCGGCGACAAGGAGTCGCTCAGCAGCAAGGCCTGGCACCTCAAGGTGCTGCAGAGCGAGACGGACGAGGGCCAGGCCAAGCTGCAGCGCGCGCTCGAGGCGGGCGACGCCGCGTGCCAGGTCGCCGACGACGAGGAGCGCGAGGTGATCGAGGAGGAGGTGGCCATGCTGCAGGAGGAGCTGGACACGTACCTGGAGCAGCTGGCGCGCACCAAGGGCCTGCTGGAGGCCGGCATCGTCAAGTGGACCGACTTCGAGGACCAGCACAAGGAGGCCAGCGAGTGGCTCAGCCGCACCGAGACCCTCGTGCAGTCCTTCAACCGGCTGCAGGACGGCCTCGAGGACAAGAAGAACGTGCTGGAGCAGTTCCAGCAGCACCTGCAGCTGCTGTTCGACTGGCAGCAGCAGCTGGACACGCTCAACCTGAAGGCGCAGGTGCTGCTGGAGACGTGCGCCGACTCGCGCGTCTCCAACGCCGTCACGCAGCTCACCACCAAGTACAACGCGCTGCTGTCGCTGGCCAAGGAGACGATGCGCCGCCTGGAGGTGCAGTACCAGGAGCACCAGCAGCTGAGCGCGCTCACGCAGGAGTGCCAGGACTGGCTGGAGCGCACGCGCGACAAGGTGACCGAGTGCAGCGCACCGCACGCCACTCTGGCCGAGGTGAACGCGCGCCTGCACGCCGTCAAGGCCATCCGGCAGTCGCTGGAGCAGGGCCACAACAAGCTGCGCTACGCGCTCGAGCTCAAGGAGAAGGTGATCCTGCACACGGAGCAGTCGGGCGCGGCCAAGATCCAGGAGGACACGGAGAACCTCAAGCAGGAGTTCGAGCGGCTGTCGGCCGAGGTGAACGAGCTGCGGCAGAAGCTGACGCAGCGCCAGACGCAGCTGGAGGAGCTGTCCAAGGCGCACAAGCACCTGCAGCAGTGGCTGGCCGAGCTGGAGGTGACCGTGAGCGGCGCCGGCAGCTCGCAGCTGCTCAACGAGCTCAGCGACAAGCGGGCCGCGCTGGAGAAGCTGCGCTCCGTGCTGCGGGACATCGCCGGCCACTCCGAGGCCGTGGAGAGGCTGAGGACGCGCCTGGCCGAGGACCCCACGCTGCCCGCCGCCCCCTTCCAGGTGCGTAGCCAGGGAGTAGCCGGGACGTATTGCCCCCCGAGTGACCCACATGTGTTCCTATAAGCGATGCCAACCCCGAAACTCTGCTTGCAGGCCAGCTTCGACAAGTACAACGAGCTGCGGGACACGGTGGCCGCCAACGTGGCCACCCTGGAGACGCAGGTCCGCGAGCACGAGCAGTACCGCCAGGCCTACAACGAGGCCGTGGACTGGCTGCGGCGCGCGCGCCTGGAGGTGCAGCAGTGCGGCGACGCGCACGGCGACCAGGCCGTGAGCGCGGAGCGGCAGCGGCGCCTGCAGGAGGTGAGCGCCACGCTGCCGGAGGGCAGCGTCCTGGTGCAGAAGGCGTCGGCGCTGAGCGAGGCCGTGGCGCGCACCACGGGCGCCGAGGGCTGCGACACGCTGCAGCAGGAGATCCAGCAGCTGCGCGACAACTGGGACTCGCTGAGCGCCGCCATCCGGGACACGCACAAGACGCTGGCGGCGTGCGCCGAGGCGTGGGCCGCCTGGACGGAGCGGCTGGAGAAGGCGCAGCGCTGGCTGGACGACCTGGCGGCGCGCGTCGCCCCGGAGGAGCAGCGCGGCGATGAGAACACGCCCGAGGACCTGGAGCGGTGCCGCGCGCTCATGGCCGAGGCCTCCCAGCACAAGGGGGCCGTCGAGGAGCTGAGCGACGCGTGCGAGGTGCTGATGGAGCTGGCCGCCGTCAGCTGGGTGCGCGACCGCACCGTGCAGCTGCAGGCCGCCTACTCCGCGCTCGTCGTCAGGCTGCAGGGGCTCGTGTCGCGCGCCCAGAAGAACCTCTCCGACTACACCGAGTTCGTCAAGGCCAAGACGGAGCTGGAGAGCTGGCTGCAGCGCTCGCACGGCACCGTGCAGAGCTGCCGCGGCGTCGGCGACCAGGCCTGGCTGCGCGACAAGATGGACACGGTGCAGCTCGTCAGCAACCGAATGACGGAGGGTGCGTACATCGCCCATCTTTTGTTACTTCCTGCCTCCTTCCTTCCTTCCGCTCTGGGTTCGGCGGAGTGCCCTGTTCGTGACCCCTCGCTCATCTCTCTGCAGGCCAGCACCTCATGTCGGGCACGCAGGAGGTGTTCGCCAAGGCCGTGAACACGGCGCCGGCCGACCGGCAGGACACGCTGCGCGAGGACATGGCGGCGCTGCGGGCCAGCTGGGACCAGCTGAGCATGGAGCTGGCGGCGGTGACGGCGCAGCTCAAGTCGGCGCTGGGCCGCTGGGACGACCACGCCGACAACCACGCGCGCTTCGTGCGCTGGCTGGACGAGATGGAGGCCTCGCTCGGGGAGGCGACGCTCACGCGGCCCGAGCTGGGCGAGATGAAGACGGTGCTGGAGCGCTACCGCCACACGCAGGAGGAGGTAAGGGGGCGTACATAAACTACGTGACCAACTTAGGGGGGAGGTTCGGTCGTCGGTCACGACCCTATGCATTAGCAGGTTAGGTTAGCCCGGTCACCAAAGGGGGGGAGGGAGTCCAAAAGTGGCCTTATAATCGGTCACGTAAGCGGGCCGCAGCCGCCGCCGCCGCCGTCCCCACCGCATCCCGTGTGACCCAATGTCCCTCGTGTGGCCCCACAGATCAACGGCAAGCGCGTGGAGCTGACGCAGCTGGTGACGGAGGCGACGGAGCTGTCGCAGTGGGCGAGCCGCCAGACGCCGCTGGAGAACGTGCGCGGCCTGGAGAAGCGTTGGGAGGCGCTGCACAACGCGTACAAGCTGCGCAGGTACGTAGTACGTGGTACCCGCGGCCGGCCGGCGCCCGCGGACCGCGGCGTAGGCAGCCCGCCGCGCGCCGCTGTGCCGCCTTACCCTAACGGCCTACCTAACGCCCCGCCCCGCCCCGGCCCGGCCGTGTTGCAGGGAGGGCCTGGAGCGCGAGATGGCCGAGCACGCCGCCTACCAGCAGGCCATCCAGGACACGGAGAAGTGGATCCTGCAGGTGTCGTTCCAGCTCATGGCACACAACTCGCTGTACATCACGAACCGCGCCCAGACGCAGGAGCAGATCAGCGCGCACCAGGCGCTGCTGCAGGACATCCGCGCCTACCAGGCCACGCTGGACAGCGTCAAGAGCCGGGGCCGGGCGCAGGTGGAGCGCTACAAGGACTCGACGCCCACCATCCGGTCCACCATCGAGAAGCAGCTCAACAACATGCAGGAGAGCTACCAGTCGCTGCTGCAGACGGCGCTCCAGATCGAGGCCCGCCTCGCCGAGTCGCTCGCCAAGTTCCAGCAGTACGAGGACACGCTTGACTCCATCTGGGCCAATCTGGACACGTTCGAGCAGGCCCTGCTCAACCAGGAGGCGGACGCGCCCGTGCTCAACCTGCAGCAGGCGCAGCAGCAGCTCGAGATCGCCAGGGTAAGCGTTTCATACAATTCCTTATTGTTTAATTTTCTGAAGAAAAAAAAACGTGAACCGTGAGAAGTGAAAAGATTCCTAAACCCCTGCACCTCCTGCAACAGGGCATGCACAACAAGCTCCAGGGCGAGAAGGGCCGGCTGGCGGTGGCCGTGCAGGCCTGCGAGGCGGCCGCGGCCTGCATCTCGCGGCCCAGCAGCCCGCAGGACACGGTGCCGCCGCCCATCCCGGACCGCGAGCTGGCGGTGCGCGCGCGCCTCGAGGACCTCATCGACCAGGTGCAGGGCCGCGTCGCGTCGCTCACGTCCGCCGTCGGCTCCCTGGAGGAGTGGGGCCGGGAGCGGGCCGCCCTGGAGCAGTGGGCCGCCGAGCAGCTGGCCAACGTCGCCGAGTGGCGCGCGCGCCCGGCCAAGCTGCGGCCCGAGGCCGCGCGCCAGGAGATGGCCGTCATGCAGGAGCTGGTGACGCAGGTGTCCGACAAGCGCACCAAGCTGCTCACCGACCTGCCCCAGGGCCCCGCCGGCGAGGACTCGGACCTGGAGGGCCAGATGGCCTCGCTGGACCACCAGCTGCAGCAGCTCATCCACAAGAAGCAGGAGCACCAGGCAGTCATCGACAACTTCCGCACGTCCGCCCAGGACCTACAAGTAAGCCTCGTCCCAGTTGGTGTCCTCGCCGCGGCGCCGGCTCCGTTCTAACCCCGCTCTCACCCTCGGTGCCCGCAGTCCTGGCTGGACGGGCTGCTGCGCCGCATAGAGCAGCTGGACCGCGGCGGCCACGACTGCGACTGGAAGCTGGGCCAGCTGAAGGAGATCTCGGCCGAGCTCAACGAGTCCGGCCCGGCGCGGCACCAGGAGGTCCGTGCGCTGGCCAAGCAGGTCACCGAGCTGGTCAGCAACCTCGACGCACAGCAGGTCGAGGAGCAGGTGAGTGACCACGTCTGCGGGCTCATCCGCGACGCGGGTTCGAGTACCCGCTGAATCCCTTTTCGGTCCTCCGCAGATGCGCGCTGTGGACCGGCGCTACGGCGACGTGGAGAAGCGGCTGCAGCGCAAGACGCAGGTGCTGGAGCTGACCCGGAAGGGCGTGCAGAGCGCGCGCAGCGAGATCGACGCGGCCCGCGCCTGGGTCGGCGACAAGCTGCGCGAGCTGCAGGAGCTGCCGCCGCTGGGGGCGACGGCGCGTGCCGCCGAGGAGCGCCAGCAGGCCCTCAACGCCATCTCCAAGGAGGCCGAGGGCAAGCGCGTGCTGCTCGACTCGCTGACCAAGCGCGTCGACGGCATGAAGTCCGAGCTGGAGCCCAGCGAGCTGGCCGCGCTCGAGTCGGCGCTGCGCTCGCTGGAGGCCGAGCAGGCCGACCTGCGCGGCCAGCTGCGCTCGCTGACCGCGTCGCTCGCCTCCTCGCTCGAGGCCCGGCGCTCCTTCGAGACGGGCCTGGAGGACGCCCGCGCCTGGGTGCGCACCCGGCTCACCGACCTGCAGCGCCTGGGCGACACGGCGCCCCTCAAGGCCACCAAGGTGGAGAGGGAGATCCAGCAGTTCCAGCAGGCGGAGAAGGACGCCGAGTACTTCGGCAAGACGACCCTGTCCGACGTGAACAGCCACGGGCAGGGCCTCGTCAAGGACTGCGCGGCCGCGGATAAGCAGAAGCTCAGCGACACGCTACAAGGCGAGCTCTCTCTCTCTCTCTCTCTCTCTCTCTCTCTCTCTCTCTCTCTCTCTCTCTCTCGCTCTTTTGCTCTCGACGGCCCCGTTAACGTCCCCCGTCCTGCCCGCAGCCCTGACGGATGACTTCGCGACGCTGCAGTCCCTCACGTCCCGCCGGCTGGCCTCGCTGACGTCCCTGCTGGAGGGCCGGCGGCAGCTGGAGACGGACATGGACCGCTGCCTGCACTGGCTCAACGAGGCGGAGGTGGCCATCTCGGCCGAGATCCGCGCCACCAACCTGGAGCTCCTCCAGGAGCAGCTCACCAAGGTAATGCTCGTGTCGCCGGCCCCGCGTGCCCCGCGGCCGCGCTGCGACGCCGCTCACACCGCCGCCTCCGTGTTCCAGTACACCAAGCTGAGCAGCGAGTGCGAGGTGGTGGGCGCCGACGTGGAGCGCCTGTTCGTGCAGGGCCAGAGCGCGGTGCTGGCCACGGTGAGCGAGGCGGACCGCGCGCTGCTGTCGGAGCAGCTGTCCGGCATGCAGGTGCGGCACGCCGTCGTCGCCGGCGTCATCGCGACGCGGCTCGAGGCGCTGCGCGACGCGGTGCGCTGCCACGAGAAGGCCCTGGAGAAGGCCAAGGACAGCGCCAAGTTCGTGGCCGCGGTGCACACGCAGCTCAAGGAGCTGAGCCGGCCCATCGGCAGCCGCGTCGAGGACGTGCAGGGCCTGCTGGACAACTACCAGGTGAGTGTCTGTCCGGCCCCGCCCCCGCCGAGGCGGGCCAGGTCGTGGGCTGGAGAGCCGCACCCCGGGGGCCCAGCGGCTGGAGCCGGGACGACCCGAACGGGGTCGGCTGAGAGAAGCAGCAGCGCCTGAGTCGACCCCAAGTCGCAGGGTCGAGCACTGCGCCCGACGGGTGTGCGGCTCTCAAGCCCACGCGTGACTCGCCGACCTCTTCTTAACTTTGTTTCGAACGAGGTGAACGTGGTGTTTCTTTATTTGTTTTTTTATAATTGTGCGTTTTGCTGTATATTATACATTGTTGGTTTGCCCCTTGTTGCGTTGTAAAAGATACATCTCAATATTATTCACAAAGTAAAGTAGGAGTAACTTCAACGGTTTCCATGGTATAAGCAACTAATGCGTGCATCCTGATTTGATACACATACTTGCACAGAAGGTTGTTGGTGACACGGTAAATTGTCTCAAGTAATCGTGATGATTGTGATGTGAACCGCTGGGCTGGCCCTGTTGGCAGGTTCAGTAGGTGGGACGTCTCCGGAGTGAAGGGCAGTACTGTACTATTTCTCAATTTACACACCTAGATGAAACCACCTCAGTAGACTGTAGGTGTTGCTGCCATTCACACGGGCAAACCTATTGCTGGATCATGGTACTTTCCCTCCTTCATTCTGATGCAAAACTTGTGATGTTCTGAACCATTTAGAGATTTTCGTTGCAATGCATTCACTTGCAATGACTCCAGTATTTTTAAAAATATTTGAAAAATCATCTTTCATCTTTGTAGATGCTGTAGTAAATTCATCAGAGTTTTGCTTTTTGGATTTTGGATTTCATCATGTAGAATTTCCTTGTCTTACTGTAGTGTCACACGGCACTAAAAATTGTATTGGATAGGTGGTTGGTAAACAAATCATATCATGAACATTTTATTTTCTTACCAAATAGGCAGTATTCCTATTTCTTCTTCTGTCACCCATACCCTGTCGTGACTCATTCCTCAGTTTACTAATACGAGGAACCATCAACTTTTTTTTCTGTTTTGCCAAAACTCTAAACTGCACGGTCCATTCTCCTCATGGCAAATCACGCTGTTGGTGAACCAAACTGGGACGGAAGCAGCGTTATTTATTTTCGATACATCATGGTACTGAAAATAGAATTATTCGAGCCCTTTGTTCGAAACCTCCCTTTAACTACCATAGATATAGCAAAAATTACGTCACCTCCGTAATTCTTCCATAGAATACCCATTTCTTATTCCCTCGTTGGTAAATCCACATGCAATCGGAGTCTTCACAGACGGCTATCGCCTCTTTTAATGACTGCGTCTGAAAGAGTCATTGAAAGTCGAACATTGAGGAACTGCATTCCTCGTACGGCTCGGTCAGAAAAAAAAATCTCGGGAAACAGTGCTGTGAAGGCCCCGGATGCCGTCCCCGCCGCACGGCCGTACACCCCATCCCTCTGTGTCGAGCAGAGGCTGCTGTCGGACCTCAAGGACCACCGGTCCTCGCTCAGCGGCCTCGGCCTGGCCGGCGGCAACATCGCCGAGCTGCAGGCCATCGTCCAGGAGCAGGACGACCTGATCTCCGCCATCGAGGCGCAGATCGACCGGCTGCGGAAGCTGCTGCTGCTGCGCGAGCAGTTCATCGCGCTCATCACCGAGATCTCCACCTTCATCCTGACGTACACGGGCGTGGTCCGGGACATCGAGGCGTCCGGGCAGCCCAGCGAGGAGAAGATCAAGCGCTACCACGACGTGAGTATCCGCGGGGCACCTCTGGGGGGTCCCGGCCCGCCTGACCGCGCTCTGTGTGCCGCAGGTCGTCGAGAAGATCCAGGAGTGCGAGGCGCTGCTCGCGTCCGCCGCGGACAAGGGCCAGCAGATCGCGAGCGAGGGCTCGGCGGCGGACCGGAACTCGGTGACGGAGCAGCTGCAGAGCCTCAAGAACCAGCTGCTGGGGCTGCGCCGGGCCGTGGACGCGGCGCGCGAGCAGCTCGAGCAGGCCGCCGCCAAGCACAAGCACCTGGCCGCGCAGCTCGGGGCCGCGCTGGCCTGGCTGCACGACCACGAGGCGCAGGTCAAGTCGCGGCCGCTGCTGGCGCGGGACCCGGCCAGCGTGGACGCGCAGCTCAGCAGCCACCAGGAGCTGTCTGCCGGCGTGATGGCGCACCTGGACGAGGTGCGCGCCGTGCTGGACGCGGCGCGCCCCGAGGACGCGCTCCCGGGCTCCCTCCGCGAGCGCCTCAGCGAGGCCAGCCTGCTGCTCAACACGCTGCCCGCCGAGCTGGCCGAGCGCGCCGCCTACCTGCAGACCAACGCGGCGCTGCGCCGCGACCACCAGGCCCTCAAGGACAAGCTGCACGCCTGGGTGCGCGAGGCGCGCACGCGGCTCGACCGGGACGCGAGCGGCGTCGACTTCCGCAACGTCGTCTCCGACCTGGAGATGCACAAGGTGTTCTTCGGCAGCGAGCAGGCCATGCGGGAGCTGCTGTCGCACGACATCCAGCAGGCCGCCGACAAGATCTGGCCCTCGCTGTCCGCCGCCGAGCAGGAGGAGCTCACAAACGAGCAGACGCACCTCACGCAGCTGCTCAAGAACACCCTCAACTCGGCCAAGTCGCGGCAGGCGCAGTTGGAGCAGGACGCGCAGGTGAGGGGCCCGGCCCGAGAGTGTCTCGAGAGTGGTTTGAATGGGTTCTCTGGCAGACTGACCCGGCGCCTCTGTCCCCCGCAGGTCTGGCATGACTACTGCACCGCGCTGGAGAAGGCGCGCTCCCTGCTGGAGCTGTACCAGTTCACCGACGAGCCCGTGGCCAACCTGGCCGGGCTGCACTACAACCTGGACAAGGTGACGCACGCCCAGCAGGACGTGGCCGCGCACCAGTCCGACGTGGACCTGCTCAACGAGCGCGCGCGCGAGATCACCCGGATGGCGGACGCGGCCAACCGGGCGCACGTCGAGCAGCAAGTGGCGGCGGTGAACCGCGAGTGGGAGGAGGTGGTGCGCGGCGTGGAGGGGCGCCGCGACGCCCTGGCGCGCCTGGCGCAGCAGTGGGAGCAGTTCGACGCCAGCTGGCAGTCCCTCGAGACCAAGGTGGGAGACGCCGAGGACGCGGCCCACCACCTCGACCTGGTCGTGCGCACCAAGGCCCAGCTCCGCGAGTCCAGGAACACGCTGCAGGTCAGTGCCCTTGTTGTTGTCGACGGCGGCGGCCGCGCCGCGGCGGCGACCAGCGTCCTCACCGCCGTGCACCCCGCGTCCACAGGAGCTGATCTGCGGCCTGGACGAGCTGCAGCCGCAGCTGGACGAGCTGGTGGCGCTGTCCAGCACCATCGTCGCCTACCTCAGCATCTCGTGCGACCCCGCGTCGCGGGCTCTGCGGGAGAAATTACAGCACTTCACGGAGCGCCACGCCAAGTGAGTACGCCAGCAGTAGCAAGGAGCAGCAGCCGGCGGCGGCGGCGGCGGTGGAGCGAGCCGGCCGCCGCCGTGGAGGTGGGCAGCCCAACTCGCGCGCTGGCCGCCCGTGGCGCCTGTGGCCGCCCGACGGAGTCCCCGCGGCCGTGGCGCGTGGCCGCCCCGCCCCGCCCCGCCCCGCCCCGCGTCAGCACTGACATCCTCTGGAGGGGAATCTCTCATGGCGAAGGCGTGGCGTACCAATGACATGACTGCCCGCCTGCATTCCGAGACCGCGCCGCCGCACGCTATGCGGCGCTGAGCGACGCTGTGCGGCGTCGCTATCGCACTCCGGGCCGGGCGTGGCCGCGGACACTCGCGACAGCACCGCAATGACTACTGTCGGCCGCGGGCGGGGATCGAACCCACGTCCCTGCCGCTTCGCCGCTGTCACCCGTCAGTCTGCTGCTATCTGACGGGTGGTGCGGGGGCTGCCGGCGCCGGGGCGGGCTGGGCCGGGCCTGGCGGTGCGGTGGCGGAGCAGCTGATTAGGACAGCGCCACCAGCGCCACTTGCTTGGCCGCGCCGCCGAGCGCCGCCCGCCGAGCCGATGACGAGATGCGTCAGGCGCGCGGCATGCCGACGGCGGCGGCGGCGGGCGTGTGCCGCCGAGGACTCCCCCCTGCTGCAAGCCCTGAAGGCCGCGTTCCTCTACGCCGCCACCGCCGCCGCCGCCGCCGCTGGACGCGTGGGCGCGGCCAGTCTGTCCCGCGCGGCTGACAGTCTCTTAAGGAGTCGTCGACAACAAAGTAAAGATCGGCAAAAACATGTACAAGACCATCCCGAGGAGAAAGAAAATAAGAAAAACAATGAATCACACAGCGTGGAGGTATTGAGCCGCCTCACCGCGCGGCAGTGTCATACCCACGTCACCTTCCAGTATCTAGTCGTGCCTGCGCTGCACCAGGATGTGCTCCTGACCCGGTGCCTGCTGACATGAGGAAGGTGAGGCGGCGTGCGGTTGACGTGACGGCCACCCGCTGCCGCCCGCCGTCTAAAGTAGTTATCTTGTTTCCCGATAATTTTTCAGATTTTTTTTTCTCCCGTTTTCGCTCCCTGTTCCCGCAACGACCCGTCGCACGGAACAAAAACACGAGCCGATGGTGATCGCGAGGCAATGCGCGGCGAGGAGCTCCGCGATGGGCTGGATCCGTCGGAATGTCGTCCATTCATTCCGCGATGAAGAGGATGGGGGGGGGGGGGGGGCGGTTCGGCGCGCGGCGTCGCTGCACGAGAGCAGGCGTGTCCGTCAGCGACTTATACTGCTGCTGTCCGCGCCGTGTTGTGATGAGCGGCGGCGCACGCCCCCTCCTGTCTCTCTCTCTCTCTCTCTCTCTCTCTCTCTCTCTCTCTCTCATGTGCCACCCTTTTCTACCCCCCTCCTCCGAAAATGAGTTTCCTTCCCGAAATAATGCGCCGCCGCACAGTTTGGAACAGCCGTAGTTTGACCCACTAACTCCCCCCTGCCCCCTGCCCCTCTTCCCCTCGCAGCGTACATGCAGACGCCGCTGCACCGCGGTGGGGTCGCTTTACTGCCCCCCCCCCCCAGACCCACAGTATAGCGCCCCACAGTCACCCGTCGGACCCGTCGGCTTTGAGCGGGGTGGCAGAAGTGAGGAGTTCTCCTCTATCCCTCCCCCCCTCCCTTCCCCTCTCTTCCTCCCTCCCTCCCCTGCCTGCTCCTGATTGATGTCATCCCTCGCTGCCTGAGTGGCACATCTGGCCCAGTCACCATTAAAAATAGCGCCTGCGTGTGTCTGCGTGTGTGTGCGTGTCCGCTGTCACACGCGTGGAGCGGCGGTTACATCGCGCGGCAGCCAGGTGGTGTGCGTACTTTTCGCCTCCACACCCGCAAGGCCGCTAGAAAAGACAAGAAAATAAGATAATTAATAAAAGCAAAGAGTGGCGCGGCCTGGCCAGCCCGCGCAGCTGCCGGCACAGCAGCTGCCCTCAGCCTGGCCGCAACCTCGCTAACGATGTTCGGCAATCTGGCTCGCGTCATTGGTGACCAACAAGCCTTCGATCGGGATGTCACCAGCCCCCCCCCCTCTCCTCACCATCCCCCCGAAAAAAAAACTATCCCCGTCCCCCGCCCGCCTCCCTCCGTCTCTTTCTAACCTCATTTCCAAGTCGACCCGGACCAATTCGACCACTTGACGCCGCGGCCAGCTATGTGCCCTTCGCTGTCATGACTACTGACTGTCATGACCTGTCATGACGGCGGCGCGAGCGCAGTGTTTACGCATCTCTGATGTTCTGCTGCGGCCAGCACTCCTCAGGAATAGGAGATTCCGGCACGGCTGAAACGGAAGTTAAGCGCCTCGTGTTCCAAATATCCCTGCGGGGTGGTTTCGACCCCGCTCTCTCTCTCTCTCTCTCTCTCTCTCTCTCTCTCTCTCTCTCTCTCTCTCTCTCTCTCTCTCTTTCGAGGAGCATCCCACGAGTGCGACAGAGACAGTGCTACCTAAGTAGGGTTCGGAATCGGCCGGCTGGAGTCGGCGTAGTGAGAGAGAGAGAGAGAGAGTGTGTGTGTGTGTGTGTGTTTGTGTGTGTGTAGAAGGGGCCGCCGGCAGGGGGGGGGGGGCTGTCATAGACTCCTGGACACGGTGGAGGTGGCGGCATGGCGATGACATGCCAGGATAACCCTTCCCTTTTGGGCTGAGCGCGGCATGGTGTGTGTGTGTGTGTGTGTGTGTGTCGGCGCTCACCTTAGATCGCGAAGGCCACACTGCCCCGCCCCCTTCTCTTCCTCCTCCCCTCCCAGAAGAGCTACAGGCGCGCGCGCTCTCGCGGCTGTGTTTTGCTATTGTCCTGCGTGCGCTCTGCGCGCGTATGTGCTAAACACACGCAGGCATCGCGGGGAGGAGCATATGTGTACACCCTGAGTCGTCCTTGAACACTTTTCGGAAACATTACTGCGCCTCTGCGTCTCCTGCGAGCAGCCACAGCAGTCAGCCAGCCTCCAAGAGCTGGCGGCTGTGTGGCGTCGTGTGCCGGTGTGGTGAGCCTCGCGGGACGGAGCGGAGCGGAGCAAGCGGAGCGGGCCGCGAGCGAATAGGCGTGGCCAATTTTCATTTTCATGGCCCGTTTTTATCTGCCCCTTTTTCGCGAGGCCCGGCGGCGTGGCGTGGCGGGCGACATGAGCGTCGTTTGCGGCGGCGGCGGCGGCGGCCTGCTCGTGGTGCTCTTCTGGCAGCGCTCTGGCAGCGCTCTGGCAGCGCTCTGGCAGCGCTCTGCCGAGGGCCTCGCCGCCTCGCCGTTGGGATTGGGGATTGAGGTTGGGTTTCATGGCGGGCCGCGCCGCCGCCGCCGCCGCCGCCGGTCGGTGTGTACGTCCGCTGTACTGTCCGCCTCTCTGGGCCGCCGTCTGCGGACACAAAAGGGGTCTATCGCTCAAAAAAACGAAAACAAAAGAGAAAAAAAGTGAAATAAAAGTCAGTCGGAACAGAAAAAAAGTAAGTCAGGCAAAAATAAGTAATCAATAAATTATAGTCCCTAAGCGATTTTCTTAAAACAGATTTAATCGAGAGGGAAAAGTCTCCTAAATATTGTGTACATCGGATAATCCGGATTACCACGGGTTACCTTAAGAAAAAAAAAGGCTATTTCGGTATTTAAAATTGAATAGACGCCTTTTACAGCTCTTACGGGACATCAGGAAAAGGCTTACGGGCCAAAGAAAATTCAAATGAGACGATTCATTCAATTTTTCCATGAAGGTTTTACCCGGATTACCGCAGAATTTGTCCACCGGATAACCGAAGTCGGTTCCCCCTCGGATTTACTTGTATAGAAATCAATATAAGTAGATTTTAAATCGTTGTGCCCCCCGAACCCTCTCCGGAGCCGGGCCTTCTCTGCACTGCTCTGCACGTGTCCCGCGGCAGCGCCCCCCCCCCTCCTCCCGCCCCTCTCCCCCCTCCCCCCCCCCCCCCCTCCTCACTGTTTGCGCTCCGAATCACGTTCTCGCCGGCCGCCTCCCCCGCGGCGCGGAGGACGGGGACAACAGCCCGTCTGTCCCCTCCCTGTCCTCAAAGCCTCGCACGACCTGCAGTCCGAACCATTAACTGGCAGCAGCAGCAGCGGAACTTCGAACGCGGCGCATATTAATCTGAATCTTCTGACAACCGCGAAATTTTTTTTATGGGTCACTCACCTGCTGAACGGTGGTGGTGAGGTGGAGGAGGAACAGGAGGAACAGGAGGCGGTGGAGACGGGAGGAGGAGGAGGAGGATGAGGAGGAGGAGGAGGAGGAGAGGAGGAGGAGGAGTGGGTGTGCCAATCAAGCACATTCATCCTACCGCGGCGGCGGACAGAAGGCAGAGGATAGAGCATAGAGCGAGCGAGAGAGAGAGAGAGAGAGAGCTAGAGAGAGGGAGAGAGAGAAATAGTGAAGGGGGGGGGGGGCGGGTTCGGGTTTACGAGCCGCCGGTGTACACATGGCCCGCCGCCCCCGCCGCGGACGCCGAATGGCGGCGGCATGCCGGGGCGTAAATAGGAAGCGGCCGGCGTATTGACGGACTGGTGCCGCGGATTGGTAATTATAGACACGCGCGGCTCGCGGTGACGATCTCTCTCTCTCTCTCTCTCTCTCTCTCTCTCTCTCTCTCTCACACACACACACACACACATACATCCACATCACTCAGGGCGCTGAAGCCTCCGCCATGGATGCGTTGTCAAACCCTCGTGGCCCGGCGGTGGTGACAATCAAAAGTCGATGAATCAGTGGTGGCATGCAGCGGTATCGCCTGCAGATTTCGCCAGACTTGGAGATGATGCCGCTGGGCGGGCGGGTCATGCTAGATCGTAGATCATGGCCGCACTTATATGTGCCTCATGCAGTGAGTCATATTGCTTCTGCGAAAACGGAGGAAATAATGTGTGTTCGGTGACGCCACAGTTAGTTAGTAGTACGCGCTGCTGCGGCACCCTACTGGCGAGAGACAGGGAAGGAAGGAGGGTTCAGCTAAAAAAAAAAAGACAAATTTAAAAACTAAAAAAATAAGTTTAGAAAAAAATTGGTGCTACTGGTGTTGATTCGGGTTCAATTACCGCATTTTGTCCCTTCGGTGTTTCGTCACCACCACCGCTGTGAGTCTTATCTGCTTTCGCTAAGAAGACGTAAACGAGATTCAATTCACTACTTGGAAACACAATCACACGGCGTCGAGCCAAAAGAAAAGAGTGGGCCGACGGGGAGGTCAGCCCATCGCGGCCGCGAGGGCAGCCGGACGGAACCAGATCGACCAGCTCCGTTTCGCGTTTATGGCTTTTTTGCTACTTTTATGACTCGGATGATTCAAAAACCTTTTTTCTTCTGTCTTTTATTCCTTCCCTCTTTTTCCAAAGGGAAGGCGTCGTCGAGTGGAAAAAAAGTATAACCAGACCAAATATGTATAACGAAATTGGGAAGATGCGAGGAAGGAAGAGAGAAGTGTAGCGCTCCGCCGCCGTGCCTTCCTGAGGGCACACCACACGTGGGGGACCGGAGTCGGGAGCGATACAAGTTGCCAGGCGGAGTCACTGGCCGGCCGGGGCGGGGCGTGGCGTGGCGTGCGAATACCACAGCCGCCATACCGATACCAGACAATGCGACGCGCTATTTTGTTTCGGACGCGGCCGCCGCGACCGGCCTTGGCGAGGAATAATATTTATTGGCCGCTCTCAGTCAGGCCTCTAGCGCCTCTAGTGCGATATGCAGACAAATGGCCACAATGGGCACGTAGCATCGCGTCGTGCGGGGCGCGCGCCACGGCCAGCACTAGAGGAGCTTTTCATACCGGCGGCGCTGTAGGTGACCGCTCTAGAAATGTGTGTGTGTGTGTGTGTGTGACGAACCCCAGCCTTCCCCGCTGCGCATCACAGACCGAGCGAGCATTCAAGTCTCTTATGCCCGCACTTTCAATTGCTGTGTACTACAATATAAACCGACGCCGTGACCCCCCCCCCCCCTTCCTCCCCCTCCTCCCCCTCCTCCCCCCCTCCTCCCCCCTCCGGATTCTTTTATGGCCCCGTTTCTCTGCGAATAGTCGCCGGGAAGAAGGGCAGTTGTTCGTTGTGTTCGCAGTTCGGGCGAGTTGAGCAGAGCGCTCCAAATGCAATGATGATGCCGATGTGGTGTGGCGGCGGTGGTGGGTCCCGGACCGGCTGGGACAGAGAGAGAGAGAGAGAGAGAGAGAGAGAGAGAGGAGAGAGAGAGAGGAGAGAGAGAGAGAGAGAGGCGTCGGTCATTAAAAGTGGCCGAGGCCGAGCTCTCCCACACCTCACGATGCCGTCATATTCGCACCGCTCCGCCTCCTTCCGCCCCGCCCGCAAGTCTCCCTCCTTCTCTCTCTCTCTTCTCTCTCTCTCTCTCTCTCTCTCACCCCCTCTCTGTCTCTCTCCCTCTCGCACCGAGCGCCCGGTGGGTAGGCAGCGGCCGGCCCCGGGAGCGCACGCGTGCCGTGCGGGCTGGCCTACCCCGACATCCGCAGGCGCGCCGCCCGTCACCTCCGTCGATGTGTTATCGCTAACGGACCTGGTTGTCTTTCCTTTTTATTTAAATTACGAACAGAAACGGACGACCCGGCCGCAGGCGCTGGGCCAGTGTGTACGGCGGGTGTGCGCCGGCGGCGCCCTGCCCGCTGTTGCTTATCTGAGTCGGCGCCTGGCTGCGCCGCTCCGGGCGGAGCTGTGGGCACCGGCAGGCGCTGCTCTGCTCTGCAGCACGTGCCCACGGCTCACGGGACGCTGCCGCCGCCGCCGTGGTGTGCCCCCTCCAGCAGCCGCCGTTCATTAATCTCAATTCGTTGCTGGGTGTCGTGGGAGGTTAGCCGCCGCCGCCGCCGCCGCTGCCCGCTATCAGTGTCGTGGGTGCATCGTTGTCGTCGTCGGCGGCGGCAGCAGCGGCGGCAGCGGCGGCATGCCACAAAATCCGATTACCGAAACAATACAGAGGACGACGTATGTGCCGCGGCACGGCCGCGCTTTTGATTGTTTGATTATAGCCGAGCGGGGCCACAGCAGTTACGGTGACACACACACACTCACAGAGCCATAAACACCTGTCGCTGGCAGTGCACACGCCCGCAGGGAGGAAGCGGCTGACCGACATAGCGCCGCACACACACACACACACACACGGAAGTGACCTCCCCCCCTTCCCCCCACCTAACTCGGCTCATTCCGTATTCACCCTCCCGGGAGTGCGGCAGGGCCGGCGGAACGGTGAGGACACAACGGCGTCATGCATTTGGTCCTGCCGGGGTGACCGCCAGGGGACGTCCTCCAGGATGGCGACGAACACCGCCCGCCGCACCGCCCGGCCCGTGGCACCGGCCGAGGTGACCACGTCGTCGCGCTCCAGTCGCTAAAAGCGGTGTATGACATCATCTCGTGCAGGCAGGCAGCTAGGCAGGCAGGCAGGCAGCCAGCCAACCAACTAACCAGACAGGCAGGCAGGCAGCCGGGCGGCCGCCGGCCCGTGTAGTGCGGCTGTACTCAAAGCCCGATCGGGTTTGGCGGAGCCGGGAACACGGCACTCCTCTCCGCTGTGCCGCCCGTGTGCCGGCCAAGCGGAGGCTTCGTATTAAATAAAACACACTAAAATAAAAGAAAGGACACAAAAATTTTTATAAAATATTAAAATATAGGTGTGGTTTTCTGTAATGATCATCCAGAAAGCATGTCATCTCTCCTCGGGCTGAGCTGAGGCTGGCGGTGTGAGTGCGAATAACCGCGAAGCGCGCCATTACTCGCAGGACACGCGTTGCTCCCCGCACGCACGACGGCGTGAGTGCGAATAACCGGAGCGCGCCATTATGTACTCGCAGTGCGACGCGTGCCGCCTACACACGGGGTGTGCGTGCGAATAACCGGAGCGCGCCTACTCGCAGTGCACGCGTGCCCACGCGGTGTGATGATTGCAGCGCCGGCATCCGTGCCATTACAGCGTGCCGCGCAGCGTCCGTGCGGCCGTGTGGAGCCTGACGCCGCCGCCGCCGGTACACGGCTCACGGACGGCCCCCACTGCTCTGCCCGGCTCTGCCCGGCTCTGCTCTCCCGCATGTCAAACGCCTTCCGTCCTCCTGACTGTGGCGGACCGCCGCCGCCGCCGCCGCCGGGAGGGGGCGGGAGGCGGGTACGCTGCTCGTGTGGGTCCCGAGAAGTGCCTCGAGCAGCCCAAATCAGCCAGCCAGCGCCCGGCGCCGCGGCCAGCCATGGCCAGTGCCATGGGCGGCCGGAGCTTTTGTCCTTGGGGCGGCCGTGCCATGGGCGGCACTGGCGGCCCATGCCGGCCCATGCCGCCCGGGCCGCTCGGCTGACGCAGCAGGTACTCGCACTGCCTTCGACGCGTTCAAGTCACTCGCGCTGCCCGCGGCCGCGGCGGGGACGGCGGCTGCGGCTGTCGGGCCCGCTTGTTTGCTCCGCCCCGTTCATTCGGAGCGCTGATTATTTTATTGTATCTTCTCTGTGCTGTATCGAGAGAGACGGAAAATAGCACTCGCCGCTAAGAAGTACAAATGGCGCGTTGCTTCTTATCTCACAGGCGAAACTTGTCGGCAGAAGCGACCGTGAGCGGCGGAAGTCCGCGGAACGCTTTCCTGCTGGCTCGTGTCGAACACTGCGCTTTCGTAGCGCTGTTTCTGTCGCACTCGTGGGATGCTCACAGCAGAGCAAGAGAGAGGTCCGAGCAGGCGGTATTCCTCATCAGGCTGCTGCCGCGGGCGGCAGAACGACACCTCACTTACAGACTCGTCCCTGTGACTGCGCGCGAATCCGCGAAAACCGTGGCCATTTCTGCCATCGGCGCTTATCAAATAACGGGGGGTCCGCGTGGGAAATATGATAAGGTAAAGCAGAGGGGTCCTCGCCGTGGGCCGGCCGGGGCTGCCGGCCGGGGCTGCCGGGCTGCGCCTGCCGCTGCCGCCGCGCCGCTCGCCCCCCTCCTCCCGGCCGGCGTCGCGCTGCGCCGCGGCGGCTGCGGCGTCCCATGCGGCGCGGCGGGCCAGTTGCCGCCCGGGCCCCACGCGGAACGCGCCACCGACGGCCTATCCGAACGCTCCGCGCCGCGCCGCGACCGAACGATCATCGACGGGCCCGACGCGCGCGCGCCCGATCTGAGGCAGGGATACCGCGCGAGATCCCCGCCCGCAGCCGGCCGCGTACGCCGCGCGCGACCCCTCCGAAACCCCACCGCGTCCGAAACGTCCGCCGAACACCGCGTCCGCAAGTGCCGCCCGCCCCTCGCACGCGCCCCGTCCGCGCCGTCCCCGCGCCGTCCCTCCGTGTCCGTCCGCCGGTGACGCTGCACCCGTGTGCATGCGCGGCGCCGCCCTGTGCGGCGGCCTGCCCGGGGGGCGGGGGCCACTAGTGACCACGAAGACGGCAGCAGACGAGTGTGGCAGTGGGAGTGTGTGTGTGTGTGAGGCGCGGCCTAAAGGATACCTCCTCCTCCGAGCGCGCCGCGCGCCCCGAGCCCGCAAGTAGACTTGGTAAGCTTCGTCGTGTTGGGTCGGAGCCGCCTGCTGGGTAGGCAGCGTCAGGCGCTCGCGTGCACGCGTGCCGTGCGGGCCGGCCTACCCACACAGGCGCTGAGCGCGGGGCGCATAGTGCTGCACGGATGCAGGGCGGCGGCGGTGCAAGGTCGCCTCGCCGGCTGGTGCGGCGACCCGCGGCCCGCGGCGCCCTCCTCGCCGCCGCCGGGCTTTGCGGGCTCCACCAGGAAGCTCCCCCGTTTAACTAACGTTGCATTCACGCCGCCGCCGTCACGCCACGCCGCGGCACGCGCGTGCCCGCCGCCGGCCCGACCGGCACGGCCCGGCCGGCGCGCCGCGGCGCAACGTCGCGCAGCGTCGCGTAGCGTGCCGGTGCCACTGATTAGGCGCGGCGTGCGCGGCCGCCGACGTGCTCAAGCCGTCAAGTGGGAGTCGGCGGGGTGGGCGGGGCCGCTGGCCGGCAGGCAGGCTGGCTACCGCGCCGGCGTTTGTGCGCGAGGAAAACCATAAATAGCTGTCACAATCAATTCCTTCGTTCTGCTGATTTTGCACGACACGCCAAGAAAATAGAACCTAGTGAGAACTGAAGTGGGGCAAACGAAATATTATACACTTTGAAAAATCAGTGGTGGTTTTGAATAGTTTTTTTCTTTGCGCGTGTTGATGGATCGGCCCTCCTGGTCCTGTCATCGCGTGATGGATTGCGCTCGCACCGCGGCGGCCGCTCTGCCCGTCCGGAGCGGGAGGCTGAGGGAGGCTCTGGAGCTGGAGGCTGGGCTGTGCGCTGTGCGGGCCAGAGGCAGCCAGAGGCTGGGCTGTGCCGCCCGGCTGGCGGCTCAGGATCTGCCGCCACCGTCTTCGCCATTTCATTATTTTATTTTCCTCCGTCCGCACGCTCCTCTCTCTCTCTCTCTCTCTCTCTCTCTCTCTCTCTCTCTCTCTCTCTCCCCCTGTCTCTGCACTCTCTCAGACCGCCCGTATTGTTTGAGGAGCACGAGCAACAGCGGCACGTCGCGCGCTCAGATTTGGGATAGTGATTTACGCTATTTTAATCTGAGCCCGCGGCGTCCTTATCGGGCAGCGGTGGCGGCGGCCGGCAGCTAATCGTCACTGACTTGCTCTCTGCTCCTTATCTCTCCTGTGAAATCATTCTAATGTCAGCGGTGCCGCCGCGCCACAACACTGCGTGCCGCCGACTTCAAAAAGAACACCCGCGCCGCACATGTGTATGCGGCCACAGATATTCCCAAATCTCCAATCCGGTCTGACGGGCGATTTTTTTTTGGTCGACTTTTTCTTCCGGTCAGCGAAGTGGAAGTGACCAAATATGACACATGTATTTATTTTCTGTGCCTCGCGGTGCTGCCGCGCCACCACCCCCACCCTGCTGGCATTGACCTTCCTCCGCTGCCGTGTGGCGCGCTGTCCACTTGAGGTCTGCACCGGGCAGAGAACGGCTCCCTGATGACCCCAGCACCGGCGCCGCATGAGGGACGGGCGCGGAGGGTCGAGCCTGCGGGGTCGGCCGCTGTGCCGGGGAGCGCGCGACAGCAGGCGACAGGCAGCCCGACGGATCCGACGTTACCGATACCGCTCTACCTGGCAGCGGCGTGTCCAGGGCGCGGTGTGCAGCGGTGCAGCGGTGCCCGCCCTCGTGCTGCTGTTGTTGTTGTTGTTTGCTGATGTCGCAGAGGCGGCGGGGAGGCCGGCGGTGTGGGACGTTTGCGTCGTCCGAACGCCTCGGTACACACACACACACGCACGCACGCACGCACGCACGCTACACGACGCGGTCCTGTCCCCCCCGGTTGCAAAGAGCCTCCTCCTCCTCCTCCTCCTCCTCTTCACCTTCCCCGCCCGATATGGCACGGCAAACATATTTATACAAGCGTTCTCTCGGGGCCCGAGTTTTGGCGGGCGCTCCGCTGCTGCTGCACCGGAGGCGGAAGCGAGCAGCAAGGCTCCAATACGCCCCCCCTCGTGAGTGCGGCGCTGCCCGGCAGGAGCCTCTCCTCCTGGCCTGTCCCGGCAGGGCCTGTCCACACACACACGGCGGCCGTGTACACCGCAGCCCGCAGTGTACACACACACACTCGCAAGCGCGTTTGCCAAACTCCCATTCAGGCGTTTTGCCGCGTGTTCACAACAGCGTTGGCGCGGCGCACACGCGCACACATAGGTGTGGGAGTGTGTGTGTGTGAGTGTGTGTGTGAGGGAGGCAGTAAAGTGCATGTGCTGTACGCCGCCGTGCCGCGGGCAGGGAGGTATGAACGTGCGACGCAGTGCCGACCCCCCTCACAGCCGTCGTGCCGTCTGGCGGCGGTGAGCGGCTGCGGGTCCACGTCCGCGCCCGGACGGAGCCCCCGTGCCGTGCTCCTCCCGACGTGGCCGCGACGTGACCAGGGCGGACCCCGTGGACCCCGCGGGGGCCCCCCACAGACCCCTCGGATGCCCCGCGCAGCGCACCGCGAACCCGGCGGCAGCGTCTCCCTCGCATTGCGTAACCCGGTCCGACCGCGGCGGCCACGCCCCGCCACAGGCGGCCACGGGCAGCCACAGGCCGGCCGAGCGGGCGGCAGGCGGGCGGCACCGGGGCACAAGTGGAGCAGAGCTGAGCTGAGCAGGCCCTGTTGACTGCTCCCCCCCCCCCCCCCCCCCCCCTCCCCCCCACCGTCTCTCTCTCTCTCTCTCTCTCTCTCTCTCTCTCTCTCTCTCTCTCTCTCTCTGCCGCTGCAGTGTAGTTAGGCCTCGGGGTTCATGATCGCCGCCATTGATCGCCTGCCCCACATCAGCGCTGACTTTGATGCGACGGGATGGTCGGTCCCCGCGCGGCCGCCCCCGCGCCGCGGCCTCTCTCTCTCTCTCTCTCTCTCTCTCTCTCCTCCCTCTCCCTCCCTCTCCCTCCCTCTCCCTCTCTCTCTCTTCTTCTCCCTCCCTCTTCCTCCCTCTCCCTCCCTCTCCCTCTCTCCCCCTTCCTCCCTCCCTCCCTCCAATCGTGAGGATGCGATACGGAAATAGATCGGCGAACGATCAGCGAGGTAGCAGCGGTCGGCAGCATGGAGGAAAAGTCAGGACTGTGCTCGCCGGAAGCCCCCCCCCCTCTCCCCGCGGGGAGGGGAAGGGGCATGACTCGAGTGGTGGGCGGTCCTTGAGGGAGGCCAGGCCGGCCGCCGCCACCACCCCTGCCCGTGCCCCTGCGCGGCCCCGACGTCAGGCCCTCTGATGGACAAGTGCAGATGGAGGCTTTCTCAGCTCTCTCTCTCTCTCTCTCTCTCTCTCTCTCTCTCTCTCTCTCTCTCTCCCTCGCCGTTAGTACCTCCGCGCGATGTCTGTCTGTCTCTCTCATACCCACACAGTATCCATCTCTCCCGCGAGTCCCTAGCAGCGGTGGTAGTTTTCCCACCCTCGCCCCCGCACGTCGTATGAGTGAGTGACCCAGTGTTTTAGTCCAGACCGTGTCACTTATAGCCGGCTGCGAGTGTCCGGAGACGCTCTGCGAGCAGACGACGTGTATTTCTGGCACCCGCTCACACACACACTCACACACACTCTCACATACACACTTACACCTGCGCCGACGCCTTCTCGAACATATTGTACACACTAGGCTATTGCGATCGCTCGGCGCTGCGCGTCGTGTGGAACAACAGCAGCAGTCGCTTGTGGAGTCATTATTTTGTTGGCGCCGCTGCGGTGCCACAGCCTGAGCCCCGTCATTATGTATATTTTCGGTTTCGGTTTCCAATAATTTTTTTTTCCTAGTCGATATTGTTGCAGCAGACCACTCCTGTGCGCTGCGTGTTTCTAGTTTTCGTTTTCTATATTTTTGAATGTGAGGAACACTACACGACGACGGCCACTCGATACGTATAATTTCTGGCCGTCGTCTCCTTTTTTTCCAGCGTGACCAGAAGCCAGCAGCGGCAGTGGCAGCGGCAGCATCGCAGTGCGCCCTGCCCGCCCTGTCCTTGTGGGCCGCCACGGACGCACACAATTTACTCTCTCTCTCCCTCTCTCTCTTTCTCTTGCTCTCTTCCTGGCTGCTATGAGCTCGCGGGCCAGGCCAAGCCGGCCGTGCTCGTATTGTTGTGGACGCGCCGAAGGCCGGTGTCGCGGAGCCCAGCCCGGAGCAGCGGCGCTGCCGAGGGCCCCGAAGGCCGTCCGCGAGGATCTACGGCGACTCCCCGCACGCACGGGCCGGACGGGCTGCACGGCCGGCACAGCCGGCACGTGTCAGAGCCAAGCAAAGGAATCCGCTTCACGAAGCGCGTGCGGAAACGGGGCAGGAAAAAAAATAGTTTATCGCGGACCGGCGAGCGACGACGACGACGACGACGCGAAATCCGCCGGCCGCCGTCCCCCTTCGTTTTCGTATGTCGGATTCGTGTGGGGCGCTGCCGGGCTGCGAATAAAACTTTACGCGCGTACTTAAAGCGTGGGCCGGCGCGGGCCCTCATTTTCTTTGCCGGCGTTGCTGAGCGAGCGCCGCTGCTGAGCGCTGTGCTGAGCGCTGTGCTGAGCGCTGTGCTGAGCTCACCCGGCTCACTCTCATTCAAGTGTCATAAACACGGGGGCCCGCGGCAGGGGGACCGCGAGGCGAGGTGACCAAGGCCGACCGGTCCTGTGCCGCCGGTACCCAAACCATGCCCTAGCCTAGCGCTGCCTGGCCGAGCCTAGCGCGGCGCAGCCCACCGCCTACAGCCCAAGCGAAACGCATCCTTTTGTCACGGACCAAACGCTACAGCACGCGCGGTCAATGGGAAATGAAAATTTACTAAAAAAAACAATTATGACACGGACACGAAAATTTGTAGAGTGCGGGGAAAAAATGTTTCGGATACGTTTGGTGATCTGATATCGCGTGCGCGTCGCCGGCTGCCGCGTGAGGAGGGGCCGGAAGAGGAGCAGTGCGCGCCTCCGGCATCCTCGAGGGCCCCCACGGCGCCGCGCCAAACTATCAGATAAGTGGCCACTGTGCGGAGCGGGTAGAGCAAATTCCAACTGCTCAACAAAAAGTCCACTAGTAAATATCTACCAAAGCGACCAAAAGGCTATTGTCGAAAAAAATAATCTCGAAAGTCACGTATGCGTTTTACAAATACTAAAAAAAAAACATTCAGTTCAAATTTTCATTAGGGTTCCGAGTTTTTTTCTTGAAATGAAAAGTTCTTTCGTTGAATCTGCCGTCGGCTTGCCGCTGAGCTGGCTGCTGCACAGTGCTGCGCTCGTCAAGATGACCTGTTTGATGCCGACGCGGAGGCAGCGGAGGCGCGTCGCCGTGCGGGGGAGGGGAGGGGGAGGGGATAAACTTCATCGGGCGGTCTGGGTGGTCAACGTGCCCTTGACATGAAAGGCAGCGGGTGTCGATCAGGGGGGGGGGGGGGGGGGCAAGTCAGCCATGCACATTACACACACACGCACACACACTCACACACTCACACTCACACGTTGCATCCACTGCGCCGCCGGCACCCGCGCGCAGCTTTTCACGCATTTTACGGGGCCGCCGCCGCTGCCGCCGTGGCGCTCGGACGCTTTGGCACACGACGACTGCGGATTCTCCGTCGCGCTCGCGCCGGGGAATGCAGTTTCGGAAGGCAAAAAAATAAAGAAAAAAGAAAAAAAACGCGGAAAATTAATGTTTCAATAACACACGAAATTTGAAGTGTGTAGTTCCGCGAGCAATATGGTTCGTGGACGATCGAAAACGAACTTGTGTGGCATAGTGGCATTAGGTTCGCGCCCCGTCTAAATGTTGCTGACCGCCCGGAGTGGTTGGGTAGCCTTTTTTCTTTGGCGTTTGTGAATTGCGTGAGCGCCATAAATTCACATTTATCTCCCATGATGTTCAGAAATGAGTGCACAAGTAACGCATGCATTGCAGTGTGGCCCGAGAAGTGGTTAACCCCCCACGGGTCACAACCCCTCGCTCCGACATCCCCGGAGGGGTGCCGGGATGGCTGGGCTAGGTGCGCCTGTTGCCTCACCTCATGATGGCCACGGCAGCGGCCATATCTTCTCCACCCGGCGGCGGGGGGGGGGGGGGGGGGCAGCGACGAAGCGTGCGATGAGTAGGTTGAGGACGCCTCCTGAATGCGAAATAATTTGTCGCCTTGTCATATGCGACACACGCACGCACACACGCACGCACACACGCACGCCGCGGCAAGGCGGCACGGGCCCCTCGCAGCAGGCTGGCCATGCTGCTGCCGCCGCTGGGAACCTGTCGCTATGCCGGCGCGTCCTCCGCGACCGTCCTGCCCACACACTACCCATCTGATTCAGCGGCAAGCAACGCCATATTGTTTTCTCGTGCCCCCCCCCCTCTCTCTCTGTCTCTCTCCCTCTCCCTCTCCGCTGGTCGGTCAGCGCTGCTGTGGACCCGGTCCCACGGGTGTGGCAGCGCCGCCGTCATACACCGCGGGTGCTGCGCTGCCGCTGGGTGTACAAAACGCGTCCTTGTTGTGTGCTTTTGCGACGCTCCCGAGCCGGCACCCTCTCCTGCCTTCTCAGGTTGCGGTTCCGTCAGCAACGGGCCCGAAACGGACCTCGCCCAAAAAATAGTACTTCACATTTACAAGAGATGACAAAAAATGAGTTTAAAAGAAAATGGTTTTAAAACTAGTTGAGGTTGTGGTGTGTGAGCAGTGACAGGCCTCGGCTTCTGGTCTGCGGCCCGCGCCGTGCCGTGCCGGAAGCTGTCGGCCGCTCTCGGCCACCGCGCCGCGGCCGGCAGCCCGGCAGCCTCCGTTGGACCACGCCACGCACAATGGTGCATCTGTGTTTATGCCGGCGGCGGCGGCGGTGGCGCAGCGGGGCCCTCGCGGCTCAGCCGGCTTCCTGCCCGCTGCAGTGCCGCCGCCGACTCGGCGGTCCGCACCCCGCACCCCGCACCCCGCACCCCGCGCGCGCTCGAGCACGGGGTGTGGCGGCGGGCCGCGCCGCCGGACAGACAGGCCGCGCCTGACGTGTGCTGAGCGAGACAGGCGACGATCGGCCGGACCGATCTTGTCCAGCAGCGGCGATACGGATCTGAGGCAGGTGGCGGCGCCGCGGGGGGTCCGCGGGGGGTCCGCGGGGGGTCGGCAGGGGTTCGCGGGGGGTCCGCTCACGTGCCGGCGCGCTGCCCTTGAGGCGGCCGATCTCTGCCCCGAGGCCTGGACATCGTCGCGGCGCCGCTATTTCGGCCGAGTGCCGGGCGGCGCCTGCCAGCGCCACCAGTGAAAACAAACCTCTCGTTGAGTCGTTGAGCGCCGCGGAGCCGCGCGCCTTCCGTGTTCCTCGCCGTGCTCGCGGAGCTTTGCGGCCGGCCATGCTTCGCGGGGGTCGGGTTTCAGGCGGCGGCGGGGCTGCACGCTGCTGTTGTGTGTGTCGGGGGGTGTGATGTGCACTCGTAACCACACTGACAGAGTTATTAGCGTGCTGGAAACGTGCCTCGCGCACCTCACAAGTAATGTCACGTGGGTGCAGGAGAGGTGGAGGGCGGGGGGGGGGGGGGGGGAGCATTCCGTCGCCATCAAGCTCGCCGCGCCGCTGCGTCCGCGGAGTTAATGAGTCATTATCGGGCGAGCGCACGCTGCACACACACACACACACACAAACTGCAACAACAACAAAAATATTTGTTTTCCCTCAAATGTTTTGCTACGTTTTTTGACATGCAATCTTCTTTCTGGTAGAATAATTCTGTTAAAAAATTAGATTTTATTTTTAAAGGTGAGAAACGGACTAAAAACAGTTTTGTTGCAGTGCAGGTCGTGCAGGCCCCGCAAAGCTCTGCCCACTCGCGGCGGGTTCGCACGCCGGGGAAGAGGGAAAGATTGTCATCGGCAAACGTTTAACGGCCGTAAGAGGCCGCGTCCCGCCGCTTCCCCGCCGCCCACTCGGTCTGGCGGCCGCGCTGCGCCGCGCTGCGGGTACCGCATTACACCGTCTGCGGCCGGCGTCGTGTGCCCATCGCGCCGCGGCACACACAGCCGTCCCACCCGTCCCCACCGCCTTTTGTCTGATCCCAGCGCGGGGACGCAAAAACACAGATAATTCCTCGCGTTGCATCGCGCTATTTTTCGAACGCCGATAACCCTCCCCCTCCCCCCCCTCTCTCTCTCTCGCTCTCTCTCTCTCTCTCTCTGTCCGTCTCTCTTCCTGTTTGTCAGCCGAACACTAGCCGCCCCGCGGCCAGTTCATCACTGATGGCTTGACTCGGCAGTAAACGGCGGCGGCGGTGGCGGCGGCGGCGGTCCCCGCATAAATGCAAACGAAAATAGTGAATGACTCACGGAGTGCGCCGCGCTGCAGCCGCGGCGGCAGCGTGTGCAGTGCGGGGCGGAGACGCCCAGTAGCGGATCCAGGAGCGACTCCAAGGCGGGGGGGGGGGGGGGGGGGGCGATGTACCACTTTTTGCCTACTTGCAGGCGGAATGTTACGCACGTTGCTTACCTAGCAGGTGTCCATCGGGGGGCTCAATTGGAGGGGGGGGGGGGGCGATGAGGGCGTCGCCTCCCCCCTCTCCATTGAATCCGCGCCTACACACGCCTAAACTCCACGGCGAACCTTTTTATATTCCGCGCTGATCTTTACCTTGGACGCATGGATCGCCGTTATTAACGCGTCTCGATGCCGTCACCGGGTCCGTCACCGGGTCCGCCGCCGCTCCGTGACCCGCCTCGTCCCGATACTGTAATATAACCGGCGGCCCGCGCCGCCCGGGACGCCGCCCCGTCCGTGATTGGTTCGCATGTTAATTTGTTGTTTGTTGCGCTGCTTCTGGTGAGGACCGCTGCTGCTCAACTCACGCCGCGTCGCGGCCTGATTCTGGTCAGTTCGGCGGCGACAGGGAGAGAGAGAGAGAGAGAGAGAGAGAGAGAGAGAGAGAGAGAGGGAGAGAGGGAGGGAGAGAGGGAGAGAGAGAGAGAGGTGGGGAGGGCCGAATTCATACAGGAGATCGATATCGAACATGATTATTTCAGCTTTTCCCCCTTTTTTTTCTCTGCGGCACTCTCTGTCCGTCTCTCTCGCTCTCCGTCACGCGACGCGGCGACACCTCACTTGTTGCACAGAGTGTACGCCGGCACGCCCATAGCCCAGCTGCGGCCCGGCGGCGGCGGCGGTGGAGTTCGTGACCCACAGAGCGAAACGGGCAGCCCGGCCCAGCCTCCCCTCCTCCTCCTCCTGCCTCCGAGGCTGGGCCGTGGCGAGCCGCCCGTCCTTCGCTGCCTGCTCTTGGAAATGTCTAAATGAGGTTCCGAGAGGATACACGCCGGCACGGCCCGCGCGTCCACCATCGCTGCTGAACACCCGCGCCAGCATGGCGGCACCCGAATGAATGAATGAATGAATGAATGGACCGATGGGCGCGATGGTTTAACCATCGATCATTGACTGCGAGTGGAGAGAGAGAGAGAGATGCCTATGATGAATTTCATCCGTCTCCCCCGTCCACTCTAGTTTATCGCCGGGGAAGCAGTACACATGTAGCTGTGTGTGGTCCTAAAACACCCCAGAACCCTCCCAGACCGTCCTTAAGGCAGCTAAGGCGGTCTCCAAGTGTCGCACCGCGTGCGGAGCGGATGCGGCCCCGCCAGCGGCCCCGCCCTCCACTCCCGTCGCAATCGCGGTTTTCATCGCGAGTCCCTTCTGCCTCCGTGTTCGCGTGGGCAGGCAGGAGGTATGGACTGGCGAGCGCCTGCGGAGCGCGGGGTAGGCCAGCCCGCGGGGCACCCGTGTCGTGCTGGGGCTGCCTACCTGCCAGGCGTCCCCTCCCCAAAAATTTGAAGCAGCCAGGCAGCCAGCGATGAGGCGCGGATGATATTCCCCCCCCCCTTTATTTAAAAAAATTGTGGCCGCGTTGGGACTCAGAGAGCCGCGTGGCAGAGCGGTGGGAAATGGCTTCGCTTGGCTTCGCCTGGCTTCGCCTGGCTTCGCCTCCAGCCCGTGCCGGCCAGCGGGGGAGTGGCGGGTCCGCGGGGACCTTGGCCCAGGCGGCTCGGTGATGTCAGCGCGGGGACCGGTTCGGCCGGAAAGTAAAAGTCCTACGTCAACAGCGGCGCAGCGGCGCCCGGCAAGCCCAAGCCCACCTGTTGCGCGCGCGCTGCACCGGCCGACGGGCGAACGCATTCGGCTTGGACCTGGCCTAAAACCAGGCGCAGCGGTGGCGGCAGCGGAGGCCCGCCCTCTGGCCGATACTGACGGCGCTCCGCCCGGCCCGGATCCGTTCCCTGGCTCACTCAAGATTGCCTGCTGCTGCCATTGTGTGTTATCTCACTCTGGCACGCGTAATGCGCGCGTGCGTGTGCAAGAGAGAGAGAGAGAGACAGGGAGGAGAGGAAGGATGTCCAATGCTAACAGCTCGGAATACCAAGCAGGCAGCGCCAGCCTCCTTGACATCTTCGGCGCGGAGTCCCCGTGCGCCCCCCGACCCGGGGCCCCCCACGCTGGGGGCCTCCCGCCGCCACTACTCTGCCGCCAACCACGTTTTTTTTTTGAACTGACGACGAACAACGGTGGCCGAGCTCACTCGCAAAATAAAAATCTTCTACCCCGTCACAAATTTTCAAAAGCGGCGCGGCCACTGATTTTAGCGAGGAAGACAAAGTTGCAGCGATGGTTCTAAAAATTTACTGCGCCGACTTGGCCAATGCCATTAGCTTGCAAGCAGAAATGCTGTGGCTGCGGCACAATTGGCACAAATTTTAGCTTAATGATCTCAATTTTTGCTACGGTGCAGTTCCTTTAAAAAAAAAGAATGCGTGCTAGTAAGGCGGATCTACGTTTATTTTCGCTGATTTCCGAACGCTAAATCAATGCCGGGCGGCGTGTCAGTCGGGCTGCTGCCTCACTTGGGTGCGGCTGCTGTGTGTCGATCGTCTCTACTGGTGTGTGTGTGTGTGTGTGTGTGTGTGTGTGTGTCTGTGTGTGTGTGTCTGTGTGCGCGTGAACTCGCGGAAGCCTCGCTGCAGCAGCTGCGGTCGCCGTGTCACCGCCGTGCCGATGACTGCATCTCACGGCAATATCGCATTCTTCAGCTGCCGCCGCTGCTGCCGCTGCTGCACGGCCAGAGGAGGGTGCGACTGCATACCTCTCCGCATGTCTGCGCGTGATCGTCTAGTGCATTTTGCATAATTCTTTTTTTCTCGACCCTTTCATATTTTCGCAGTTGTTGTGCACTCATTTAAATTCCAGTCTTACATTATTCCAGCTCGTTTGGTTGTTTTTTTCGGAATATCCGCGCAGTTTGGCGGTCGAATTCTTTGGCGAGCGCGATTGCCCCCCCCCCCCCCCCCCCCCCCCTCCGTTGTGTTGGGTGTGAGGCAGGGCCGTAGTGGCGGAACAGTAATATTACTATCATGAAAATTAACGGCTCGATAGACACGAAGCGGTTGCGTCAGACACGTCCCTTCTGGTCCGGCCGCCGGGGGTCCGCCGTGGGGCCGCGGGGGCCCAACGCGGCACGGCCCCGCCCCGACAGTGGAACGGGGATCGGGACGCGTCGCCTATCGGCGAACGAATCTGATTTCGAAAAGAAGGGGCGGCCAGAAAACGTGAACGCGGCGTCGTGTGCCGCGGCTAGAGTCTGCTCGGAGGAAACAAAACATGTGGCTTCGGAGCGGTCGGCGGGGACGTCTGCGGAGGATTTGGCAGCAGGACTGTTGCCGGCGAGCCGGCGCTGCCGTCGCTGCCGGCGGCGCCGGGAAGGAGAAGTGGGGGGAGACGCCGGCGAATATTTGAATGGCGAGTGCCGCGGGCTGGCCTTGTGTTGCGGGCTGCGTCGGCCGCGTGCGAACCTTGCCGCCGCGCGCCTGCCGCGTCGTACTGTATGCTTCCTTCTGACGCAGCCGGTAGAGCAGACCTGCGTACTCGGCCCGTCTGTGTGTGTGTGTGTGTGTGTGTTCACAACCGACGAAAATAACGTGTCGCTCGCACATTGCGCCCAAAAAGTGAAGTCGGTCTCGGCAGTCTCTTTCCCCATATTCCGGGGGGTCGCAGTCTTCTTTAACGCTGTGTATCACACACACACAGTGTACGCAGGATTGGGCGCGAGTAGACGACCCCTTACGCGGGTCCCCGTCCTCTCGTTCCATACCCGTCGCGGAGGACGAGGGCCGATCCTTTTTAAGGAAGTGCCGCCGCCGCCGCACACGATGCCGTCACACATAGGCGACGCTCGCGGGCGTGACAACTATGCGACGCGACATGTCGCCAATATGTCTTAATGAGCTGCTGGAAAAGGGCAGCGACGGCCGGGAGGCGCCTCGGGTGTCGTGGCCTGCATGGCGATGACGGGCCGTGTGGCGGGGAACCCTTGTTGTCGCGCGGGACGGGCCGCGTGATGATGCACTGGCAGGGCGGCCCTGCGGGAGTAGTCGCACGATGAGACAGACGGACAGAACGACAGACAGACAGAACGACAGACAGACAGGCAGGCAGAGTCCGACACAGCGCGGCGGTGCCGAAGCGGCGTCGGGCCGCGGGCCCCGAATAACCAGCGCCGAAAGGTGCGCGAGATGCCGGTCAAGGACACACCGCCAAGGACGCCGCGCCGGCGGAGCGCCGCGCCTCTCCGGGCTCTGCTCCCCCCCCCCCTCCTCTACCGCAGGCCGGTCACGCCCACCACTCCCTCCCCTCCCTCCCTTTCCCTCTCTCTCTCTCTCTCTCTCTCTCTCTCTCTCTCTCTCTCCGTTCCCGCGGTGCGCTGCGGCGGGAGCAGCAGCAGCAGCAGCAGCAGCAGAATAACATGACATGAGCCGTCGGGACGGACAGGCAGAGTGTGTCGGCGGGCGTGAAGTCAGTTTACTCTGCCGACGGTGAACGCGGAGATTGACCGTGACGCATTATCAAGAAAGAGAGAGAGACATAGAGAGAGAGAGAGAGAGAGAGAGAGGGGGGAGAGAGAGAGAGGGGTCGGGGAGGGGGGGGGGGGGGGGGGGAGGGAGACGAGGAGGAAGTTATCATTTGGAATCGGACGAGAAAATTGGAGGCGCAGAGAAAATTCGGCCCGTCCAGTCAGTCTGGCGGCGCGGCAGCCTGCACGCCGTGGCCGCGGCTGTTGCGGGCGCGCGTCCCCGCCGGTCCTCGCCGCGCCGGCCTCGGACGGCGCGCACCGCAGCTCCTTCCACGCCCCGAAGGCCGTGAGCGTCGTGGTGCGTGACGACGGCGTGGGGCACACAGCCGCGGCCGCACCACGCCCGGCCCGGTGCCGGCGGTGGCCGCCGGGGAGGAGCCCGTCGGACCCTCCCGGTCGGCCCCCCCGCGGCTGGAGGAGGAGTGCGTGGCGTAGGCGGCGCCGCGGGACCCCGACGGTCATGTGACAGCGCCGGGACGTCGTGGCCCACTGATGGGGTGATGGATTAGCATACTTTGACTGTGTGTGTGTGTGTGTGTAGGGACCACCGTGAAAGTAAATACACACTCACACACGCACCGTATATGCGACAGAGTGAAGCCCGTTGCACGATCATTTTGTGGGTGTGGCAAGTGGAACGGATTCGACGAGCAGTTGGGTGGGTATTTAACCCGGCCGTGGTGGTGTGCGGTACCGCCTCGACCACAGGCCGCTCTCTCTCTCACACACACATGCACGGGCGTAAGGGCCCTCGTCATTACGCGATGCGAGCAGCCATTATTACTTGGGACCTTTTGGCCGGGGCCCGAAAGTCTCCCCCTCCTCCTCCTCTCCGCGATGCTCGGAACAGCGCTGCCGAAAACAGACCGCGCTGGCCACAGGGGGCCAGAGTGCGGGCGGGCCGCGGCGCAGGCGTATCGGGTGCGCGGCGTCCACATTCATAATCACCGACCCGACAACAAGCAGTGCCGGACTGTGTACCTGACCCTGACCGCGCACCGCCGCCGCGCCGCGTTTTACGGTACCGTGCTATGCGGGGATACTGCTGCTCTGCTGTACTTCCTTCCGGTATTCGTTGCCGCTGTACACACACACACACACACACACACACACACACACACACACACACACAGAGAGAGTCGCTGGCGGCACAGACCACACACACACGCACATGCCTCCGCGAACGCCGTTAATTCGATATTTATATCCAGAGTGAACCCGGCGGTGACATCACTGACCGACTGCGCGGGGCCGTTGGAGGGGGGGGGGGGGGGGGGGGCGAGGCGCGGCCGTCCTCGGCTCGTACGCTGCTGCCGCCGCTTGAGTGGCCCCGCCGCCCTCGCCGCCGCCGTGGCAGCTATTTCCGGTCGTCCAACTAGCCGCGCTCGCGTCGCTGTACGCGCGTTACAATGTTGTGTCCCGGTGGTCAGTAAAGCACTTACGGAACGCTGGACGCACTCGGCGACCGGCGGCGGCGCCTGTTGCGGCCCGGGCATGCGTCCCCGAACACCGCGGGGAAATTGGTTCGCCGACTTCAAGGCCGGCGGGGGGCGGCGCGGCGGCGGCGGTTCCGGCGGTGCGGGGTAGCGAAGGGAGTAGTGCTGCGGAGGGGGGGGGGGGCCTTGCCGAGAGGCGATACCCCGCGCCGCCAGGGACAGTGGACCGCGGCGCGCGGCCCGGCGGCGGCGTCCCCCGCGGCCAGCACCCCTCGTCACCCACCGACCCCCGTTATCGTGGAGATGATACCCGTGCTGCGGGCCGGGGCCGACGCGTTGGTCCCGATTCGCGGTCCCCGCGAGTGACGCCCCGTGTTCTCCCCGCCCGACGGCCCTGCCCGGCCCTGTCCGGCCAGCCTCCCTGGCGGCCTCTGGCGGCCGCTGCGAGTGACATCACTGCATGATGTCAGCGGCGGCTTTGGGTGCCCAGAGAGCAGCGGAGCCGAGCAGAGCGAGCAGAGCAGGGTCCGCAGGGGGGCCGCGTCGCACCGGCCATCGCGGCGCCACTCCACGGCGCAGATGCGTCTCTCTCTCTCTCTCTCTCTCTCTCTCTCTCTCTGTTTCTCTCGCTCGCGCCCCTCAGCTGTCCGGCAATGTGTCCCGGTCGAGCGCCCCGCCTTCCCCTCTGGCTCCCTGAATGCCGGCCGGCACGAGTCGCCCGTTTCCGCGCTGCGCAGCAGGGCGGCGGCGGCGGCGGTGGACAGCGGATTGGAAAGTGTCAGCCTCATGTAGTCTGCGCCTGCAGGAAGAGTCCGAGCCGTGCCGCAGGTGCCGAGTCCCCTGCACCTGTCCAGACCACACCCGGCGAGGCCGCTGCAGTGTCGCTCTCCTCCGGCCGGCCACGGCAACAGCAGTCAGCTCTCGGCGGCGCTAAAATAAATATAAACATCGACCTGAATAATACCAGCCGTGGCGAGTCCACCCCTCTCCCTTAATTGTCCCAGATAATTCGCTCGCGGCGAAAGAAAATTGGAGCCGCGTCAAACGATGCGTAGTCGAAACGAGAGAAAGAGACAGAGGAGAGAGAGAGAGAGAGAGAGGCGAGCGAGAGCGAGAGACAGACAGATAAAGGGGTCCCTTCATTCTCAGGACGACGGCGCGGCGACTGTCACACTCCCGGCTAGCCTGTTGCCTGATGTTACCCCGTGGCTGTGGGAGAGACCATTTAGCTACCCCCACTCGCCTCCCCCCCCCCCCCCCCCCCCCCCCCCCCCCCCCTCCCCGTATGCCCCCGCGGACGCGTCCCGTCTCTCTTTCTCTCTCCCTTGCTATCCCTGGTGTCGCACACCGGAGTCCTAGGGCAGAGGCAGGCACTTTGGGGTTGTCTCGGACGCAGTCTCCGAGAGAGAGAGAGAGAGAGAGAGAGAGAGAGAGAGAGAGAGAGAGACGGGCAGACGCCGGCGCCCGCGACGCTGCACTGGTCGGCCGCGCGTCGCACCAGTTTACTACTGGCAGCCTCCGAAGCTCCCACGCCCACGGCCGCGCCCGCCCCGTCCCACCTGCCGAGCGCCCCGCCGCTGTAGCCGCCTCCCTCTCTGTGTGAACTTTACGGCGACAATCAAGGGGAGACGACCCATCCCGTCCGGTCAGCCCCCGGTCAGCCACCGGTCAGCCCCCGGTCAGCCCGCGGCCAGCTCGCGGCTTCCGTTGAGAGAGCGCCGAGGCGCAGCTGAGCCTGCGTCGTGAAGGTACTCCCGGAAGGGCTATCGCGCGTGAAATCAATGTGTACGGTACAAATTTTCTGAAATCCCATCATAGAAGTCACAAGAATGCACCCATTGCTGCGTTCCGACCGGACCTCCATATCTGATTAAGCATATTTGCAGGTTGCTAACATTCGGCCAAAAAGGGTTCATCGGTGTTCGAGATTTGGTAGAGCGATTTCCTCCTCGGGTTCACCTCTGCGACGAGCACTTCGGGCTTCACGCACCGGGAGTGGCATACCGGCGCAGAGTGGACGTCGTGCAAAAATAGGATATTTCTTTTTCCAACTTTATTTACTCCTGGCCACGCTGTCATGGTTGGCTCGGGAATGCGATTCCCATCCAGCCAGGCGACGGGCGGCCGTGCCTGGCTGTAACCTTTCGCCCCCCCGTTAGAGCCGCCCGACGAGGCCGCGGGCCGCGGGACGGCACCGGGACGGCAGTGCACGCCGCACCACGTATTTCTGCTGTTCCGCGTCGCGCCGCTATTTTTGCGGCGCTGATTTAGTGTCGCGCCGGCCGAGTTAGTTTGTAGTTTTGAGCAGCCGGGGAGCCGCTTGGTGTGGCGCGGCACTCCACAGCCCGCACTCCCCCGTCTGGAACAGGTCATAGCAGTGCTGCTGTTACCGTGTTTGAAAAATGTGTGAGCCACGGGCCTTAGCCGTCGCTCTCTCTCTCTCTCTCTCTCTCTCTCTCTCTCTCTCTCTCTTGACCCTTCCCACCCCGTCCCTCCCTCTCGCTCTGTCTAACACGCACCCGCGACCCCGGAGACGAACCCCCCCCCCCCCCCCCCCCCGCGGCCGTCGCGGCGCCGTTTACCTCTGCAGTATACCCCCCGCTGATCGAGTTTCGCGGAAGCAGACGCCACGCGTGCTCGCGGCGCGGGCCCTGGCTCCGCGCCCGCAGGGGACCGCAGGGGGTCTCGTCCGCGCTGGCGCCGCGTGTCTGCGCGCACGAAAATGTGTTATTTTGGTACAGTGAGTACTTCCCAGGCCGGGAGGCGGCGGCTGCCGTGTGGCCGCCGCCGGAGTGTCCCCACGATGGGGCCCCGCCCGCCGCCGCCCGCCGCCGCCCGCCGCCGCTGTCCGTGACCACCAGACGCCGCGCGTCCTCCTCCCGGAGGCCTTCCCGAGCGACACGGCCGTAAAGGAGCAAGGGGAAATAAAGCAGGCGCGCGGCGTGCCTTAAAACTTGAGCTGCGCGGCGCCGCCAAGGACACGCCAGTCCCCGCGGCGGTCCCGGCGGTCCCCGACGGCGGCGCGGCGGAGCTCGGCCCACACCGCCGGCCCCTCCACCCCTGATTGATGCCCGTCTCCCCCGGGCGATATGTCATCCAAGTGTCAGGCGAGAGGGGGCAATCGCTCGTGAAATCCTGTGCACAAAAAAAAAGCAACAAACAAACGCGAAAGCACGAATTTCTATCTTGGAAATTATATATATGCATGAAATTTGACGTTCTGGCCAGGTTCTCTAATCAAAATAAACATTAACGGGCCTCCATCCACCATAAACGGCCGAAAATGTTCAATTTAATTGTTTTTAAACATGGGTCGCTCTACTGGAAAATACCTCGCACATAAGCATTTAGCGTTTGAAGTTTCTGTCGAGTCAGGCGCGATCACCCCGGACGGCCGTATACCACGCGACACGTGTCCGAGACAGGCCGGCAGCAGTGCACCCGGCACATAGCAGCGCCTACGGCGGCAGCAGCGACGGCCCCGAGCGCCTGCGGGTGTCGGGGTAGGCCGGCCCGCCCGACACGCGTGCGCGCAGTGAGTCGTGGGCGCCTACCCCGCAGGCGCCAAGAGAGACCGTCGGGTCTGACGACGCCTCCCGACGGCGACGGCAGCCGGGGATAGCAAAGCCTGAAATCCACGGCCATCTCGAAGGACGCGGCAGGCTGCCGTGTCGTCACGGAAATTTCTGCACATATCCCAAGGCTGACCGAAATTCGCGAAGTTCGCAAAAAAAAAATAATAGAAAAACGTGTACACACCGGAATTCGCACCGGTTTCGCCTGGTGACCTTGCCCTTATGTCGGAAATCGAAAACAAGTTTCGCTTTTCGTCCGGTGTGATTCGGGCGGGCGCCGATTATGCTCATTACGTGGTCCGGCACGTACCCGTTCGGGCCGCTCGGGACTGCCGAAGCTGGGCGCGGGCCGCGCGGCGGTGTCATACATTCCGTCGTGTGTGTGCGTTTGTGTGTGCGTGTGTGTGCGGGCGACGCGCCGTGGATTAGGGACGGCAGGGGTCCACGCGGCGCACAGCTAACTGATTTGCATGTAATGACTGCGGAGCGCTTGGCGGATTCCTGTCCCACGATATCGCCTATAGGCCGCACAACAACTAGTATAATAATGATGGAGCTGTGTCGATACGCCGAGGATCCGCTCCACATCACAAACACGATCTGCGATCTCCGCGTGGCCGGGCCGGCGGCGGACCGCGGCGCCCCACGTGCACGCGGGGTTCGCCAGCCCTCGACTGTACGCGTTACGCCGCTCTTGGCGGGGAGTGTACCCCGCGGGCGGCGGCCCAACGGCAGCGCCGCGAGGGTTACGTCACCGCCGGCTTGTTTACTTTGTCGCCGCGGCGTTATATTTCTCATACTCGGTGCCGCATCTTGCAGATTACGGAAACCCAAACGCGCGCGGGTCCGCCGTGACGGCCACGGCGGCGGCGGCGCCCGTGCCGGCCGCTGCAGCCGCCGTCCCCGTGGCCGAGTGACAGCCGATCACCGCGAGCCCTGGCAGCTCGGCGGGCGCCTCCCGCCAGCCACAGACCGCCGCCTCCCCACGCCACCCGCACCCCCAGCGGCCTCCGTCGGCCTCCGCCGGCCTCGGCCGCCGCCCAGCCCGCAACCTTTACTGTGTGACGTTTTAAAATTAGCTGGGGGCGTGTGTGTGTGTGTGTGGCTGCGCCGGGCCGTGCTGAGCAGGGATCGCCTAGGCTCGGCCAGTACGGCGCCGAGCCTAGCCCCGCGAAGAGTTGAGCCCCGTGTCGCTACAGAGCCCCAGAGCCCCCGAAGCCCGCCGCGCAGCCCCCTGTGCATACGGTAACGCTGCGGTCCGACTGACGTTTACGAGCCGCCAGTGCGCGTGTGTCGGGGGCGGGCCGGCTATCCGCTCATCCAATCGCCGTGCGCGTCGGGGCCTTCCCCGCTCACTGATTGGCCGTAGTCACCCCGCAGACGACGCGTCGCCCACCCCCCTGTGGGGACTGCCGAACAGTTCATGTGTCGTGCGCACGGTTCCGCGGGTTGTGCGTGTCACATCGGGGTGACGCGTCCACTCTCAGCGGTGTCCCCCCCCCCCTCCCCCCGGCCACTGTCGTGTGCACCGCTTCTCGCCTTGACAGTGGCTGACCTGGTTCCCTGATCGGTTTATACCGACGGCGGCCCTTCCGCCGAGTGACACACGCATCAGCGGCCCGGGGTCGGAACGGTGCCAGGGAACCGGCGATAAAATCAAGCGGGCACAAAATGCGGACGGGGGGGGGGGGGATATTTTAGAAAAGATGTTTCCGACACAGTTATATTAGGCATAGAGATGGCTCGGACTGCCTTTGAAGTCAACTCGTCTCTTTTTTTTATTCGGATTTAAACTTAGCTATAAAGTTTCCTCCTGCGCGGACGAGAAAAGAAAAAGAAAAATAAGAAAAACTCCAGTAATTTGGTGTGTCTAACGGGCGGCTTTCTTGTCATTGCAGGCTCATCGCGGCACTCAAGCTCAAGCTCGCGCACGCCAACGCCGACCTCGAGAGTCTAGAGACTGTGGCAGCGGAGATCCAATCTCTGCGTTCCACTCTGCAGTCGCTGGACGGCGAGGTGCGGGCCGCGTACGTGTTCGGCGAGGACCAGGACGCCGCTGAGCAGAGGCTCCAGGACCTCGGCGCGCGGGTAGACTCGAGCGTCTGCCGCGTCAAGAAGCTCGGCGCCGACACCAAGCAGCGCTACACCACCGCGCAGCAGCTCGTGCCCACCGAGCTCGCTCAAGAAGTGAGTGACGCTGCGTGCCACTATTTATTCCGTGGCGATGTATCGCTCGCGACGCCCCCGACGACGTTCGATGTGCTTGTCCGGCAGCCAAGGCTGGTGGCCACGGCCGGGTGACACGGGGGGGGGGGGGGGGGGGGGAGCCTCGGAGCCAGCTGGCCGCGCGTGCTTCACATCGGTTCTGGCGTACATGACAATGCCGCCTCGCGGTCCTGTTGCGCGGCGCCCGCTCGCGAATCCCGCTCTGATAAAGCGGCGACAAAGTCCACCTTAGCAGCCAATCGATAGCTCGACAGTCGGTCTCGTTATGTGACGCTCTGGCGTCGCGAGATGTCAGGGTATTGACGGACGGGGAGCGCCCAAACAAATGGCAGCCAAGTGTGAGTCAGGCTGACAATGCGCCGCGACACGCGAAGCCGCACGCGAGTCTGTGCTGGCGGCGGTCCAGGCCCCGCCGGCCCGCTGTGCCCGCCATGCCGTGGAGATTTATTAATAGCCCCCTGTGTGTCCGACCCGAACCGTATGGACGGCCGCTGTTTACCCGCCGGATTCCCCGCGCTTGGTCCCGCGGGCCCGGGGGTGGGTGTACGGCGTGCCGGTGTGCCGCGGCTCCACACTCAAGGCCTGCCTCTTCCGCAGCTCACGTCCTTGGAGCTGCTGTCGGAGGCCGTCAGCGCCGCCATGGAGGAGAAGGACCGCGAGCTGAAGCGCGCGCGCACGGTGCGCTCGGACTACGTCCGCGACGTGGACGCCGTGACGGCGTGGATCCAGCGCGCCGAGCTGCGCGTCCAGGACCGGTCGGCCGAGCCGCACGTGCTGCGCGACCACCTGCAGCAGGTGCAGGCCGAGATCGGCCCCACGGAGGACAGGCTGGAGCGGCTGAGCCGCAACGCCCGCGCCATCGTGGAGAACACGCAGGACGAGGAGGAGAAGGCGCGCGTGCAGGCCACGGTGCGCAGCCTCACGGACCAGCTGCAGCAGGTGCGCACCTGGCTGCACGACAAGAAGCAGCAGGTGGGAGACTCCCTGGACGCCTGGGCGAGGTTCCTGTCGCTGCACCAGGCGGTGCTCGCCTGGGTCGAGGAGCAGACCAAGTTCCTGGCCAGCCCGCTGCAACTCGACTCGCTGACGCAGGCGCGACAGAGGCTGCACGACTACACGGTGCGTGTGGCTGTGACCTCCCGCCCCCTCCCCTCTTCATCGGAGACGGAAAACTGAATAATTGATCTGTTTACAGACGGCCTTGAGGAGCAGTAAGCAGGCTGGCAAGAACCTGAGCGACATGTCTCGCGAGCTGGAACAGATCGCTCAGGTGACGGCTGTCGGGGACCTACCCGAGAAGCTGCAAGCGGCGGAAGAGGCGAAAATGAAGGTGGAAGCACTGCTTCTGGAGAGGGTAAGTTTTTGAGTGTGTGCGCCGGTGGCACAGATTTCTTCGGCAAACTTCGGGTGGCTTTGATAATGTTCGTGTTTTCCATGATTGTAGAATGCTCTTCTCCAAGAAACGAGTGAGGAATGGGAACGGTGTGAACGGAAAATGAAAGACGTGCGTTCATGGATGGAAAAGACTCAACAGGCCTTAGATTCACCCCAGAACAGAAAAAGGCCTTTGAGGGATCAGCACGCAAACAGAGAGAAAATGCTCGCTGATGCCTCAACCCAAAAGACTAAAATAGCATTATCTGTTGAGAAGCTACAGGTGATTATATCTGTTCTCATATTAAGCCCCACGACCGTACTCGTGCGTTCCTAAACTGCAATTTCTGTATGTTTGCTTCATAGATTCACTTCAGGTCTGGAGTAGGTGGAAATGGAAAAGTAACGGAGGATGCTAGCCAGTTAATAGGCGAACTCGATCGACTTATGAATGACATCAAAGAGCAAACTGCCACACTTGAAGCTTGCCTGTCACAAATTGATCAGTATCAGCACGTAAGCATTTATCATAATAATTTGAGCTGTTCACTCTCTTGCCCACACAAGCACCCCATTAAATCGGTTCAATCTACCTGACAGGAAATCCAACAACTCAGAACGCAGATTGTCTCTGTGGAGGCTCAACTGCGGTCTGCTCTCAGCCCCAACTATTCACCGCACGACAGAGACCGGGCTTTGCACGATCAGAATGTAAGTATTTTTTCCGTTTATGAACGTGACCATGTGTTCCTAATCTTTTGAACTTTAGCTGATTTCCAGGGTCGGGACGTGGCCAAAAGTTTGTTTTCAGGGGTCTGCATTACCTACAGTGCATTGCCGGTACTGCATTCTCTAAAATACATTCCCCAATATAACCGACCCGTTTGCTTTCTTTATGCATTGGAAATCGAGTTCGGCCATCCCTCAGTAGTGCCGTTACCCTTCTTTTAGGTCGTTATTATTTTACAGTTGATGGAAATCCAAATGACAAACCCTTTGGAACCTATATGGCTTAAACAACCAAATGGTCATGATGCATTTCATTATAACACCGCTCTCATTTTTTTGGCAAACGTTTTTCCCATCTCCCTGCTAAGTGATGTGCATACTTTATTTCCCTGTTTCAAACTTATTTATGGGGCCTAAAAACGAAACAATCACTTTTCGCCTTTCTACTGCACGGCTAGAAAATTATGTATTAGTGTTAAAGTGTTCAGTCCCTTGTATTTTGCATGATTGTTGTGTGAATACTGTCATAAAACCATTCTAGAAAGTGTTTCAAGGACCATTACATGCGGGCGTTTTTTCACACGTTTTATGAGATGTTTTTAATGCACGTTATGGATGCCAACGAAAAATTAACGTAAATGGCACGATAATGTGGTAAACCATGGTTAAAGTGTGTAACCTTAAATTTATTTCCTAATATTTGGAACTTTTTATCATTTAGCTTGTGCATTATGGGTTTAATTTTTCTTGCTGTACATGAACATATTTCTAACGACAAATTTTTTATTGGGCGTCTGGTCTCATAGTTCAAACTGTTTCGTTTCCGTGAATGCCTGGTGGGCGCGGGTCCGCGTACTTAAAGATCACTTATGCACTCAAGTCCTCTATTATATTTCCAATTGTAAAATTTGTCAAATTTTATTTTTAATATGTGGCATCACTCCTTCCCTTATATCATCTCGTGACTCACAAGTAGTGCGCACCTAATTGTCTTGGATTTCCTCAACTTTGTACAAAATGATTCAGAAACTGACGATTGCACTAAGAATAGAGCAATGCACTAGCTTAAAGTGAGAAGGGAATATTCAATTACTGTTAAGAGCGTTCACATTGTTTCGTATGTTTCTCCGCCTATTTTAGCCTATACACGTTCGGTAATACATAAGATAGGTTTGGTGATGCCTTCTGTCTCTCTTACTCACAGCGTGTTTCATATCTCTCCTGTCCCCTTTCCCTTTCCTGCAGGCTTGTCGTGAAAGAATAAATGCACTTCAAAACAAGATCACGGCTCGCAATGAGCGAGTCAAGCTTCTCGCTCAGCGGGGAACTCCAGACACAGATCCATTAGACTAGTAAGCCCCTCAGCAGCCCAAAATTGACGTGGACAGGACAATGAGACCAAATTTACTTAATTTGCCTGCCGCAACCTAGATCTAAACTTGATGCCAATAACATATAGGACTTAACCACCCAGCCACCAGGCGTTTAAGAAACAATTGGATACTATGGAGATCTTAGTGCTTGACGCACCAGTCCCACATAAAAATTTGTGATGGTTGACAAGAGGACATTGTTTAAGGATGACACTTATTGTTGGTTCTGGTGGCTACACACAGGAGATGCGCTTGCGGGTGGACCTTCTCATGGAGCAAACTCTACGTATAGACCCGAACTGGACATCACGTGCCCCAAGCGACGTAGCTGGTCGTCACTTCACCCATGTCGAACCCGAGATTTCGTATGCTGATATAGCAGCGGGCCGTATAAGTCCCTGCCCCGTGGATCAAGCAGAAACGCGCAAGATGCAAAAACTTAACTCAGATGTCTTCCAATCCCAGAACGATTACGAAACGAATGCCACCCTTGGCATCAAGACGAAAACTTACATCCCTTTGGAAGAAAAACGGCTACTGAATATTGCCACACCAAAATCCGACTCCGTTATAGTATCTGAGGTCACTACCTCTGAACTTGAGCAGATGTCACGTGTACTCGCAGCGGAAATTTCACCACCGACGATAGAAATCGCCCCGCCTTTGGTATCAGAGAAGCAGAAAAAAATCTCTGAACGCGCTGCACGGAAACGATCTAATCAAGGAAGTTTCAAGATGGGTCGTAAGTCCCCGAGCCCATCTGCAAAGCGCGAGCTCAGCGTAGAAAAAAATCGTGGACGCTCGAGGACGCCGGTTTTTCGGGACGCTGGTCTTGCACCTCCATCGGCTGTAAGAGGGCGTTCCCCTAGTCCCATGTTCGTTCCAGGGGAGACAGCTTCTTTTGCCCAAGTTCTAAAAGGAAATTGTGCTCCCCAGGATGAGGAAACGCTTCAGTGCCGTGTTCAGGAATCTCCTATTTGTGCAGAAGCATTTGAAGTGCAAGTTTTACAAAGTAGAAATGTCCTTGTACAGAAAAATGTTGCACCCGTTTCGGCACGAAGCTTGAATGAAATCAAGGGCGCCAATCAGAAGTCTCGGATGGCATCGACTTATGAGGCCAAAATTGACAAAACGCACACTCCACTGTATGATCCGTCTGCAACAATGGATATTTGCATGCCTGCTACTGCCGCATTTTACCCAGAGGCCGCTCCGTCAGGTCTTGATGGGAAGCTGAGTGGTCCGGGTGCGGACATTTGTGCCCGTGATATGCATGCGACGATGGTCGTCACTGAGTCCGCGCAACGTGAAGACCGGACTTTTCCGGACGTTGTTGGTTTAGGAACTATGTCTCCTGTGCCAAGTAGCGAGAGTTCATCGTCCTACGCAAGAATTTTATCTCAGGGTCTGGCACCTCCGCATAGCCCCACTTGTCATAAAGTATCGGTAAACAAGAAATCTTCTACCTCTTCCAACAATATCGACAATGATGGAGAACAGAACGCGGCCGGCACTCAACGCAATATAGCCGAGGACGACCAGAAGTGGAAAAAATCAAAAAAGAAAGCGGGAAAGCATGATAATAATGCCCCTGCGGTTTCCTGTGTAGCGATTTCTTTGAGTGATACTCGGTCGCCCACTGGTACTACTAAAGACTCAAACCACCCTCAACTGCCCGTTAAACACGAGAAACGTAACACTGAACCAAAAATGGTTGTCTCGAAAGTCGATGAAAAGGCAAATCTATCTGTTCCCGAAGTGACCAGAAAAGTAAAAGCGGATAAAGGCAGAACAAAAACTGCACCTTGTAAAGATGTCAGAGAAGACGAGGACGAAATTGACAAAGCCTTAAAAGAAATCGAAGCTGTGGAAAAATCAAAAAAAAATTCCAAAAAGGATAGTGGGGTGCAATCGAAAGCAAATAAAGTAGCAGTCGTGATGAAGGCCCCCCATGTCGTAGAGCCTAACTCCAAAAAGTCGCAACTGTGTGAAGGCAACAATATCGCGGATGTTTGCGAAAGTGGCACGAAGCAGAAATCTGAGAGTATTTCTAACGTCGCAGCAGAGCTGTTGGCTAATGAAAACGCCCCAAGTAAGGCACAAAAGAAAAAAAAGAATAAAGGTTCGACACAGTTGACCGGTGTGTCGGAGCATAAAAAAGACGAAGATAAATGCAACCAGGAAGCATCTCTAATTGTGGAGACATGTACTGCCGAAGCGGAGCAGAAAAATTTACAAGTCGGTGAGATGGGGGGGCAACGGGCCGACAAGAAATCTGCAAAAAAGAGAAAAACCAAGAAATCTTGTCCCAGCGACACAAAGAAAGAGATACCAGCACAGGAAATTGGTGTCCTTGGTTCTGCCGATACTGCGAAGAATACCACGTCTGTTGAAAAGGTTATGCCTTCACCCAGCCCCACAATTGTTAGCCCATCTAGTCCGCAAGACGGCGCTCTAAGTAATCAACCACAGCGTAAAGCGAAAAAACGTGATAAGACGAGAAAAGACCCAAAGGTAATGGAAGAATGTAAGGCAGTCACGACCAATATGGCAACATGCCAGATCAACCCAGAAAAATGTGAAAGTCAAATCTCGGCTGTTGGGCCAGATGTCATTGAATCTGCAAATAAAATCCTAGCCCCTGCTATCAATAACAAAGTTGAGGAAAATGTCGCAGAGGCGGCATCTGGCAACGCAGAGGACAAGGGATCAATGCAGCCATCTGGCAAATTAGATGGCGGTGTTTGTGGGCATGAAACAAATGCTTCGACTGCAAATGAAAAAGCTCGTGGAGTTATCCCACGCCATATTCCCGAAGAGACCGTTGCCCCTGATGAGATAACATACCAGAGAGGCACTTCTCAGAGCTCGCAAGGTAAAAACAAGAGGAAAAAGAAACCTGCACCCTCAGCAAATGCAACAAAGCTTATGCCTAGTGACACTGGTGACTTGGTGAAAAAGGATAGATACTCCAGCAAAAGTGACAAGACAATTCCATTAAATCCTCTTGCAAGGAAAAAGAGCTTAAAAGAAAATTTTCTGTGTCCGGCTGTTTCCTGTTCGTCAAGACAGTTAGATCAATCGATTGAAGATCGTTCTTCGTCCGAAAATTCTGATATTACAGTGGACACGGAAGATCTCGGTCCGATTTTGGTTATAAAGGCTGCCCTAGAACCCATTCAAAAGAATGAATTTTCTACTAATCGCCAAAGCATACAGAACGCTGTGAAACAACTATCAGTAGCCATGGCAGATTTAGTCGACGAATCTAACGCAGCCTCGGTAGGCATAGAAAATGTATCAAAAGAAAACTTGCAGTCACACGTTGATAATGTAGAAAAAGAGGACCTTGCGAAAAGTTTTACCGGGGACGAAAGCGAACACATTATCTCTCCACGAACTGAAACGGAAGAGAAAAAGGTGTTTAAGATGAAAATTGGCAATTTATCAGAAGACTGGTTGCTGGCATTAGATGATCCTATTTCACTTGACGAAGAAGATGATGCTGCCGTGATTCACTCACCAGAAACGCCGCAAGCCGATAATTCAGCACACGATATTTCTGCAGACGTAGGGGAGGTCATGCACCCTGAGTCACAGAACAAATTGGAAAATGGGTTTGCTATGAAAATTGACAACACGTCCGATGATTGGTTGTTGGCACTTGACGAACCAATTACATTGGATGATGAAAATGACGATACTTATGGTACACTACAACAGGTTCAAAATATTCCGTCAGCATTCATAGCTGACAGCCCTTTGAAACTTCAAGGAAAGGAAAACACTGAAAAATCTTCTACTCACCCTGAAAATGTATCCGCTAAATCGTTTCACTTGAAAGTGGACTCTTCGGATGACTGGCTGCTGGCCCTCGACGAACCAATAACTTTAGATGACGATGACGACGATACTGACATTCCTGGAGTACAAGAGCAAAATAATACGCCATCATCTGAAACCGCTCAATCTCTAGAGTTAACTTATAAGGAAAAGACTGATAAAACATCAACTCTCCAAAAAACACCAGGTGTGGAATCGTTTAACTTCAAAATAAATTCTTCAGACGACTGGTTGTTGGCCCTTGACGAACCAATAACATTAGATGACGACGATGACATCTCTGATATTCCAGAAAAGGAAGTAGCACATGACAATACACCAGATGATCTTCAGGAAAAGCTGACGCTGGAACGAGATAATGCAGCAGGAAGCATCAAATCGTGCACAAAGCTCGGACCTTCAGAAGTGCAACTGAAAAATTCATTGTCAATAAAAATAGGAAGTTCTAGTGACGCTTGGTTGCTAGCATTAGACGAACCTATCACATTTGACGTGGAGGAGGGTGGTATCGACATTCTCGAAAAGGAAAACAATGTGTTGCCACGCGATGTGGGAGATCTAGGTTCTCATGCAAAACACACGCGTAAAAGTGAAGAAGAAAATTGCAAAGAACTCAAAGCAAAGTCAATTCCACCATCACAAACTGATGATTTTGTGGACATCGACCCGAAAAAACTACCATCTTGTGATTCTAAAACATTTAGTAATGATACTTGCGGCGAGCAATCTACTGATGCACTCAAGGGAGTACAGAATGAAAGCGCGCCGTTGCGTAGCCCGTCCCCGATGCGAAGGCGTGACACCAAAAGGAACAAAACTTCAATTGTTGCAACAACCCATTCAAGTGGAACAGCAGGAATTTTTGGATCAGTTAAAGCAAGATCAAAGAACCCCCGGAAAATTATTGACGTCAATCCTTTGACAAACGAAGTGTCAATAATCATCGCTTCCGAGAGTGTGCCGATAGATTGCTCTAATGTGCAGGGCGGAGTACAAAAGGAGAGCTCGAGAGACTCGCCATCCACGATCCCCCCAGACTTAAAACCTTCAACGACGACGGCATTTTCCGTAGAGCTGGAAAATTCGGCAGCGGTACAGAGTTTTAAAGCGGCCACCAAATCCTCTTCAACGGCACGGGAAACTAAAAAAAATAAAGACACGCCGGAATGTCAACTGTCTGCGCAGCCGTCACCCAAAGAAGTAAATGATGGACGCGCAAGAAAGCTTGCTTTCCCCGCTTTCGATTTTTGGTGGGGAAAGGCGGCGTGCCACGATGCTGAACGCAATTGGCAAGTGATGCTGGCTAAAACAATCAAGAGGAATGCGTGTGACGACCAACAGACCTTGACACTCAATGAAACAGAAACAGACGAACACTTCGACATGACTTTGGGTGCTGAGGGACATGTAATAGGGGAACACCCTAAAGATTCAGAAAATTTTGAGAGCTCCACGGCTGATTCAAGCCAACGGTCCCTTGGGATACAAAATTCAAGCCTGCAGGAGAGTGCTCCAGTTTCACAGCTTGAGCTGGAGGTCATTCCGGACGTCAAAGTTTCCTTCAGCACATCATCACCCCCTTCTCCTGTCGAGATTTTAAAGGTTTGAAGGTCGCAAGAAGTTAATGTGTTGCTTTTCTAAAAGTTTTTGAGTCGTTTGAATCTATGTGTGTTCTGCATCCTCGTCTCTGATTTTGCCCCCGTGGAGCGTGATTTTGTGTTGTACTAACTGTTTAAACATTACAGGTGTATAGAAGTACTGTAATTCTCGTATTAGGCATCTAACGCAACAAAAGAACGTCAGTACTGTAAACTCCGTGATCTGACAATATTAACTGTGCTTTAAGCAGACACATGTCGATAGTAGGATAGACACGCCACCTCTTATTTCACATACCTGAGTTTCTGTTTTTATAGTCTACAGCGTATATGTGCTCTTGCTTATTAGCATGACTCGAAAGTCTTTCCCATGACAGGAGCCTGATGTTTTTGTTATGCGACATTAAACATAGCGTTGAGCCATAACACTTAGTACGTGTTTTTAACCTTCTTGCTTTGCATTTATAAAGAAAGTCTTGTTTTCCTAACAAATAATCAGATTTATAAATTATTTTCCCCGTTATGAAACGTTCTTTTTATATAACTCGTTTTTGTTAAACGTTGTAGATGCATGCCCAACCATTAAAAGACATTTATTTGCGGTCTTAATTTTAACGCAGATAATATTTTTCGTGTTTCAGGAAAGAGTTACCCGCGACACCGCTCAGCTAGCTGCGTCCGTGGCTCAGTCAGAGAACGAATTGGAAAAATTGCCTGCTCACAGTCTCGTTGCTATGCACGATCAACTGGAGGTAAGTGCTTACTTTTAAATACTGATAAAGCTATAGGAATGTGTATACATCACTTTCTTTTTGATTTAGAGAATTTTATCAGAGCTGATGGCCAAGGATGCCATCGCCGCACGTGTTCAAGACAACCTTGACTGTTTGCCTCAGGATGAGGAAACACAAGCTTTGACTTATGGTTTATCAGAAGTTCGTGCACATTTAGCAGAACTTGTTACCCATGTACTACAAGGGCGCGCTGCCGTACAGGTACGAAGAGTATTCGCTACGAATAGGTATTTCCAACGAGGCTCGAGAACGGAAGCTGACGACGAGAATACTCTCAAAGTGGAAACGGGAAGCATGAGACATCGCACAGCGAAGAGTGCATTCGCCGCGGTTCTCCGGGCTGTTTCTCATCCGCCTCGATTCTGCTTTGAAAGTATCCTTGTACCTCAACTTCTGTTCTCGAACCTCGCTAGAAATGCCTATTGTAGATTTAAGGAACTGTATCGCTGGCTTCAATACTATGCGCTGTCTTCTGTGTTTTGTTAGAACGCCGAGCACCGTGGTCTTTCTAGAGAGCAGTCTGTGCAAAAGTATCAATCATTACTCGCCGAACTAGAAAAGTGGATGGCCTCTGCTTGCAAGTTGGTTAATGCAAATGTTCAAGACATTCCTATATCTCAACTACAGGAACAGTTAGCTGCTCATAAGGTCAAGCACTTTTCATACATTTGAGATTTATTTGGGATTGCAACTGATTTACTGATAAGCTTTTCGATTTAAACAGCGACTGTCTGCAGAATTGCGTCAACACGAGTCGCAGCTGCAACAGCTTTTAACTCTGTGTGAGGCTCTCCAGAGGCAACCAGACACAGAACATATCGCGCCAGGTCTCCTTGCGCAGCTGACAAGTTTACAAGATGCTTTTCGAGAACTAGGGGATGTTGTTCCAGCCCGCATCGCTGCTCTTCAGGTACCTGGGTCTCATCCTGGTATCCGCCAATCATAACAGGCCCTAGCTGCTGGGATATCTTTCTTCGCTTTTTTTTTGCCTACTTTGTGACAGCACGGGAGAGGCTTTCGCTTTCTTATGGCTCGTGTACATGTGATCTGGGGGCTTTGACTTGCTTATGTCTCCTGTGCATATCGTCAGTTCTGCTTATTTCCAGAACATTGCGCCTGCCTGCTTAGCTTTACGCACAAGTAGCTGCTTTTGCATTATATCACAAAACTGCCTTCACTGTAGTACAGTTACAATTATGTTAGCTTAATTCCCTCTACACAGCAATTGTGACATGGTTTAACAGGATAGGTTACGGCTAAATTCTGGGGTCACTGAAAACCTTACATAAGGGGGTCTGATTTAGTTTTGATCGGTAACAGGGAACCATGGTTGTTTTTCGAGCTATCGCACGAAATTTGGCACACTGAGGCGTGCTTCCTTTTGTTCATTTCACCGATTTTATGTCTATTTGTGAAGTTCGGTTCGTGGTTCTGTTGGTATGGTATTGCAATAAAGATGATTTCACAATTCCTTGTTAATCTTTTTTCACTACGCACGTCATCGTCATTATTTGTTGCCCTGGTAGAGCACTTTAAACTCAATATTTTTCTTTCCTTAGTATTCGTTATACCTTATCACCAAAGCACACATTCATTGATTATAGACAAGAAAAGTTTTTATTTAATTGAATCAGTATTGTTTATCACCATCCAAATAGTGTCCCATAAAAAAACCTGTTTTGAAGAACGACGTTTTTGCCCATCTCTTTTTACTGCAGATATAAGTACACAACACCCATATCATATTCACACTACGAGTGTGAAATTCGCGTACCAATAGTACAATACCTGTCACAGCATATGGATCGTTTTATTCTAACAGCACTAAACTCTTTCAATGTCTAAATTAGTTATATGATCGGTATACACGAGACCAATAGTTCAAAAAAAAAAAAAACAAAGAGAAAGAGAGGGGGGGGGGTAGAATTTGGCTACTTGCCACAGGCCCCTATTCTTTTCTTCTCGACATCCGCGCGGTCCGAGGCAATCGAATGAAGGGTGTGGGGCTGGGATGAATGAGAGCGCAGACTGAGGCAGATTGGGGGGGGGGGCGAACAAAGCAACTTAATTTTTGTGAAAGAGGACTTTCCCCACTATTCGTTTTTCCGCGAGGGCTGTGCTAATTTGTGAACTCCTTACAATCACATTTCATATTAAATCTTACGTACGCTGTACATTCGTTTACATCAGAACTTTTGCTTCACTGTGGCTTGACTATACCCTTTCATAATTCTGAACCAAATTATCCAGACGTGTTTTTAATTCTATTTTTATCTGTTTGCAGGCATCTCTGCTTGTGTTGTCTCCATCAAGTACCATTTCTTCTGGAGCTTCACCAATCCATAGCGAGGAAATTGCTCCTCGTGGAGTGGATATTGGATCACAAACTGGGGACAGCTTGCGAGGACCTTCAAGTAAAGCTGCACAAACCGACATCGTACCGAGAAGCCACATCCAAGTCTTAAAGAAAATGGACGGTGATGAAGAAATTATAGAATTTGTTACAATGCCAAACATAGGGATGACAACAGCACATGGAAGTAGTTTGGCCGCGCCGAGCACTAGTAGTACGGGAAGGCAAGATGACTTAATGGTTGAAGTAAAGTATAGAGATAGAAATCCATCTGATGATGTTCTTGAAGCTATGCGGTCAGAACTTAATATTTTGCATACTGAACCACAAGCTTTTGAAACTGTCTTGGTAGACCCTGGCGAAACCACCACTGAAGTTATAGTAGACGCTGATGGTAACAAACGCGTTATTGTCCGACAGTTACGACGAACTTTAGTGACACAGCAACAGTTTGTTACATCTCAGAGACAACAAATGCACTCTGTCAGCACGCGGGATGGGCAGATTGTCCCAGAATCTGAACAAACGGCATTTAGTCAAATTGTTTTACAAGGACAGCAAACTGCATTCGCTCGTCAGCAAGAAGACGGAACCTCATTTGTCACCAGAAGTCAAGATTATGCCGGAAGAATTGCCTCTGGTGTTGAAGGCAGAGAAATCACTGTTTCAGATTTTAGTTCACAACCAGCCTGTAGCTCTGTCGTTATTCCTGGTATACCGACAACTGACCAACTGATGCGAATAGACAGAGTGGGGCATGATGGGAGATTTGTGCCCTTAGGAACAGAATCACAATTTATGTTCCCATCAGAATTAAGTGTAGATGAACAAGATCTAATGACTTCAGCATCTAGTGTACGAGCTACAGTTCAGCAGGTAACCAGGCGTATAGTGCGACAAAGGAGGAAAGTAATCAGGAAGATAATCATCATTGATGGAAAGGAACATGTAACCGAGGAGGTCGTTGATGAGCCAGAGGAAGTGGAAGAGAGCGGAGAAGAGATTCCACGCGTCAGCATTGAAATAACTCGAACGGCGGACCGAAGTGGTAAACCAGAGGAGGACCGATCTGGTAAACTTCAGTCTACTGACATTGTTTTGACCCGCACACCTGGAGTAAGTAGCCAATCTAATGAAAACATTAATTCCTTAGGACCAAATGGGAAAGAAGTACCTGATGGCATGTTAGGCGCCAGCCCAAAGTCCAAGAGCCCCTCTATGTTTTCTAGGCTGGCCAAGCGTACAAAGAAAGCTTTAAAGAAAGTTATTGGTTCTGACGGTCAAGAATATGTAGTTACTCCAGATGATGAGATCCAAGACGGATCTGCAGAATTTTACGTGAGTACAGAAGAGCTTTCACCCTCACCTGGTGTTTCACCTATAATTCGGAGAACCAAGAAGGTCCACAGAAAGTCCAAAGGCCCTGACGGAAAAGAATATGATGAAGAAGTGGAGGTTACAGAAGATGGGACTGAATCAATTAGGACAATTAGAAGAGTTGTAAGAAGAATTAAAATTGTCGATGGGAAGGAAACCGTTGTAGAGGAATTGGTTGAGATTCCAGAAGGGGCGGAAAGTAGATTTGAACTTCTCCCTGGTAGTGATTCATTATATATTTCCAGAGATAAGGTGGACGCTCCACAAATTGTAGATGCCCAGACAAGTCCTGGAAAGCCTTCAACCCCGAAAGACATAAGTAGTCCTGTTGAAGACAAAGAAGCTAGTCCTAGCAAAGACTCAAAAAGCAAAGAAAGGTGGTCAATTAAGGAGTCATTATTTGGAACTCCTAAACTTAAACGACAAAAGTCAAAAGACAAATCATCAGATTCTGAGAAAAGGTCTAAAGAAAGAAAATCTCATGCCGGCAGTACATCGGATGTTACTGAAGGGACTTCATTAAAACAAACTTCTGACACAAGCAAAGAAAATGTATCTAGGAAAGAAAAATCCCCAGATCTTTCCGATGGTAAGAAAAGACCAGTTGTTTTACCTGAAAAGGCAGGGCAAGGTGATAAAGCAGTTGTTGAAGATATGTGCATTGCTGTCAAAGCTCCTTCACGCTCTCCGTCACCAGAAAAAGAAGACAGATTTGGCATTAAAGAAAATGTATCTGATTTTCTTAAAAATGAACTCCTCAAGCATGAAGGGTATCCTGAGAAATCATTGCCGCTGTACAAACAAGACAAGCCGGTAGCACCACCACGGAAAAGTGTGCCAGAAAGTTCCAGGTCTGGGACACCAACTCCCGTTCCCAGATCATCTGTGTCCCCGCAGAGGGATCTGTATGAAAACAAGGAACCCGTACAAGAAGAGCTTGCCGTAGAAACCATAAAAACCCGCCCTCCATTCGGTGGAATTATGATGGGAGTTAAAGTGCCAGAAGACGCCGTCCGCAAGCTTCGAAAAGCACCTAAACCAACTGACCCTGATATTTCGGTTTCGCCGGCTTCTCCAAGAAAAGGGCGACATACACTGAAGACTGTGGTTAAAGGGCCACATGGAACGGAGGAATCCGAGCAGGTATTAGAAGAAAATGTTGACTTGCCTGCTGTGACCTTTGGGGAACGAGGTGCCATTTCCAGTTGGCAAGTGACTACGACAAAAACTGTGATCCCCACTGTAGTGACTCGCGAAGTAAAGAAAACTCGTAAAATTGTCCAAAAAATTACCGTTGTTGACGGAAAGGAAATAGTAACCGAAGAAGTAGTAGAAGACCCCGAAGAAAGTGTCACAGAATCTGTCGTTACTGGCGAACCGACGACAACTATCGTGCAGGAGAAACAAACTCGTGGAGAAACAAGTGATACGCCAGATGACGTAGACGGTGCCCTTCCAGAGTACTACGTGTCCAGAGAGTCCATGAGAAAGAGGCCTAATGAAAGGGTAAAAGAAATAACTGTTGTAAAGAAGTCTCTAAGTGAGGATGGAGCGGAACAAACAGTTGTAATCCACATTAATGAAACTGAGGAAACAACTGAATTGCTTCAATTATTGACTGTGAAGACGGTGACCAAGGTCGTGTATGTTGTTATTTATCCTGATGGTCATGAACACGTAACAGAAACTGATTTCGAGGTAAATTCAGATGTCCCAGACCGCAAACAATACAAACTTCTCCGCAAGGTAGTTCGCACAGTAATGCCGAGGGACGGCAAAAAGGTCGTGACTGATGAGAAAGAGGAAGAGGAATCTCCTAAAACATGGGATGACATGATGGCTGCCATCAATGACATTGCACTGAGAGCACCTAAACTTCAGAAAAGGGAAGATGTAAAATCTGAGGTTAGTTCCCAAACACCGTCTCCTCCTGATCGCAAAAAGAGAAAGAGTGACAAAAGGAGTCCTGACGATTCGTCTAGGAAAAGTAAAGAAATTCAGACTTCCCCAGCACCTAAATATGGAAATATTATCAAGGTAAAAGTTATCAGGAAGATTTTAAGTGCTGATGGCAAAGAGCGCGTTACTGTTGAGAAGTATGAAGAGCCCCTACCAGAACATCTGGTTGATCCACTCAGACCACGGGTAATAAAAAGGGTAATTAATATCCTTGTCAGGCCTGATGGATCGGAAGAAATGTCCCAAGAAGATACAGAGGAATCAAGCCTTAAGAAACCAAGCATGCTTTCAAAACTGGTGAAAGACACAAAAGACATAGTGCGGAAAGTGGTGTCCAGTGATTCTCCCAGCCACCTTGAAATCGTCGCACCTCCAAGTCCAATGGCAGAGTATTATGATCCTCTCGATGAAATCACTACTTATCCGGGTGAGCGTGTGAAGAGTATAAAACTAATAAGGACAACTGTGACACCAGATGGTATCCAACAAACGACTGAAGAAGACATGGAGGAAGAGTTACAAGGTGGAAAACCCGGGAAGAAAACGCGTGATGTTGTGAAAGTGGTTTACCAGGTAACATATCCATCTGGAGATGAGATATTTTCTGAAACTGATTTGGAAGAAGTAAAACCAAACAGGTATAGAATTATAAGACGGGTAAATAGAATATTTAAACATGAAATGAACAGAAAGAAACTAGTCAGCAAAACAGATGAAGATGTCAAGGAAGATCATACTAAATCTATGGAAGAGATTGTCGCCGAAATGACACTACAGTCGCTACCAAGCATTAAGCCATCAAACCAGATAGGATCAGAACAAAGAGAGGCAGCACGGCCGAATTCATCCAGGTCGAGAAGTCGTTCTGGGACGAGAGGCCCGACCCCAAGATCACCGTCGCCGCCGTGCCCGCGCCCGCGCCCGCATTCCCGCCATCCCGAGACGGACAAGGACAAGAAGCAGAAGGACAAGAAACAGAAGGAAAAGAAGGAGAAGACGCCCGAGCCCAAGACCCCCGACACCAAGGATAAGAAGGAGAAGAAGCCGAAGGACAAGGCGCCCGTCGAGGAGGTCAAGTCCAAGGCGCCCAAGGCCGAGGCGTCTCCCAAGAGCGCCACCCTGGAGCGACAGCCCACCGCGCCCGAGAACATCATCAAGATCAAGATCGTTCGCAAGGTGATCGGTCCGGACGGCAAGGAGACGGTGACGGAGGAGAAGCGCGAGGAGCCGATGCCGGCAGAGCTCATCGACCCGGCCAGGCCGCGCGTCCTCAAGAGGACCATCTACATCGTCGTGCGACCTGACGGCCGCGAAGAGGTGACCCAGGAGGACGTCGACGAGCATCCGGAAGGCGGCAAGCCGTCCATCTTCTCGCGTCTGCGCAAGATCATCCGCAAGGTGATCGGGCCGGACGGCAAGGAGCACATCACCGAGGAGGACGTGCACTTCCCCGAGCTGTACGTGTCCCAGGACGACCTCAAGAAGCGTCCGGACGAGTGGGTGCGTCGTGTCAAGCTGATCCGCCGCGTGCAGCGCCCCGACGGCTCCGAGCAGACGACGGAGGAGGACATCGAGGAGCCAGAGGACGCCATGCCCAAGGGCGCCAAGAAGAAGGTCACCAAGCTGGTGTACGTGGTCGTGCTGCCCGACGGCAACGAGCAGGTCGTGGAGACCGACCTGGACGAGACCAAGCCAGGCAAGTTCCGCGTCATCCGTCGCGTCGTGCGCACCGTCGTGGTGAAGGACGGCAAGCGGCAGGTGGTCGACGAGAAGGTGGAGGAGCCCCACGATGACAAGCCGTCCGCCCTGGACAAGATCGTCAGCTCCGTCACCCTCCTGTTCGCGCCCAAGGACGTCAAGCCCGAGGAGCGCCCCGACTGGCGCCCTCCCACGGCCGAATTCATCCAGGTCGAGAAGTCGTTCTGGGACGAGAGGCCCGACCCCAAGATCACCGTCGCCGCCGTGCCCGCGCCCGCTCCGGCTCCCGCCACGCCCGAGACGGACAAGGACAAGAAGCAGAAGGACAAGAAACAGAAGGAAAAGAAGGAGAAGACGCCCGAGCCCAAGACCCCCGACACCAAGGATAAGAAGGAGAAGAAGCCGAAGGACAAGGCGCCCGTCGAGGAGGTCAAGTCCAAGGCGCCCAAGGCCGAGGCGTCTCCCAAGAGCGCCACCCTGGAGCGACAGCCCACCGCGCCCGAGAACATCATCAAGATCAAGATCGTTCGCAAGGTGATCGGTCCGGACGGCAAGGAGACGGTGACGGAGGAGAAGCGCGAGGAGCCGATGCCGGCAGAGCTCATCGACCCGGCCAGGCCGCGCGTCCTCAAGAGGACCATCTACATCGTCGTGCGACCTGACGGCCGCGAAGAGGTGACCCAGGAGGACGTCGACGAGCATCCGGAAGGCGGCAAGCCGTCCATCTTCTCGCGTCTGCGCAAGATCATCCGCAAGGTGATCGGGCCGGACGGCAAGGAGCACATCACCGAGGAGGACGTGCACTTCCCCGAGCTGTACGTGTCCCAGGACGACCTCAAGAAGCGTCCGGACGAGTGGGTGCGTCGTGTCAAGCTGATCCGCCGCGTGCAGCGCCCCGACGGCTCCGAGCAGACGACGGAGGAGGACATCGAGGAGCCAGAGGACGCCATGCCCAAGGGCGCCAAGAAGAAGGTCACCAAGCTGGTGTACGTGGTCGTGCTGCCCGACGGCAACGAGCAGGTCGTGGAGACCGACCTGGACGAGACCAAGCCAGGCAAGTTCCGCGTCATCCGTCGCGTCGTGCGCACCGTCGTGGTGAAGGACGGCAAGCGGCAGGTGGTCGACGAGAAGGTGGAGGAGCCCCACGATGACAAGCCGTCCGCCCTGGACAAGATCGTCAGCTCCGTCACCCTCCTGTTCGCGCCCAAGGACGTCAAGCCCGAGGAGCGCCCCGACTGGCGCCCTCCCACGGCCGAATTCATCCAGGTCGAGAAGTCGTTCTGGGACGAGAGGCCCGACCCCAAGATCACCGTCGCCGCCGTGCCCGCGCCCGCTCCGGCTCCCGCCACGCCCGAGACGGACAAGGACAAGAAGCAGAAGGACAAGAAACAGAAGGAAAAGAAGGAGAAGACGCCCGAGCCCAAGACCCCCGACACCAAGGATAAGAAGGAGAAGAAGCCGAAGGACAAGGCGCCCGTCGAGGAGGTCAAGTCCAAGGCGCCCAAGGCCGAGGCGTCTCCCAAGAGCGCCACCCTGGAGCGACAGCCCACCGCGCCCGAGAACATCATCAAGATCAAGATCGTTCGCAAGGTGATCGGTCCGGACGGCAAGGAGACGGTGACGGAGGAGAAGCGCGAGGAGCCGATGCCGGCAGAGCTCATCGACCCGGCCAGGCCGCGCGTCCTCAAGAGGACCATCTACATCGTCGTGCGACCTGACGGCCGCGAAGAGGTGACCCAGGAGGACGTCGACGAGCATCCGGAAGGCGGCAAGCCGTCCATCTTCTCGCGTCTGCGCAAGATCATCCGCAAGGTGATCGGGCCGGACGGCAAGGAGCACATCACCGAGGAGGACGTGCACTTCCCCGAGCTGTACGTGTCCCAGGACGACCTCAAGAAGCGTCCGGACGAGTGGGTGCGTCGTGTCAAGCTGATCCGCCGCGTGCAGCGCCCCGACGGCTCCGAGCAGACGACGGAGGAGGACATCGAGGAGCCAGAGGACGCCATGCCCAAGGGCGCCAAGAAGAAGGTCACCAAGCTGGTGTACGTGGTCGTGCTGCCCGACGGCAACGAGCAGGTCGTGGAGACCGACCTGGACGAGACCAAGCCAGGCAAGTTCCGCGTCATCCGTCGCGTCGTGCGCACCGTCGTGGTGAAGGACGGCAAGCGGCAGGTGGTCGACGAGAAGGTGGAGGAGCCCCACGATGACAAGCCGTCCGCCCTGGACAAGATCGTCAGCTCCGTCACCCTCCTGTTCGCGCCCAAGGACGTCAAGCCCGAGGAGCGCCCCGACTGGCGCCCTCCCACGGCCGAATTCATCCAGGTCGAGAAGTCGTTCTGGGACGAGAGGCCCGACCCCAAGATCACCGTCGCCGCCGTGCCCGCGCCCGCGCCGCGCTCCCGCCTCGCCCGAGACGGACAAGGACAAGAAGCAGAAGGACAAGAAACAGAAGGAAAAGAAGGAGAAGACGCCCGAGCCCAAGACCCCCGACACCAAGGATAAGAAGGAGAAGAAGCCGAAGGACAAGGCGCCCGTCGAGGAGGTCAAGTCCAAGGCGCCCAAGGCCGAGGCGTCTCCCAAGAGCGCCACCCTGGAGCGACAGCCCACCGCGCCCGAGAACATCATCAAGATCAAGATCGTTCGCAAGGTGATCGGTCCGGACGGCAAGGAGACGGTGACGGAGGAGAAGCGCGAGGAGCCGATGCCGGCAGAGCTCATCGACCCGGCCAGGCCGCGCGTCCTCAAGAGGACCATCTACATCGTCGTGCGACCTGACGGCCGCGAAGAGGTGACCCAGGAGGACGTCGACGAGCATCCGGAAGGCGGCAAGCCGTCCATCTTCTCGCGTCTGCGCAAGATCATCCGCAAGGTGATCGGGCCGGACGGCAAGGAGCACATCACCGAGGAGGACGTGCACTTCCCCGAGCTGTACGTGTCCCAGGACGACCTCAAGAAGCGTCCGGACGAGTGGGTGCGTCGTGTCAAGCTGATCCGCCGCGTGCAGCGCCCCGACGGCTCCGAGCAGACGACGGAGGAGGACATCGAGGAGCCAGAGGACGCCATGCCCAAGGGCGCCAAGAAGAAGGTCACCAAGCTGGTGTACGTGGTCGTGCTGCCCGACGGCAACGAGCAGGTCGTGGAGACCGACCTGGACGAGACCAAGCCAGGCAAGTTCCGCGTCATCCGTCGCGTCGTGCGCACCGTCGTGGTGAAGGACGGCAAGCGGCAGGTGGTCGACGAGAAGGTGGAGGAGCCCCACGATGACAAGCCGTCCGCCCTGGACAAGATCGTCAGCTCCGTCACCCTCCTGTTCGCGCCCAAGGACGTCAAGCCCGAGGAGCGCCCCGACTGGCGCCCTCCCACGGCCGAATTCATCCAGGTCGAGAAGTCGTTCTGGGACGAGAGGCCCGACCCCAAGATCACCGTCGCCGCCGTGCCCGCGCCCGCGCCCGCTCCCGCCACGCCCGAGACGGACAAGGACAAGAAGCAGAAGGACAAGAAACAGAAGGAAAAGAAGGAGAAGACGCCCGAGCCCAAGACCCCCGACACCAAGGATAAGAAGGAGAAGAAGCCGAAGGACAAGGCGCCCGTCGAGGAGGTCAAGTCCAAGGCGCCCAAGGCCGAGGCGTCTCCCAAGAGCGCCACCCTGGAGCGACAGCCCACCGCGCCCGAGAACATCATCAAGATCAAGATCGTTCGCAAGGTGATCGGTCCGGACGGCAAGGAGACGGTGACGGAGGAGAAGCGCGAGGAGCCGATGCCGGCAGAGCTCATCGACCCGGCCAGGCCGCGCGTCCTCAAGAGGACCATCTACATCGTCGTGCGACCTGACGGCCGCGAAGAGGTGACCCAGGAGGACGTCGACGAGCATCCGGAAGGCGGCAAGCCGTCCATCTTCTCGCGTCTGCGCAAGATCATCCGCAAGGTGATCGGGCCGGACGGCAAGGAGCACATCACCGAGGAGGACGTGCACTTCCCCGAGCTGTACGTGTCCCAGGACGACCTCAAGAAGCGTCCGGACGAGTGGGTGCGTCGTGTCAAGCTGATCCGCCGCGTGCAGCGCCCCGACGGCTCCGAGCAGACGACGGAGGAGGACATCGAGGAGCCAGAGGACGCCATGCCCAAGGGCGCCAAGAAGAAGGTCACCAAGCTGGTGTACGTGGTCGTGCTGCCCGACGGCAACGAGCAGGTCGTGGAGACCGACCTGGACGAGACCAAGCCAGGCAAGTTCCGCGTCATCCGTCGCGTCGTGCGCACCGTCGTGGTGAAGGACGGCAAGCGGCAGGTGGTCGACGAGAAGGTGGAGGAGCCCCACGATGACAAGCCGTCCGCCCTGGACAAGATCGTCAGCTCCGTCACCCTCCTGTTCGCGCCCAAGGACGTCAAGCCCGAGGAGCGCCCCGACTGGCGCCCTCCCACGGCCGAATTCATCCAGGTCGAGAAGTCGTTCTGGGACGAGAGGCCCGACCCCAAGATCACCGTCGCCGCCGTGCCCGCGCCCGCGCCGGCTCTCCCGCCTCGCCCGAGACGGACAAGGACAAGAAGCAGAAGGACAAGAAACAGAAGGAAAAGAAGGAGAAGACGCCCGAGCCCAAGACCCCCGACACCAAGGATAAGAAGGAGAAGAAGCCGAAGGACAAGGCGCCCGTCGAGGAGGTCAAGTCCAAGGCGCCCAAGGCCGAGGCGTCTCCCAAGAGCGCCACCCTGGAGCGACAGCCCACCGCGCCCGAGAACATCATCAAGATCAAGATCGTTCGCAAGGTGATCGGTCCGGACGGCAAGGAGACGGTGACGGAGGAGAAGCGCGAGGAGCCGATGCCGGCAGAGCTCATCGACCCGGCCAGGCCGCGCGTCCTCAAGAGGACCATCTACATCGTCGTGCGACCTGACGGCCGCGAAGAGGTGACCCAGGAGGACGTCGACGAGCATCCGGAAGGCGGCAAGCCGTCCATCTTCTCGCGTCTGCGCAAGATCATCCGCAAGGTGATCGGGCCGGACGGCAAGGAGCACATCACCGAGGAGGACGTGCACTTCCCCGAGCTGTACGTGTCCCAGGACGACCTCAAGAAGCGTCCGGACGAGTGGGTGCGTCGTGTCAAGCTGATCCGCCGCGTGCAGCGCCCCGACGGCTCCGAGCAGACGACGGAGGAGGACATCGAGGAGCCAGAGGACGCCATGCCCAAGGGCGCCAAGAAGAAGGTCACCAAGCTGGTGTACGTGGTCGTGCTGCCCGACGGCAACGAGCAGGTCGTGGAGACCGACCTGGACGAGACCAAGCCAGGCAAGTTCCGCGTCATCCGTCGCGTCGTGCGCACCGTCGTGGTGAAGGACGGCAAGCGGCAGGTGGTCGACGAGAAGGTGGAGGAGCCCCACGATGACAAGCCGTCCGCCCTGGACAAGATCGTTGCCAACATCTATACTGTCCACGCTTTGCCTCTGTCTCCGAAATCCGTTTCTGAAGTGGATGTAGACTTAGCTGTTGGATCTTCTGCTGATCAGGGTAGTGTTGGTGCTGCTGCTGACTTAAAGGTAAGACGTGCGAGAGCTCTGCATGGTTGCGATTGTGTCTGTGATTGTTGTGTTTGTTGATGCCTATAATCTTGGTTCTCTAGTTTCTGGGTTTGTTCATTGATTTTTAATGGTTCGCTGTTGGTTTGTCTGGCTCGGTAAACGCTTGTCTGTTCTGCTTTGGGTGCCCTTAAATTTAAAAATTTTACTCTGATTTAATGTTTTCGCAGTTTATGCCTTTGATTGAAGTATTGTGTGGTTTCAGTTTCTCTGGTGTCTTAGTGGCTTTTTGTCGACGGAATATTGTGGTATTTGATTGCATGAATAGTTTTTGTACGGTAGTTACATTTGTAGCTTTGTACTATATGTATATTTCACTGTGCATGTTAGCATGGAAAATGGGTTTTCCGGTTTATTTGCTCGCTTTGCTTTTTTGAGATTGTCGTTTTTTTAATGACGACTGTTGTTTACGCTGACGGTTTTCTGTGTCCGGGTTTCTAACTATTGATTTTTTCGTTTTACATATTTGTTCTTTATTTTATTGTAAAATGGCGCTACGTTTAACCATTTTTTGTTCTGTCATGATCTATTTCTAACTATGAGGTTTTTTTTGTTCGCTTTGCAGGTCAAGGAAAAAACACCTTTGTCAACTTCACCACAAACCAAGGTCATCATGAGGCGAGTGAAGACAGTTACCAGGCGTATTGATGAGAATGGTTTATCCCATGTGACGGAAGACGATTCGGAAGAACCAGAAGTGCTCTCACTAGAAGAATTCTCAGATGAAAAGTTTAGGCGCGCCATGCGACTTATTACTATTGTCGTTTATTTTGATGGCAGAGAAGATATTTCAGAAAATTATGTTTGTGAACCAGACGATGAATCTCATGAAGAAGTTTACAAGTCTTCAGTTTTCAATAAGATCGTGAAGAAAACAAAGAAAGCCCTCCATATGACAGGAAATGCGGATTTAGAAGAACCTGATGGAAGTTCTTCACAGGTTATTGTTACCCAGGAGGTTAGAAGTATTAGGCGAATTGTGAAGCGAGTTGTGGATGTTGATGGACAGGAATGTGAAATTGAAGAAATTCTGGACGAACCTGGCACTGAGAGCACTACTGTAGTCGAGAGAAATGGAGCCCAAGTCGTGAGCCGATTTGTTGATTCAGATGGTACTGAACGCGTAGTCCAAGAGAAGCCATATGATCCAAACGGAAGTTTAGTACTCTCGCGCCTTGCGAGCACGATACCTATTCGCAAGGTTATTGGCGATGACGGCACTAATCTGAATGTCTTCGGCGATGGACATTTGGGAGCAACTGCAACATACAAAATAGTTGAAGAAACTGTCCCGTCTGCGAGTACGGGACGAGTTTTTAAGACAAGAAAGGTGATCAAGAAGATTGTTGGCCAGGATGGCACAGAAAGCATAGAAGAACAGGACGACGAACCAGTGGATGTAACCTCTCAGGCCAAGACTTTACTATGGTCCCGAAAAACTACTTATGTAACGATTGACTCTGAAGGGCGACAACACGTTGTTGAAGAAGTAGAGGAGCCAAGTACAGAGTATTCAGAAAAAACCTTAGCAACGACCAGAAAAACAATTCAGAAGATAGTCGGCCCCGATGGTAAAGAGCATGTGACTGAGAAAACTTTAGAGACGCCTGAACTTGGCACGATTGTAGCGACTCTCGTCACCCCTGTAGCAGGAGACGGTCTGAAGATTGGAACTGTATCGGAGGAAAAGAAAGTGTCCCAGATGACTCAGGACTTCATTGCGTCCGAAAAGCTCCACCAGCAGCCTGGCGTTTCCAGGCAGCTTTCACCAGACGGAATCTCAGATGATCACTCAACCACTGTAGTTTCAAGACAAGTCAAGATAATTAAGAAATTCATTCTACCGGACGGGAAAGAAAATGTTGTCGAAGAAACGAGAGAAGAACAAGTAGTAGTCCCAAGAGGTAAAAATGAAATGAAGTACAGAAGAAAAAGGGTCGTCACAATCATTGTTGAACCGAATGGCAAGGAGCACGTAACAGAGCTGTTTATTGACGAACCAGCTACACCCGAAACTCCTTGTTCTCCGCCAAAAACACCTATTGTCACTGCTTCCATTGGAACGTCACCACTTAGCCCTCAGCTGATAGCCAAAGATTATCCAGGCAAAACTATTAACGTTTCTCTGCAATTGAAAGAAAATGAGGCTAAAGAAACTCCTCAGATCAAGTCATCAGTTACGATGGAGAAATCTTCAGTGCATCCATCACTTAAACTTACAAAGCAATGGAGTGCCATTGACGTTCCAGTACGTGAAACATCTACATCTGAAATAGTGCCTGTCGATGAAAATGAATCTTTAAAGGAAGAAATATCAATTTCTTCATCTCTCGTTGAGTCAACTGATGTTCATGTACCCGATGACAGCATTTCGTCAGTCGATTCTCCTCAGCCAACAGAAGGTGTACTCCGGGAGGAAATGAACACGCCACTTTCAGAATTGGACAGCAAGACTAAGACCTTCGAACGAGGATACGATCCGGATGATGCGACAACGATGGATGAGCTGTCCTTGGGCGAAGATCTGCAGCGACGAGGAAAGCGCAGGACGAAGAAAAGGCAGAAGCTGCCTGTGCACTGGTCTGACACAGAAACTAATATGCCAAAGTCAAGCCCAGCAACTTCCTCGATTGCGGACAGCTTGTCGGAGGCAGCAGCGAAGCCAGACGTCAAGACTGCCGAGGTGGCATCTGTAGCCTCCGCTAGAAGCTCAGTTCACACCATTCCTTCTTCACCGGATGATCTTGTGCGAGTCGTGGAAGAAAGCATAGTTTCAAGACCACCCAGTGGTGAAACGGGTACAGTAATATCCTGCCAGATTGCCAAATCTATTCCTGTCTTGGAACGGGTACCAACTCAAGAAGGAGGTGCCCAGACATCGGCAGCAATGCCAGTCCCCTGCGCCACAGAAGATCTTTCTGTACAAACTATTAGTGAACCAACCAAAGAAGAGTATGCGCAGACATCTCCACGCGAGCCTGAAACGACCGTGGTGCGAGCAATTGAAGATGTAATAGAGGAATCCACGCAGACTGTGTCGCCTGAGCATCCAACGCTCCAATCCGCTCATGCTCAAACAATTCGTCAGGAGACGCAAGACGACAGCATTCAAACTATGTCCCCTGAACCTGCACAGGAAAGACCAACAACAGCTGAGCTGTCAGTGCAGACAGAAGCCAAGAAAAATACAGAAAGCAGTATGCAAACCTCCAAACCTCCGAGTCCAGAAGAACGTGGACAAAAAGCTGTGACCTCCGAGGAGGTCTGCGTACAAACATCAACCCCTGTTTACGACAGCCAATCTGTTCAAACGACTAACAAACCTGTGATAGAGACTGGGGCTCAGACATTCCAAGAAACAAGCGAGACTTCGCAGCAGACTGCATCTCCGGAAACGACGGCCAGGAAATTCGATACTTCCAGTGCAGCCATGCAAACTTCACCGGAGCCTGTTCTATCAGAAGAAGACATATCTTCCTCCACTAGTACTGACCATCCATATGAGGTTAGCATCAACACGTCAGTGACCTTCACACCAGGAGATGGAGGTGCCTCTGTTACTAATTTAGCTCTGAATGCCGATGACATTGAACGAATGAAGCTGATGGGCTCAAAATCAGACAAGTCGGTCAAACCAAAGGACACCATTATCTTGACCAACATTACCATAGATCCTCAAGGTGGGGTAACATTGAAGACTAACATTGATGACAAACCCGATGTCAAGACGCTTACCAAAAACTTCATTGACGGGGAGCGGCCTCAAGGTGCGCCTCCGAGGACTGCAGGTTGCAGTGGACACGAACCAAAGTCAGTGACAGATGCATCTGATCGTTTGGATGAGAGAATAAGACGGTTAAAGACTGGGTCACAGGCCGCAAACAGACGCCCCAACGTCTTATACGTCGCGTCTATTGAGGATTACGGCCAGCTCGTACCGAGTCGCGGGGAGGATAGCGTGCAACGTCTCCAGAAGGATGTGCTACTAGCCCTACGGGGAGGCAATGAAGAAGAGTCTCGAAAGCTAGCAGTAGAGTTAATAGAGAGAGTAGCTGCCTGGCTAGACTCGATCGAATACAGAATACAGATTCTTAGAGAAATTCATGCAAAAGAGGGTCCTAGCGCGGACAGAGTCCGAGAACTCGCTGACCTGCAGGCAATGGTACAGAGGGCATTGAAAACAACCCAGGCCGTTGACACCAATCTGAGACCGCGATCCCTTCAGGACCAGCTCAGACCATGCCTAGCAAGCCTGGCCGAGCAGGGCAAATTTGTCGACAGGCTTGCAAACGACACAATCCAACAGCAAGAAGGCGACTTGAAGAGGTGGACTGATTTTCTCGAGGCTGTGAACAGGACCAGTTCAAAGGTCCAGGAGACGGAGCGCGCGCTGGACAGGTTGCTATCGTCCGAGTCGCCGGCACGTGAGGTAATGGCCACGCTCGACGAGCTCGAGAAGGCCAACAGAGCGAACGCGGTGGATGTTGCTGCCGTCATTAACACAGCCCACGGTCTCCTCCGGGACTTCCCCGGACATGAACTGCCCTCTGAAGTGTATTCGCTTCAAGACACCATTCGCCACATCAACCACGACATTGGAGAAGGCCGTGAGCGGGTAGAGCAGCGCATCGCGTTGGCGGCCGAGTACGTGGCTACGCTGGAGGAGCTGGAGCAAATAACAGACGTAGCCGAGGCTCTCGTGTCTTCTCCGATTGCCGTCAAGGACCTTCAGAACCTTCAGGATGAGGTGCGTATTCTTCGTGGCACTTCGTGACGATTTGCGAATGAAGGTGGGTCTAATTCAGTTCGTCTTCCAGATGCAGAAGCACCGGAAGTTCTTCGTGAACCTCAGCCATTGCCGTGGATTGCTAGAATCGCTGGAGGGATCGCTGGACCCGGAGACGCGCACGGCGCACTCGGCCCTGCACACGCGGCTGCACGCCCGCGCCACCAGCATCCTGGACGCGGCCGCGTCCCGGTCGCAGAAGATGGCGCTGGCTGCGAGCCGCTGGACGCTGCTGGATGCCGGTGTCCGAGAGGAGCGCAAGTGGCTCCAGGTAGCTCGGGACCGGCAGCCCGACCTCAACTCCGTCACGTGCAATGACTACGACCAATACATATCACTCTACCAGGTACCTGCTGTTTCGCAGAATCGCCAACGACCTGTAGGCCTCACGTTTCTAACCGCCGTCTCCGCTTGCAGTCCCTACAGTCGGACGTGGCGCTCCACCACGCCAGGATCCTGCACCTGACCAACACCGCGCACCTCCTGCAGGCCATGGTGAGTTGCGCCGGCCTAGAGGACAGCTACGACGGCGACCTGGAGACGGTACTCCGTCTGCGGGACGGCGTCAACGACAACGTGCACCGGCTCGAGGCCTTCCGGGAGTCGTGGAGGGCATACGAGGTGCTGATGGACCGCCTGGGCTTCTGGCTCACGGAGGTGGAACAGGACCTGACGGAGATGGAGGCGAGGACGCCGAGCGAGAACATGCGCCGCTTCTGGGTGAGTGGCGCGGCAGAGAGCCTCTCAAACAACCTGGAGTTTTCAGTGCACTGACTCTTTCGTTTCCCTTGCAGGAGCTGAGGGCTCAGCTGGAGCTGCACGGACAGGTGCGGTCCGAGGCCAACGCCCACCTGGAGACGGCCCTCCGCGTCATCCCCGTGTCCGACGAGAACCAGCGCCGCGCCGCACACTCTGCGCTCGACGACCGCTGGCGGCGCGTGTCGGCGCGCGTCTACGCCATGCAGGAGGCGCTCACGTCCGACGTGAAGGCGCAGGACGTGCCGGTCGCCAACAAGCTGCGCCTGCTGGAGCACGAGCTGGAGGAGCTGCGCGCCGCCATCGCCGACATGCACGGCGTCCTCAAGACGCAGGAAGAGCTGAGCCTGTACGTGGAGCGCCTGCAGGTGATGCGCAGCCGCTCCATCCACATCCAGGAGGACCTGAGCCGGCTGGGCCTGCTGCCCACCGCCGAGAGCGACCAGGTTGGCGCTCTGCTGGGCAAGGCCCGCGCGCTGGAGATCGCGCTCTCCGAGGAGCTGGAGAACGGGCTGGTGCTGCGGGAGATGCTGCTCTCGCTGGAGCGCGGCCTGGCCAAGATCGCGCGAGACCACCGGCGCGACGAAGACGCGCTGCGCTGCTGCGAGGCCAGCGAGGGCGAGGACGGCCAGATGGTGGAGAAGGCCATCCTGGAGTGTGAGGTGAGCGCGGCGGCAGCAAGGCGGCAACGCTGCCCTCGCCTCCCGACTCTAACCGAGCCCCTTTCCTGTCCAGAGCGTGGGCCGCGACCTGGAGGACCAGTGGAAGGAGCTGATGGAGCTGCGGCAGGTGCTGCACGCGCTGCCCATGTCGCTGCGCGTGTCCGTGTCGCCGGGACACCTGGAGCGGCGCATCTCCGCCAGCCAGGACGCGCACGCGGGCCTGGAGGCCAAGTGCCAGGCGCTGCTGGGGCTGCTCGGCACCCGCCTGCAGCTCTGGCAGACGTTCGAGGACCGGCTGGAGGCGGTGCAGGCGTCCGTGCAGGAGGCCGACTACATGGTGGAGCTGCTCTCGGTCGGCACCTCGCTCGACCTGGAGCGGCTGGTCACCGCCACGGAGCGCCTCGAGGTGAGTCGCATTGCACCCGCGGCGCCGTGCGAGTTAGGCCACTCTTCGTGCGCCAGGCGGGGTAGGCCACCCATCGCGCACCGGCCCAGCCGGCCGCGGCCGTGGCCCGCTGCGATCCGTACTGATGTAGCTGCTAGCGCTGCTGGCGGCTGGGAATAAAGCTTGCCATGGGTGTTCTCATTGATAATATTTTCCGGGTCTGATTTGTGCTTACAATTTACTGTTAGTCACTCGTAAAAACCTAACATGTTAGTTTTCAGTTTGAATTGTAGGTAATTTTAATAGGGAGGTCAAGGCCAATAGGAGTTTCTTTGTTTATTTTTTTGTGGGGAGAGGGGAGCAAATGGATGCCGCTGTGTGGCCTGCGAGGGGTTACCACCCGCCCCACGGAGTACGCCTCTGCGTGACACGCTCCCCCCCCCCCCTCCCTCCTCCCCTTCACGGGAGCGCCATCAGCCCCCCGCCAGCCTGCGCTCATAATCAACCGCGCCGCCATTCGTCTGGAGACGCGCGAATAATTTGTTTTCCGTCCCGTTCTAATTTTCTGTGAGCTCAAAGGGCTGACGCCTGGCGGGTCGGCAGCCCCGGCTCATGTGAGTGTACTCGTGCCGCGCGGTCGGCCTATCCCGTCACTTGCAGGCGCCGCGCGCCACCGGGGCAGTTCGGCCGACCCCCAGCGGGCTTGAACTGCATTTGCGCCTCCCCCCCCCCCCCCCCTACGGCCTCCGCCGATTAGTCTCCGCGAGCCGAATGAACGCATCACCCCCTCTGCGCCCCTTTCCCCCCCACCCCACTTCCCGGCGCTCAGACAGCTTGGCCAGGCTTTGCCGAGCTGGTGTGAGACAAGCAGTGCACACACAGCAACCCGCCACGCCATGCCACGCCGCGCCGCGCTACGCCGCGCTACGCCACGCCCGCGGCCCGCCGCGGCCCGGCCCCACCCGACCGAGTTCAGTGCCGCGCGGACCGCGAACGGGCTACGAACGGCTGCAATGGCTTCATCGCGGTAGCGCGGGGCGCGAGCGGCGCGAGCGGAGACGCGGGACATGTGCCCCGGGCATGTGCCAGCAGGACCGGGACGGGAGTGAATGCCGCCAGAGGTGCGTGCGTGCGTGCGTGCGTGTGTGTGTGTGACTGCGTGCTTCTAGGACCACGACCACGACCAGCTGCCTCGCGTGATCGGGTAGATCGTGCGCGTGCTCTTACGGTGCGCGGCGGCCGCCGGCGGTCGCCGGCGTCCTGGTTGCCCCCGCGGCGGTCCCTGTCCTTGACACCCTGGCCCCGCCGCCGACCCAAGGACGCCGGCGACACCCGAGCGGATGCCGGCTCTTTATTATGAGAAATTGAGAGCGCTGTAACGCGGCAGAAAGTACGTGTCCCCGCCCCCCACTCCCCGTCCCCCGTCTGAACCCCTTTTATCGAAAGGCCAGACCGCGCGCTGCTCGGCAACTTATCGCTGAAACAGCGAGGAAAAAAAACACTGTACCAGGCGGCGGCCGACGGGGCCCGCGAGTCAGCGCGGCGGAATTGTATTCTGGTCCGCCCCGACGGCTCCGGGGTATTTCGCAACGGCATACATAGAAGGCGCGGGGGCCGCGGGGTAGCGGCGCCGAGGGGGTCAGGAGGGGGCGCGTGCAGGCGGGCCGCGAAGGGGTTGACACGCACGGCTGCCGAGCCCAGTGGCTGCACGAGTGTGTCGCACGGGACTGCGTTTGAAAAATATCCTATTTGTCGAATGCACGTTCGTGTGTTACGTTTCCGGGTAGGAGGACGCGCGGTCGACTTATGAGGAACGTGTGGCGCGCCGCGCGCCGCGCCCGCCCTCCGACCCGGGACTCGCCTCGATCAGAATAGCTGGAAGTGAGCACCGCACCCCGCACCCTGTCATCACCTAGCAGGCGCTGAGCGCGGTTTTTTTTTTTCACGACATAAGTGCACGATCCTTGCGTCGGCAGCAGCAGCTCACAACGCAGCCGCGAGCTGAACTGTGCTGTCGTCAGCGGCCGCCGCGGCCCGGGACGGACTACCCATTCATAGCGGGCCCTCCGATATCCGAGTTTAAATCCCACCGGAGATAAGCTCCACGTCCAGTCTCTCTCTCTCTCTCTCTCTCTCTCTCTCTCTCTCTCTCTCTCTCTCTCTCTCATCCTCCTTCTCCCTCGTCCTCATCGGCGCGCCGCCCTTTCGCCCGGCAAGCAAACGCAGACAGGGACGTGTGCTCACGGTGCAGTGTGTGTGCTGCAGCAGCGCCGGCAGCAACGCCCCGCCGCAAGTTTTGTTTGCCGAGGCGCCACCGCTGCCGCCGCACACTGCTAAAAAATGAGTGAAAGCCCGGGTCTGACAGCTGCTGCTGCAGAACGTATACGACATATCGGCGATTTACATTGAGCAGTCCCTCCCCGCTCCCCCCTCCTCCTTTACCTCTCTCTCCGTTCCCCACCCCCCTCTCTCTCCCTCTCTCTCTCTGATTATGCCGGGCGCCCCGTGTCACCGTCACCCTGCCGTGCCGGCCGTGCCCAGGTGAGGTGTGCCCAGGTGTGCCCGCGGCCCGAGCCGTGCTGAGAGCGGTGCACATGGTCCCTTATCGCACTGCTGGAGGCTGATAAGCAGCACTGAGCTCTGCAGGTGACCCCCCCCCCCCCCTCTCTCTCTCTCTCTCCATTCTCGGTCTTTTAAAACACGCGCGTGCCGGACGAAGAAGTGCATATAGTATCGACTTGCTGCGGTCGAAGTATAGCAAAGGGAGGAAAAGAGAGAGAAAGAGAGGTTGGCGCCTATTATGTTTATCTCGGCCATGCTCATTATGAATTTAAACTGAGTCAGAGATAGACTGCATTACTCGTCCCCCCCCCCCTACCCCATCCCCCCCCCCCTCTCTCCCTCTCTCGTTCTGAGTGTGCTTGCACGCGTGTGTGCAGGCGCCCACCGGCGGCGGCCAGACCCAAAAAGCCCACTTAGGCGAGTGAAGGGTGGGGCAGCGAGGGGCGGCCGGCGGGGGAGGGGGAGGTAAGGGCTGGGCCGCCGCTGGGCCGCCGCTGGGCAGCCGCTGGACCGCAGCCCCGCCTCGGCGCCATCAGTAGTCATTCGGCCGTAGTTCTCGTGGGTGCTTTTCGCTACGCTCGCTGGCCATGTCGCTCTGCTCCGTCCTGGGGGCGCTGCGGTCGGCCCAGGTACTCGTGCCGGCGGTTAGTTTTAGTTATAAAATGGTTTATTGTTACCAAAACCAGTCGTACAGGTACCCTAACTCCTTTCGGACTTGTAGGGTTTATCAGTTGAGGCCAGGGCCTCGCAACAGGGGGTCGCAGCCCCAAAACCTCCGAGAGGAGGGGAAAAGGGCGCTGCGTGGGTCGTCGCGTGGAGGGCGCTGCGTGCCGGCTGCCGTCTGCATCCCTGCGAGTCGCTCTAACCCTTGCTCTGTCCCTCTTCCAGGCGGTGCGCTCGTCCCTGTCGGAGCGCGGGGACCTGGTGGGCTCGCTGGCCGCGGCCGCGGAGCCGCTGCGCGCCGTGTGCTGCCCCGAGGTGGCGGCGCGCGTGGACGCGGCGGTGCGCGAGGCCGGCGAGGCTTGGGACGGCGCCCAGGAGCAGGTGGCGCTGCTGACGGAGCGCTACGAGCGCGTCGTCACCCTCTGGAAGCGGTACCGCGACGCGGCCGACCAGCTCCGTGACTTCACCGACCACCTGCAGCTGCCGCCCGCCAACCTGCCTCCGGAGGAGCTGGCCCGCGCCGTCCAGGTCAGTAACTCCACACTTTACTACACTTTATCTCTGTGTAGATTTTACCAGAGTCTTTCAGAAACTGTTAATATTTTGTTTTTAAAAGTTAGATTTCCAATTTTATACTTCAATGTCTCTCAATGTCAAAAATAATTTGCGTCGGGTGCGTTAGGATTCTCTCGATCTCCTTCAAACTCTTTCAAACTCTCCTAAGCTTCTTTCACAAGCAGTGCAGTGCACCTGAGTGCTGCCGACACACTGCGGGGGCTCCACTCCCGCCGTTAAAAATACGCACCGCGCCGGGGTGTTTACGCGTCGCGGCCGGCGTGCCGGGGATGGCCGGCCTGTCGGCGAGTCCATCCCGCGTAAACACTCCTGTTCTCTCCATTCCTCCCCTTCTCTTTCTCTCTCTCTCTCTCTCTCGCTCTCTCTCCTCCCTCTGCCCCTGCCTTTCTAAAGATGTCTAGCACTCGGGACCCCTGCTCGAGGAGTCCCTCTTGAGTCCCGAGGCGGAAGGGTTCTTGCACCGCCGGCGCTGCCACGCCCACCGCGTTATCCGCATACAACGCAGATACGACGCGCCAAACCTGGTGCATGACAGGGCCCTGCAGGACCGAGGATGTGCCGGGCGGACACGGACGGAGTGGGCGCGGGCATACGCCTCGGCGTGGACTCTCACACGGCCTCACGCACACACATGCAAACACACACACACACACACACACACGTGTTTGGACTTTACGACTGCATTGCCCAATGGCCGACGGGTGGCGTGCCAGCTAGCTTAGCTTAGGGGGGACACATCGGGACACCCGTCGCCTCGAGGAAGGACGACAAATCCTGTCCCGCGGCCCGCCTCGGAAACACACACACACACACACACACACACACACGCATACGCTCAGTGTCCTTATCCTGGCTCCATACCCATGCCGATCAATGTCGGGCAGTCCCTCTCTGATAACATACTGTACGCCGCGTACCGGCAGCAGCCGGCCGCGGGGCTGTCGGCAAGGGGTCGCAAGCCGCCTGTCTGTCTACCTGCCTGTCTCCCTATCCGTCCGTACCTGTCCTGTCCCTGTCCGTCCGTCCGTCCGTCCGTCCTTCTGTCCCTGTAGGCAAATCGTGTGTGTTCTGCATAAGTCGGCGGGTCTGCCGACTTGATCGCAGGCGGTGTCGCAGGTGCCGCTGCAGGTGTGCCGCGGTGCGCGGACCTGGCGGACCGCGAGGCCCCCGGGTGCCTCATGGCCTCGGGGACGTCGACCGCTAGTTAGCACGGCGACCAGGGCTCTCTCCCCCTCCTGTGGATGTTACGCGGGCTCGAGTACCGCTAGAGAGAGAGAGAGAGAGAGAGAGAGAGAGAGAGAGAGAGAGAGAGAGAGAGAGAGAGAGAGAGAGCGAGAGAGAGAGAGAGAGAGAGACCAGCGCACGCACGACCAGGGTTCACGTTTCGAGTCCCTTTCATGTCGGCGCACTTGGTGCGGTGCATGGAGTGTCTGGCAGGTGTCTGACGGCGTGCTCTGCCCCGCAGGTGACGGAGGAGGCGGTGGCGGCCAAGCAGCTGCGCCTGGAGGAGCTGCGCGCGCTGGCCGCGGAGATCAGCGAGTCGCTGGGCGTGGGCCTGCCCGTGGGCCAGCCCGTGGGCCAGCCCGGCCCCGCCGCCCCCGCCAATGGCGTCGGCGCCAGCCTCGGCGCCGCCGTCCTGCCCCTGGACGCGGAGCTGGCCGCGCTGGACCGCCGGCTGGCCGCCGTCCGGGACTCCATCTCGTCGCTGGACAAGGTGGCCGACGGCAAGCAGCGCGCCGACAAGCAGCTCAGCGACACCAAGGCCTACCTGGGCAGCGTGCACAAGGTGAGTGCCCCGCCGCCACACCGCCGCGGACTCTCCTGTTGTGGCCGTGATGAACTCGGCTTGGATTCGGAGGTGTACTGTACGGGCATGAGGGAGGGGAGGAGTGACGGGGGGGGGGGGGGGGGGGGGATTTGAAATTCCCGCGTCCACGCTGCGTGTTTCGCCGAGGGACCCCTCGCGCGCCGTGCATTGCAGACCCAGAGGCCAGACCGCATCGACATCGACCTGACCTTGAGAAGTGGGTCGCAGCAGGCATGGCGCGCGATTACCGACGCGGGAGATAAGTCGCTGGCTTTGGGCCCCGCAGCCCCGGCAGCCCCGGCAGCGGCACCGGGAACAGCCTGCCCGCGATGTGTAAGGCACACGTACCGCCGCCGGTGTGCCCGCGACAGGCAGCAGGGGACGCCGTTCAAAGAGCCCCATTCAGCCGAAACCTTTTCAATGCGAACTTTGTTTGTGCGTGTGTGTGTGTGTGTGCTTAGACGTCTTTCCCTCCGCCTCGTTGTGTGCAGCGTTTGGCGTTCCTGCTGCACTCTTGGCGTGTTTTTGTTTTTATGTTTTTTGCCGCGTCGTGCGAAAGACGCGAAAGGCACACAACAGACCGCGACGCATATCACCCGCCACCCCTACATCCCCGAGGGGAGGGGGCGGTACGGGGCTTATGAGACCGGAAACCGGAAATGGAAGGCGCGCGCGATTCGGATGTTTTTCTCTTTGGCGCCCTGTCTCCCCCACCCCCGCGAGCCCGAGTGTGGCCCTCGCCCTCACTGTGGCCCGAGGCGCGGCAGCGGGCGCACGGCGCATTATTGGCCCTCCCGAAACCAGGAACCGGAAGCGTCTTGTACTGCTGTCGTGAAACGTGAAAACAATGACCCGCCTTTATTGGCAGAGTTTTCCCGCGCCGCGGGGTCATTGACTTCGCGAGTTACTTGTCGCCGCACACTCCTGCCGAGGGCGCCCATGCCCAGGGCCCTCACTGGGGTCGTCGCGGTGAGGGGTGCTCGTGTGCCCCCGCCGCCCCCACGCCGCGAGTCGCGGACCGCCATGTGAGCGCCCAAAAGTTTTGATTGCGGGGGTCAGGTCGTGCCCCCCCCCCCCCCCTCCCTGCAGCACTGCTGCAGAGCGGCGGTGCTGCACGTGCCCGACAGCCCCTCGCCGACGTCAACAGTGTCCCGATCCTTGACCTGCGAGTGGGGTTGTTGTTGTTGTCGCCCCAGACCGTTTAAATGTGTGCGCTTTACGGTGGGTCTGGTGGTGGGAGATCGGGAACCTCCGGGAGCAGCTGCCACCGCCTCGGTGTCGACGGGGAGGTGCTGGCGGGCGGCGGCGAGGACCCGCGAGGACCCCGCCGCCACCACGTGCTTGGCGATAGTGTCGGGAGTTCCCGACCTAAGCTTTAGTAGGTCATAAACAGAGGGGCCGTGGCCGTCACGGACGGAAAGTTGGAGGGCGGCGGATGGAGGACGGGGGTGGGGGTGGGGGGGGGGGGGGGGGTGAGTGGGGGGTGGTACGGGGAGGAGGGGGGACTCTTGCGGACGGGACGGCACCTCGGGGTGCGAGGCAGCCGAAGTAGTATCGCGCTGAACAAGTTTTTGGCGCGCGGCGCGAGTGGCGTGCGTGCTGAGTGTTTCTACGACGCGCGTGGCACGCCGTGCCATGCCACGCCACACCGCAGCCGCAGCCGCACTCCCCGACCCTGCGCCTCCAGCCAACCCCTTTTTCTTCAAGTCGCAAGGGCGAGAGGCACGCAAAATCCGCTAAGCTAAAACTTTGGTTATTTAGATTGCAGTGATACCACCACGGCGAGGCCTCGGGGATGGAGGGGGGGGGGGCAGCCTGGAGGTCGACATCGCCACGGGATTTCCCAGCGCGATGAAAGTAGGGGGGGGGGGGGCTCGCAAGCCTGAGGGGGTGTTGTTTTTCGCACCATTGAAATAAACACAGCGCCCCGACCCGCGACCTGCGCCCCCGGGTGTCCGAGGCCACCGACTTCCCTATCATCGTCCCCTCTGCCTCCCTGCAGGATGTGTCCGCGGAGCGGCGGGCCAGCGAGAGCGACGCGGAGGCCGGGCAGCGGCTGGTGGCGCTGCGCGAACACCTGCTGCAGCTGGGCGCCACCGAAGGCCAGCTGCAGGCGCTGCGCGACGGCGCCGTCGAGCTCACCCCCCACACGCCGCCCGCCACGCCCGACCCCGCGCGGGAGACGTCCGTCGTCGAGATCCTCGAGGTAAGCCAGAGAACGAGAATCGAAACACAGAAATGACATTGAAGTTTGGTGAAAATGCTGATCTGTCTGTCTCACTCCCCCAGCTGTGGCAGCAAGTGTTCCGCGACACCTTCCAGCAGTACCGCAGCCTCTCGGCGCGCCTGGTGCGCTCCGAGGACGGCATGGCGGCGCTGCGGTTGTGGCAGGAGTACCTCGTCAACCTGCAGGCCTTCCTGTCGGCCGGCCTGCCCGGGGACTACGACGCGCTCACGCAGCACCAGCACCAGTGCGAGGTGCACGAGAACCTGCTGACAAGCCAGGCGTCCGTGCTGCTGGCCGGCACGAGCCTGGAGCGCGGCGACCCCGGCGTGCAGCAGCAGCTGGAGCAGCTGAACGCGCTGCACAACGAGACCCTCGCCCGCATCGGGGAGCGGCACGCGGCGGTGCGCGCGCGCCTGGACCAGTGGACGGCGTACCGCGCGGCGCAGGCCGCCCTGCTGCACTGGCTGCAGGCCATGGAGCGCGAGCGCGGCCGGCTGCAGCTGCGCTACATCTCGCTGCGGCGGCTGCCCCAGCTGGAGCAGCGCATCGGCGAGCTGCTGGAGAAGGTGCCGACCGGCGAGCGGCAGGCGGCCGAGTTGGCCGCGCTGCAGGGCCGGCTGCTGGCGGGCTGCGACGAGGCGCTGGCCACCTCGGTGCGCATGGAGCACGCCGCCGTGGCGCAGCGCATCAACAACCTGCGCGCTGGCCTCGAGACCTGGCGCGACTTCCTGCTCAAGCTGCAGGCCCTGGCCAACGACTTCGAGGCCGGGGCGGCCGCCGCGGACGCGGAGCTCGGGGAGGTGGGCCGCGCGCTGGACGCGCTGGAGCCCCCCCGCGGCGACGCGGCCGCGCTGCGCGCACTGCAGCAGCGCCTGGACGACGCGGTCGCCGACCTGGAGCGGCTCGGCGTCAGCGAGGAGAAGCTGAAGGAGGCCGTCAGCCCCACGGACCTGAAGGCGGCGGCGCAGCGTGTGCGTCTGCTCTGGCAGCGCCACGCCGACCTGGAACACCGGCTCCGCGCACGCGTCCTGGCCCTGCAGGAGGCGGACAGCGAGCGACAGCGCTACGTGCAGCGAGCCGACCGCTTCCTGCGCTGGGCCGGAGAACAGACGGCGCGGCTGGAGCGGCTGGAGAGGCCCGGCGCAACATCTGGACACCTGGAGCCCGACCTGGACATGGCGCTGGCCGACCCCGCCGAGGCGTTGCGTCGCCTGGAGGCGGGCGTCAGCGGCGAGGTGGAGGTGCGGCGGCGCGAGGCGGATTGGCTGCTGGGCGCGGCACCCGCCGGCCTGGCGGAACCCCACGGCCGCGTGCGCGAGGCCTGGGCCCGCGTGCAAGCGCTGCTGCGGGCGCGCACCGACAAGCTGCACCGCGTCGTGGACACGGCCGGGCAGCTGCAGCGCCGCCTGGACGAGCTGCGCGCGCGCCTCTACGCCCTCGAGAGACAACTCAAGACCCCCCTGGAGCTGGACGCGCCCACGCAGAAGGCCATCACCAAGCGGCTCAAGGAGCACGAGGAGCTGCAGCGCCGCATCGAGCACGAGGCCAAAGAGTTCGGCGAGGTGAACCGCCTGTGCGACGTGGTGCGCGGCGACTGCGACGCCAGCACCGCCATGAGCGTCGCCAAGAACATGGAGACCGTTGAAGCCAGGTAAGAGTCTTCTGGTAGTCAGGCGTCAAGGCACTGTTGACGTGTTTTCCCAGCGTGGTGCTGACTTGACTGTTTCTTACAGGTGGAAGAGTGTCTGTGCGTTGTCCGCGGAGAGGAAGCGCACCATCCAGGACCTCTGGAAGCTACTGCAGGAGCTGATCGAGCTGTGCGCCAACCAGCGCAAGTGGCTGACGGGCGCGGAGAAGACCGTGCGCGACGTCAAGGCCACGGTGGAGGGCGGGCGGCTGGCACGCCGCGACCTGGCCAAGCTGGTGCAGCGGCTGGACGGCGTGCTGCGCGAGGTGGAGGGCCGCCGCAACAGCCTGGGCGTCGTGGAGACGTCGTACGGCCGGCTCTCGCGCGAGCTCACCAACTGCCCGCAGCTGCTGGGCGAGTCGCGCGCGCTGGCCGAGCGCTGGGCCGCGGTCGGGCCGCAGGCGCAGGAGCTGCGCCAGTACCTGCTCACCCTGTCCGCCTCGCACGACAACTTCGAGGCGGCGCACCGCGAGGCCGTGCTCGTCCTCACGCAGCTGGACGCGCGGCTGTCGCAGCTGCAGCTGCAGCCGGCGGCGCGCCGCGACCCGCGGCAGCTGCAGGCGCTCGGACAAGATCTGGAGAGCCGCGGCGCGCTGCTTACCACGGCCGACCAGCTCGGCCTGGAGCTGATGCGCGCCGCGCCGCAGGACGAGGTGGAGAGACTGCAGGCCCTCGTCGACGAATACCAGGGCCTGTGGAGGGACATCGGCGCGCGCCTTGAGCAGCTCAACCAGCAGCAGGTGGACCAGGGCGTGCAGGTGGCCACGCTGCGCTTCGAGACCGAGGCAGCCGTCCAGGTGGACACGCTGCCCAAGAGGCTGACGGCGCGCGACGGCTACCTCCACGAGCTGCAGGCCGGCCTGCGCGAGCTGCGCGCCACGACGGACCACCTCGAAGACCTGCTGCTGCAGGGCCAGGGCCAAGCCCAGGACGCGTCGCTGGCGTCGTCGCGCGCCCTCGGCAAGGCGACGGCGGCCTGCGAGGCCTCGCACGAGCTGGTGCGCCACCTGCACACGCTGCTCGTGCAGCAGTGCAGCATGACCCCCGACGAGGCCATGGCGGAGGACGTCCGCGTCCTGGAGGAGCGTTTCCTGGCCCTGCGGGACCGGGCGCGCACCCGCGAGAGGGAGATCAGAGAGCTGAGGTGAGTGCACTTGCGGGCCCGACCCGACCCGACCCGACCCGAATGCGGCCTCGAGCATGGCCTTGTTGATCAAAGTAACGAATGCGCCGAATGATTCTTCCTGGTTTCGGTGTTGGAACTTTTCCCGTACATAGAAGCATGAAATCTGAACCTACTTTCATCCGTATGATTTCGTTTCCTCCCCTCAAAATAAAACCCTCCATTTTGACTTGAGGGTGGTTGTGGATTGGAATGATTAACAATGATTGCAGATGTTGGTTTGAATGTGGCATCTAACAAACCCTTTTTTTGCATTTCTTCCCTCTCTTCTCCAGGTCATCCTATATCAGAGACTACGCTTTATACTGTATCCAGTGAGTGCTTGTAACCTTCTTTCATTTTCCGAACTCTAATTAACCATAAACATATACACCCCTACGGTTTTGGTCTTCTCAAACTGGAATTCAAACCATCTGGTACCGAGGCAACTTATCCTGAACCCGATTTTTCTCCCGTTCTCCAGTGGCAAGCTGACCTGCCCGCTGTGCTCTCGGCGCAACTGGCAGCAGCTGGACAACGACCTGTGGCGGCTGGAGAAGTGGCTGGAGCACGCGGAGGCGGAGCAGTCCCTGCAGACCACGCCGCCATCCAGCATCGAGCAGCTGGAGGATATCATCCAGGAGCAGAGGGTAAGGGCGTCGGCGGCGTCAGCACCTGTCAGGGTAGGCCAGCCCGCGCGGCTCGCACGCCTGCGGCTTGCCTACCCGCCGGGCAGCGTGCCCTGGACCACGCGCCCTCCAACGGCCGTTCCCGGTGGTAACTGAGGCGTTCTCCTCTCGGCAGGAGTTCCTCCTGAACCTGGACAGCCACCGGTCGATCGTCAAGTCGCTCAACATCGTCGGCGTCCACCTGGCCGACCACACCGACGACGAGGACCGCGCCCGCGACCTGCGCACGCGGCTGGCGAGCGCCAACAGCCGCTGGGAGACGGTGTGCCGCGCGGCCGGCGTCTGGCAGACGCGGCTGCAGTCGGCGCTCATGGAGAACGACGAGTTCCACCAGATCCTGGAGGAGCAGACCCGGTGGCTCATCGCCACGGAGGAGAACATACAGAGCACCGAGCCGGTCGACGTCACCGAGGACCTGTCGGTGATCGAGGCCAAGTACCTCAAGTTCAGGGTGAGTGGTACGGCGTGTGCGCGTGCGAGTGCGTCGCGCTGTTGGTCGGGGCGAGTTTCTCACGCCTCTGTGCCGGCTGTGCCCGCAGGACCTCCACGCCGAGCTGGAGCGGTACGAGCCGAGGGTGATGTCGCTGCAGGAGGCGGCAGACAGCCTGCTCAGGCACACGGACGCCCTCGGCCCCGCCCCCGGCGCCGCCCCCGCCGGCGCGGGCTCCACGCTGCAGCGCCTCACTGACCTGCGCCTGCGCCTGCAGTCCCTGCGCCGGCTCACGGCCCTGTACTGCGTCAAGCTGGGCGCCGTGCTGGGCCGCTCCCCCGACGAGCTGGACGGCTCCGCCCGAGCCGCCTCCCTCGCCAGCCTGAGCAGCGAGGTACGCATCGCCGCGCCGTGGTCGCCAACGGTTGTCCCGTCGGTTTTGCGTACTCACAGGTTAAACGTTGGAGACACCATAACCAGACCGCCGTGGGGGCATTTTAGAGCTTGGACCTTAGATTGACGACAGGCCTGTTGTCTTATTGTTTAGGCCACACCTCTTTTAGTGGTCACTCATACTTTCACAAAGTCGCCATAGCTCTATTTATTTTTGTTGCAATACAGAGAAGTAAATGTGGCAATAATTTTTTTTATAAATCTTGGGTTGCCACAAAAAAAAACAAAGGCGACATTTTGTCACATTTCAGTATCACAATTTGTGAATTACATCTCCCAGAACTTTTGCAAGCACCTAGCTACCCACCGTATTTCTGTGTACTTGTCCACTGTGCTTCCCCTAGCTATGCGCACTTGGAAATCTTTTTGGTTTTCTCTCCGTGGTTTTGTGTGAGAGTGCAGAGCTCTATTTTTTCTCCCTTTCGAGTATGCTTGTGTCATACTTCTGACTGCACACACACGCGGAGTTTGAAATTTACCGTTGGTAGCCGGCACTGCGCTCAGCATGGGGAAGCCCACCGTATCCGTAGAGCTTCTTTCGCTTACATTACCTTTTGTCACGTTTTCTACAGCTTTTGGACCAAGCCAGTGGAGGCCGGCTTCAAGCTTCAACACATTCCGTCCAGGCAAAGTAGGTTTCGACTCGTATATTTTTTTTTTTAATGTTTGGCTATATAAAAGTACCTAGGAGCAGCCAGCATGCCGCCATCCCCGTCGAGGCCCAGTGTCACTAACGCGGCTGCCTCTTGTTGACAGTGCTGACAGTGGCTTGGGCGGCGACGCCGTCGACACCAGAGTCCTGACCCGGGGCTACCGGTTCCTCGGCCGCGTCCTGCGAGCGTCGCTGCCCATCCAGGCCCTCATGCTCCTGCTGCTGGGCGTGGCCTCCCTCATGCCCGCCGACCAAGACTACTCTTGCGTCCTCTCCAACAACTTTGCGCGCAGCTTCGAGCCAATGCTGCGGTACCCCAACGGGCCGCCACCCATCTAAGTGCATCGACCAGGCCCTTCGAGTTTCGGAGCATACCGTCTCCGATTTGACATGATTGACATTTCCCCCCCCCCCTTATTCTAAAATTGTGATACGCACATTCCTGTTTCTCGTGAATTGAGTGATTTCGGAGCTGCATGATGGAGTTTGATAATCTCATACCGGTGATTGGAGAGCGTTATACCTTAACATGTCACTGGACCGTCTGTTAATTTATTTTTTATTTTTTTGTGGAAGAGAGGAGTTTGAGAGTCCATTGAGCCACAAAGTGGCCAAATTTTTGTATAAACTATTTTCTACTTACTTGAAAAGAAAACATGACTGTAAAAATGTAAAGAGGGAACAGAGCTTAAAGCTCTTCGATGATGTAACATATTTTCATAGTACTAAGATTTCTTTCACACTGTCCAAAACTTGGGCTGTGTTAAACGGGTTGAACTATTGGATCTACAGAGAACGTTGAAACAATATTAGTGTTGATACTTGTGTAATCTATTTGTAAATATGTATGTATAGCGATAAATTGATTTTTCTATGTGTATTTAAGAAGTGGGTTTTATAAATGAAATGCTTTATGTTTTTAGTGTAGGAAACAAAGTTTTATTTATTTAGAAAAGTAGAAATGTCTGTTGGGGAAGAAGGAGTGGAACACTTCTTCTCTGTCTCTCATTTCTGTAGAGAAGATATAGAAATGAAAAGTAACTTTCATTCGTGGAGGAGTGGAACACTCCGTGATTGCAACTTACTTTCAATTATTTTGTTTAGAACTTTCAAAGCTCTCATACATTTTTTTAACTTTGTTATTTGACTTTGTAAATAGCCTACAAACAAGTTTCGAAGTGCAAAGCAAAAGATATATATGACCAAGATCAAACGAAAATGTTTTTTTTTAACTTTATTTAAGGCTACTGAATTAGCAGACCACTAACAAATTACAATCTTCGAAACAGTTGTAAAATGATGTGATTATTTTGTAGATAGATAAACAATAAAAAATTTAAAAAATAAAATCTTTGCTCACTCTTCAATTTCCCCTGTCCCGTGCTTCACGTTTGCGCGACGACCTCAAGAGCAAGGAGCAGACAGTAAACAAACTCCTCTGTGCTTTCTAACGCGCTGCCCAGGCGAACGCAGAGCGCCTGGGCGGTAGGCATCCCATCCGACGGCCGGGACGGCCGGCCTGGGGAGGGGAGTAGTGGGGTGGGGGGCGGAGCCAGGCGGAGCCTTCTAGTCTCCTCTGCACAGAAACTATTCACGTCTTCCACGCGCGCGCGCGCATGCGCACACAAGCGTGCGCGCACGCGTGCACACACATTTCCCAAACAGGCCGTGACTGATGCTCTGTATTTTCCTCCCATCTTTTCCCAACTGCCCCAGCTCTTTCGGTACCGAGGAGGTTTGCGTCTTTGCCCCGACCGGACTGGATATTTAAGGCCGCAAGTGCGACTGGCAATGATTTTTTGACGGAGAGCAAAGCAGGAAACAGTTTGCAAGTCGAAGAGTTGAAGGTGCTAACACCCCCCCCCCCCCCCCCCCCCCCCCCCCCCCCCCACACACACACACACCTTTTCCCTGCTCACATCTCGTTTTCAAACCGAGAAGCAACAACCGCAAGGCCAAGGACGTCCCACCGCCGCTAAAAATCCAAAACTCTGACGTCAGCATGGGGTCTCCCGCTGCCGAGCAGAGAGGCCGGATCCAGATGAGATGGAGTTGTTTGGAGGGGAACGGAGCACCCGCCTCCTCCTCCCTCCGGCGCGTCGCTTCGGAAAACTCACGCCCGCATGCAGGAGCGGCGCCAAAATCCATACTATCAACTCTCGCACACCAGCCAGCTGCAAATCTGGAGCATAAGTCAATTTAAAAAAAAAACGTGATTAGTCACAGTTCAGCTATTCTTTTTAAAATGGAGAAAAGAAAAATTTCCGACTTTCTTCGTGATTTTTTTTTCAGAGTGTCTCAAATAGATAATAAAAAATCTTCTTATCCGCACGGCGAGCTCTGGTGCGCGCTGACGGCGCTGCGGAGCAGGTCCTCTGACGTCAGCCGGCGCTATCCGAATACAATGTCGTCGGTCACCTGGGCACGCCGCGCCGCCGACGTGCGAGCGTAAATACACTCGCCGCTCAAGTGTCGTGACGGCCGTGACGGACCGAATCTGTTCTATTTGGCATAAAACAACAGGTTAGGCAACGTTTTAGTGGCGGGGTTATTGTAGCCGCAGCTGTCTGTCTGTCTGTCAGTTCAATGTGTATTTTGTGTATTATTCTTTCGTTCCGGGGCGGGGGGGGGGGGGGGGGAGGCGGAAGCGCCTACATACGGCAGCGGTAGGCACCTGCACTGCCTCGCGCAATGGTTGGGTTTGCCATCGGCGGCGGCGGCGGCAGCGAGGCGGGCTACGCGGCCACCAGGCGGCCACCGCGCCAACCGCCACCACAGGCGACGACACACAAAACCTCGCCGCGCAAACCCCTTTATCTCACTGGCTGCTCTCGCACTTGTTTCGCGCCGAGCGCGTGCATCAGAGAGAGAGAGAGAGACAGACAGACAGACAGACAGACAGACAGAGAGATAGACGGAGAGAGAAAGAGGGAAAGCGGGGGGGGGGGGGGCTGGCCAGAGAGACTTTAAGGCGGCTGTGACGACACATTGACGCAGCACCGACGTATGCGTGCACGGCGGTGGGTGCTCGTACAAGTCCAGTCACCTCTGGCTGCTGCTGCCGCTGCTGCCGCCGCTGCGCGCCGCTGCCGTTAGCGGGCCCGGCTCGGGGCCGGCTCCCCGCCCTGCCTCGGCAGCCCCGGCAGCCCCGGCAGCCCTGGCAGCCTTCCCGCGCTTGCTCCGCTTGCTCTGCACTCGCGGTGCTCCACTCGGCGCGGACGGAACGGGACGCGACGCGGCCGCGCGCACAGGAGCCCCCGGCCCGGTGTAGACCCCCCGCGTCCTCTACGCTGTAGCCCCCCGCGAGGCGCGCGTGCCCATACCCCCCGCGCAGCGATACGCCACGGCGCCAGGCCATTCGCGCCGTTTTTCCCGCCGCCGACGACGACGACGAGGGACCGCGGACCGCCACACGCCGAACGGATTACTCCACCCGGCAGCGCGCGCGCGCGAGCGAGCGTGTGTGTGTGTTGTGTGTGTGTGTGGCATTTTATTCCGTTCATCCCGAAGACCACCGCATCGGCCGGCTGTCACCAGTTCGGCCGCCCGCGGGAAGAGCGGCAGCGAGCACGGCATCATCAGCTGCAGCTGCAGCGGCAGCGGCGGCCCCGGCGGCCCGACAGACGGCAGCACAGGGAGTGTAGGGGTGACGTCGGCCGCCCCCCGCAGCCGTCAACATGGTGAGTGAGCGGGCTACCTGTTGGTCAGCGCCTGCCGGTTAGGCAGCCCCCGGCCGCTCCACGCACGCGTGTCTCGCGGGCTGGCCTACCCTGGACCCCGCAGGCGCTACGGCCGCTACGACCGGCTTCCGCTGGACTTCCGGAACCCGCCGCGGACACTTCCTGTTCGGGCCCAACCGTCCGCACCAGGCCTTATCAAGAAAAATCTAAAATCTATGTGCGCTACAACTTATTTTTGAAATGTAGAAAACATTTCTTTCTGAAAAGAGTGAGCAAAGTCCAAAAACGGAATCTTCGAAAAATTGATTTTGAGTTAAAGCTATTAAAATACACATGCGTACACTATGTGGGCCCAACGCAACTGCTCACGCTCCGGTTTTTTTTGGGGGACTCAAATATTAAATATTAAAATATTTGTCGCACTTTCTTATGAGGTCTCCTAGCTGTCAAAGTTTAGCGGATGGCCCAAAGCACTTCCCGCCCCGCCCCCAACAAGTGTGTCGTAACGCAGGGCGCGTGAGCAGCCCCTTTACACCGCGTTGGTGGCGGCCCAGCAGTGCCCAGCAGCCCTCTGTCGGCCGGGCGAGCCGAGCGGACCTCCAGGGCCGAGCCCAGCCGAGCCTGGGCGGGTCGCGCGGCGCCGGGCCGAGCCGAGCCGGCCGCAGCGCCGCACAGGCGGCCGCCGCGTCGCCGCCACGCAGCCCGCGCAGCCCAGCTCGGCGTCACGCGGCCATGACGTCAATCCATGACGTAAGCGCGGCCGGCTGGAACCGGGAACCTGTTGGATGAGGAGGGCCGCCCCCTCCACGCCCGCTCCCCGCCCGCTCCCGCTGGAGCCGGGCTCAGCGCGCTCAGCCCCAGGCGGGGCAGGCCGCGGCCGTCGGCGTCACCGCGCAGCCCGCGCGGCCCGCGGCAGGACGCGGTATTTGTTTACGTTCTGCCAGCCCGCGGCTGCCGCGGCTGAGGCGGCCCGGGCCCCGCCCGGCCCCGCCTAGAGCCGCCGGCCCGGACTCGGCCGGACTCCGCCGCCGTTCCGTTCCCATATTGATGACGGTCCGCCCGCCCTCCCTCGCACGCTGCGTGTATAAAGAGACCGGCACCATCAGATAGTGTCGGCCAGCGCGACAGCATTGGAAATGCGAGCAGCGGCGGCAGGCGCCGGCCGCACGGCTCGCCGCGGCTCTTTCGAAAGTAGTATTTGCGCCGATAACGCGACTAACAGTAAACGCAGCCTTTACATAATGCGTGTTGGTGCTGCGTGCGCAGCCGCAGTGCGCCGCCGCCTCGCCGCGCCCCGCGAGCCCCACGAGCCCCGCCCCGTGCACTTTACGAGATACGGATCTAATCTCTGCTCTCTGCCAATTCGTAGCGCTGATCAGAACCACCGCTGCTGTCTGTCTCTCTCTCTTCCTCTCTCTCTATTTCTATCCCTCCCTCTCTCGCTCTCTCTATTCTTAAGATCCGGCGGGTCTTTCCCTGTGGACGAACAAAAACATAACCACCCATCTCTAGGGATTGCCCTGCTTCATACATTTCTATATTTTTTCAGAAAGCTCCTTTTCTTTTTCGGCATCCAGTACTTTTTTCTTTGGCGGGGCATCCGTTTGGTCGACTGTGGTTTGCAGGTGGGGGAGGCGGAGCAGGACTGGCCTCCTGACGTCATCGCTGAGTTCACCATTATCGCACTCTCGTCCCGCCGCCTCGTCTTGCCTCGCCACTCGGCTGACTCCGAACACACACTCACACACACACACACACAGACTGCCTTCGCAGCTCTGTCTCTGTCGCACAAGAGCGAGAGAGGGGGGGGGAGAAAGAGAGAGGTCCGAGTTCGCGGTGTTCGTAGTCGCTTTGCAGGCCCGCGGCGCGCGGCGCAAGCAAAGCTAGCAAAGCGTGGTCATTCCCGCGGAGCTCTCTCTCTCTCTGTCTCTCTCTCTCACTCTCTCCCACGTACTCACAGCGAGCACTGCATGCGCCGGCTTCCCTCCCTCCCCTGACCTGTTGCCGTGTGGGGTGCGCGGGACGTGCCCGGAGAGCTGCCGCCGCCGCCGCCGCGCCCCGTCACTGGGATGGCAGCCCCGCCACGCCTCCGTCGTGAGTCACGGCCGGGATGACGGCGACGGCGATGACGAGGTCTTGGCGCCTCTTTTTGAAACGGGAGGGAGGGAGGGGGGGGGATGCCAGGCCAGCGCGCCGGTGTCACGGCAACACTCGTCCTGCGCGGGGAGCGCACCTAATTAATTAAACGTCTTCGGACGGGGCAGCGCTCCGCGCGCGCAGCCAGCGAGCGCAGCCAGTGTAGCGTGTGCTGCCGCTGCTTGGCGGGGCGCCGCGGGGAGCCCGCGGGGGACCGCGAGGGGCCGCGAGGGGCCGCGGGTGGCCGCGAGGGGCCGCGAGGCAGTAGCGGGGAGGGGCGCGAGGCCCGCCGCCGCGGCTCCTCCGCGCGAGGAAGTAGTGCGCGCTCGCTGACGGCCCGGAGGCCAGCTCCGGACGGCGTGCCGCAGCCCCGCGCCGCAGGTCCGGCCCCTGACCGCAGGGGGGCGTATTTAGCGCGCGTGTCCGCGGCATGACATCCCCGCCGACCGGGGCACCAGGGCGGCATCTGTCCGCGTGGCGCGCGAGGCGCGAGCGAGTGCCCCGCCGCGGCACATGCCCCAAGGTCGCGCCGCGGCCGCGCCGCGCTGCACCCGGGCTCGGGCTCGGGCTCGGGCTGGGCTCGCGGAGGGATACCGCGCCGCGGCAGCCGCGGCCAGGCGGCCGGACCTGGTCTGGTCCGCTCGGCTCGGCTCGGCTCGGCTGGGCTCGGAGCGGGCGGACTCGGCTCAGTGTGTGACGCGGGCAGCGGGCACCCCTACCCTGCTCCCTGCTCCTGTGACGAAGGCTCAGAAATTTTTGACGTGGCTGCTACGTACTAGCTGCCGTACCCACTCCCAGCCCACCAAAGTGAGTGACGAGATATACGTAACTGGTAAGTGCAGCTCAGGCAGCCGCGGCCGCGGGGGGCAATAACAAGCAACGCATCCCTGGGCGCCGACCCGCCGTGTTTCCCTGGCGAGTGCTGGGCTGCCGCGGCCGGGGAAAACGTGGGGGGAATGTTGTCGCTGCTCGATAAGCGCGGAATATGGCGTCTTTTTCTGGAAATAGGATCGCGGGCCTGAGATGAGTGCCGGGCGGGCGCGGGGGTTTTCGCGTCGTTTCACGGGTCGGCTGGAACGCGATGAAGGGCGGGAGGGAGGTGCCATTCGTCGGAATAGTTGCGCTGCGATGGACTTTGTGCTGTGACGGGCAGAAACCCGCACCCTTTCCTCGGCCCTGCACCGAGCCAGAGACTGTCGAGCCCGCCGTGTTGACTCGCGTTTTCAAGGCCGCGCGCTAAATATTTCATGATTCGTCTTAAAGTCGGGCTCTGCCTGGGTTCCCCCGCGTTTTCGCACTGATCCGGGTCCGGGGAAACGTCTGTCACGCGACAAATGTGACCTGACGATTCAAGTAAGCACAGACATAACCTCAACTAACCAGTGGAGATGGCCTTTCTGTTTGTTTGTTTTGCATGCAAGTCGTGACGTCTGGGACACCGATTCGAACCAGGAAGCTCTGGTTCTTCCGTTAGTATTTAGACTGGTTAATATAATGTTTTGCCTCGTTCTCGAAAGTGATGCAGTTTTTAACTGTTAAGGTTTTGCCTTTTTCATTCTCATTCATAAGCTCCCCGATTCTAATAGATCATTCATTAAAATGCTGGTGTCTTGATTATACTTATTGCAGAAATCTATAATGTTGGTGTCATTCTGTTCTGCTGTTACTGAAGACATTGTTGTTTGTCTATTTCTCATTTTTTGATAGAATTTGGACTGATGAGTGTCTTGTCCTGTTGTCTGTGTTGCAGGCTTAGAGCCATTGGGCTATGGACGGAATGGTTGAAGAGAATGGCGCAGTTGTAGTCGATCCACTGGCCCACACCACAGGAGGGAACGCATCGGCCATCATAACATCGGTACAGCCAGGAATACAAGGGATTCAGCCTGCTTTGGCTGTGGCACAATCTACCCAGGCCCAGCGCCTTGTCACAGCTGCCAGCATCATGCAAATCACAATACCGCAACAACTCAGTGTGGCTAACGCAACCGATGCTCAGGTACCCTGTTCTTGTCTCTCGATTAGGCTTATTTTCAGTTAGATTTTAAAAATTTGTACAAATGCATGCTCTCAAAAACAGTAAACTTGGAACTACATATTGATTTAGAACAATGCATGTTAGTTAAATATTGAAACCTATCGGAAGACATTTGAAGTTATTTTCTTTCAAGTATACTGCTTTTTCTCTCACTTTTCCTCATGCTTATTCGTGGTTTTTAAACTTGAATGTAAACATTTTGAGTTAAGTCAATATGGTTTAAATGGTTTAAGTGACATGCCATTCATCGATTTTGTGTTAAATGGCCCATGCACAATTGTTGTTAGAAGCAGGTTTGGGGGTTTCTATATGTGGAGGATATGAAAATTCTGACAAATTATATTACTGTTTATTTTCTGTTTCTCAGTGACAACTTACAGGGGGTCCTTTGTCTCGGTTTGCATTATTCAAAATAGACGTTGCCATTCTTATGTCAAAATTTTACACTGTATCTTATGTTTGCAGACGTTTGTGTTAATTTGTGATTTGCTGGATGCTGGTTTGTATTTTATTTTGTAGTTACTGTATTGCTGACAATTTCTCATGCGATGGTAGTTTACATTCTGTCAAAGATTTTTCTTACATCTGAAACTACTTCCTAAATGCTACTGAGCATTTTAGCAACTGTAAGAGATCTGATTTTTCTGTATTCCCTTCACTTTTTTCCTCTCCATATTTTGCTTTAGTTTGGGCCTTCTTCAAACTCATTTTAAGAAATATCATTTTAAAATTTATCAGCTATTGTTTCTATTCCACTCTTTTTTCTTATGAAGGTCAACAGTTGATTAAACTTTCCATTGATCACAAAGTATCTCTAAATCTAATCGGAGTTTTTTGGTAATTCCAGGTTCAATCAGTGATACAAGCCAACAAGCAGTCTGTTATTCAGACTGCTGCAGGTATTCAGTTGAAGCCAGGAAATGTTATTTTGGTCAAACCAAACTCGGTCATTCAGACAACACCAGGAAATATTCAAGCATTACAGGTATGTTCCTCTCCACTCTGTCCCAAATTATTGCGTTGCTCGGAAGGCCTGTAACTATTTGCTGAATTTTAGGTCGTTGATGCTGATAGTGATGATGACATGTCCCCCAAAAAACGAAGAGACGTATTAAGTAGACGGCCTTCATATCGAAAGATTCTTAATGAAATTGATGAAATAGCAGGTAAATTTTACTCCTCACTCTGAATAATAATGTCAGTAATTTAATGGGTGCTGTAGTGTTCCTGTACTGTTGTTTACATTCTGCTGCTACTAATTCTGTAGGTAACCCTGGACACAAAGTGGAATCATCATCGGAGTGTGACTCAAATTTGGATAGTGAACTGTCCTCGCATTCCCTTTCTACTCACTACTCAACAGGTAAGTTTCAATTTCTATTCGAAATGGTGCAGTGTCGCAAACCTCAAGAGCTGCTGGAGACCTCAAGCTAGTCTTTTAAGGAACTTCATGAACTCAAGTTTTTCTAATCTGAGACTCAAAAGTTGTGACCCCCTGGATTTCGGTGTACATATCAAATATGTATCCGAAGAATTACAGTGAATGCCATGCTTTTGAAGTATGTAGAGACTTCACTGGCATTCTGCTCCTCAGTTGGTGGATGGCATGCACGTTGGTCAGGCTGGTGGTGGTACTTGGTATATCTCTAAATTTACCTATTTTCTGGGGTTGCATTGAAGCCAAAATGATACTTATTTTACTAGGACTTAATGAAGTCAGCCTTTTAACATCTTACTTTGTTAGCCAAAGGGTAGAAAATGTTCTCATTGATCAATTGGCAGAGATTTTTGATGCCATACTTCGCTTTTATTGTGCTTTTCGTTTAGTTTTTATTATGTCTCCTAGATAAATTTTTGACTTTTGGCTTCAATCCAGTGTCATTTCTTGTCAAAACTATCTGGGGGTGCATAATTTTAATTAGACGGCTTTCGGTCAATATTCTTTTGGGAGGAGGGTTTTCTAGAGGATGTACTTGAGGTAATAACTGGTTGCAGTTCAATTGGACACCATGAACCAATCTTGGCCTTTCCAACAGTTCTCAAACATTTTTTGCATGATGTGGGTAGGGCCAAGTTTGCTTCATTCAGTGTCCTGTTTGCAAGAACCTAAAATCCTTCTCTGCATGCTGTCAACCTGAAAACGTAAATCCATTGCGGAAAAATCATTCTTAAATTTAGGGGAGATTAGACTAATTACAGAAGAACCTGGAGGGATTCATAACTTAATTGAGAGCCTCGAGAGCATTCCAAGTTATCTTTGCGTCCTAGGTGTTGACAAGAAAACCTTGTTGTTAGGAGTTAGAGATATGGTGTTGTTGCAGTGATTCCAGCAGGAACTATTCAGATCAACAGTCAGGGCGAAGCAGTGCAGGGACTGCACACTATCACCATGACCAACGCCACCTCTGCAGGTGGGCTGGTGCAGTACACCTCAGGGCAAGAGGGCCCGTTCTATGTCCCAGGTGAGGACGGACAGTTGGCCACCATAGGTAGGGACACAAACTTTCTTGGTCGAGACACGGATGGCCCCTGCCTTGCCCCTGGCACTGAGTTCCAGTCCTTTTGTCTGCCCTGCCCAAAGTTACTGCAGCCCCACTAGGATAAATATGACTTGCAAATTTTATAATTGAAAAAATTAAAAATGAAGTTTGTTATCCTTGCCTTGTTGTAAGCTATATCAAGTGGAGGGTTGTGTTCTGAGAATTTCTGATATTTCTCCGAGGCTTTCATTTTAATATAATTGGTGGTGGTTGGGTTTGTGGTGTTACCTCTCATTACATAGACGGACACACAAATTGATGACTTTGTACTGTAATGTGGTTTGTTAGCTTTTCCTAATTACTTTCATGTAACATGTTGTCTTTTAGGTTTTTAAGAACATAGTATCATACCATCCACCACAGTGCAAAGTCTCATTGGCGTGTTGGCTTTTCTTAACCCTCCAGAGCTGTAACTAACCCGAGTCTTAAGATGATCATTCACGTGTGTTCTTTTCAAGTTCCTTCAGTCTTCCATCTAGGTGTGATGTCAGTTTTCTCCTTCCCTGATATCTTCATCATTTGTTTTCGTTTTCTCATTCCCGGCCATTTCCATATCAGAATACCTTGCCAACCTCTCGATGTCCTCTCTCACACATTTGAGTGTCATACGGCATTTTGTGCCATTTAGATAATGTTCTTTGCAGCATGTGGCGACAAACTCAAACTCATTTGCTATGGGAAAGGTACAGGGCCTCGTGCAATACGTTCTTTTTTACTGATCAGAAGAAAATTATTTACAATAGCTTGTGTAACAAAGTAGATTTGTGTTTTATGGCCTCTAGTTTATCCAGAGTTGTTCCAAACCTTGGCCTCAATCTAGGAACTCTGAGAGTCAGGTGTATGCCTGAACCTGGGCCACACTTCAAAACGCTTGTGTTGGTTAAATAAAAGTTTCTAAAATGTAGATTTTTCCGTATGCAGTTTTATCCCACTCCTCTGGCAAGGTCTGCATGTTAAAACAACCCTCTAAGAAAAGCTTCATCAATTTTTCAGTATTGTGAATACGCTGTTGCTTGCTTCACTGAAAGTATATTCACCTGGGTTATTTCTGATTGTAAATGGCGAAGTGCTTCAATGTCCTGTAGTAATATTCTGTCTTTTTATGTGCATGCCTGATTGTCAGTAGAAAAATCAATTTATGTGTGTCATTCTTTGTCCTTCCCCTACCCCATCCTATCTCTCTTCCCATCCGGGATGCAGCTTATGGATGTGACTAATACAAATGTTCATGTGGATAGTATGTGAGTCATTCTGTTTGTGTTAAAATAAAATGGATGTTCCATGTCTCATTTCTTTCTGTCATACATGTTGATAATCGTTGTGTTGCGTTACTTGACATACTTTATCACAAGCGTCTCATTTGCAGGTTCATTATCTCGTTTTATTCATGTTTGAACAAAATGTATTTTGGCAGCACCTTATAATTTGGCTTGTATTGTTACAGTAGTAACACAAGGAGGTGGACTAGGTGGAGGTTCGGTCATGCCAGAAGATCAGTCAAGAAAAAGGGAAATGAGACTCCTGAAGAATAGGTAACTTTAAATTGTTTCAGCAGAATTGCGGATTGGGTAGTACAAATAAAAAAGTCTCCATAATAATTGGACATTGTGTTTTACAGGGAGGCAGCGCGGGAGTGCCGGAGGAAGAAAAAGGAGTACATTAAGTGTTTGGAAAACAGAGTAGCTGTTTTGGAAAACCAGAACAAGGCCTTGATCGACGAGTTGAAAACATTAAAAGAGCTGTACTGTCAGACGAAAACAGAATGACCAGCCAGCGATTAGTTGGCAGTATGTTGCTCCAATGCTTTCTGTGATGATGCTACTGATGTGGTCACCACATCAGTTGGCTGTTAGTTGCCTGGGCGTCTGGTAGCCACTACCTTCTCTGGTATCATACATCTTTAGTGATTGAATGTGTATGACTTTGTTGAACATATATTAGGAAGATGATATATTTACTTAAGTGAAAGTCATATCTAGGGGGTACTTCTCGTTGTAATAATGTTTGCGCGGACATGTGAAATATTTTTGTGAAACATAGCCCTTTAATCAATTAAGTACTCCCTTTTGCCATCATATTTTCAATTTATTTTGTCTGAGACTGTCAGCTTTACAATGTGACTGTTACAATGCATGGGGCGTGTTTAGTCAAATGGAAATCTTTCTTGTGATTTTAATGTAAGTTTGCATAGGTGAATCACCTCTTGTCCCATCTTCTAGTACTTCTGCTTTGCTTATTTACTGTTTAACGGTGAATTTAAAGTGCAATGAGTCTGGTATGGAAATCAAGTTGTGGATGCCTTTGTTACTGACCTAGTGATTATTATTGTGACACATGAAGTTTACCATGGCTCTGCACAAAGCATTGTCACTCTTAACTGCTGATAGTGCCCTCTAATGATAAGTTTTCTGGTCTTGTGACCAATAATAATCATTGGTCTTGTACTGTTTTATCTCAGGCTATGATTGTTCACGTATGATACATGTGACATATTCTGGGATTTCAATGGCAATCTTGATCTGTGGGTTAGGTTGTAGGGTAAGCTTCTGTGTTTGATGGCTGTACCTAGTAAGTGTTTTAATTTATTATTTTGTTTCTTTGTCCCTTCTCCTTCTGCCCCACCTTTGAATGAATTGTTTCATGGAGATCGCATTTATCATGAGGATTCTGATAAAACTCTTCTGGGATCGTTTATTCTATTGGCATTTTATACTTATGTTTTTTTTTTTTTTTTTTCATTTGGTGGAAAAGTTTTATGTTTGAAGTGCTTTTGGAACATCCAATGTTCCTTGCTTAACAAATGTTCTGATTTTAATTTCTGTGTACCCATTTGCAACAGATGCTCCTTATGTTTTTGTCTTTCTGCTCACTCAAAACACAGAAATCATCTTTCCCCCCTCCTTAAATTTGAGCATCTGTAATTTTCTTTTCGGCCCATAGAAGTGATACTGACTTTTTTGACATATGGGCTCCCCTTTTGAAGCTAAAAATAACTCTATTTCCTCTTTCAATGGCTTTTCATGTTGTTAGTTGTAAGTCTGAGAATGGTACAATATTTTGGTGAACATGCTATTTTAATACTTTGTTTAGTAGACTTTGAGACATGATACCATTTGTGATTTAACTTTTCTTGTGCTTCTATCTTAACTTAGGAAGAGCTCTAAAATCTCCAAGGAGAAGGGTCAGGGTGCAAAGATTTTATATTCTAATGTATAGAGAGATTTGTTAAACAAAGAGTGAAATTATCCACCGCACATAAATCTTTATAAATGTATAGTTCACATACATATGTTATTATCTATGTAATGCTTTATTGAATGTTGAATTCTTTGTGTGCTTAAACATATTTTTCTCTTCTTAACTTTGAAAGTTATTGTCAAACCTCCTGTAAGAGAGTGTTTGACGTTGTGTTCTGAGGAGTGGAAGATGAATCATGCTGTTATGAAGGCTGTAGCACCAAAGCCATCCAAAGTTTGATTTCACACATCTGTTAGATTGCTGTTATTCTAACAGTCCCGTTTTTTAGAAAAATGTGCAGCATACCGTGAACATGTTTCCAGCAACACTTTCATTTGTTTGTGTACTGTATTTTGTAGCTACCGTTTAGTATAGTTTTTTTTCTTTTTGCCTAATGGCAACTGCACCCTTTTGTCATTGCTTGTTATGGACGCCCCTGTATTAACATTTTTAGACTTTGTTTTACAAGCCTTAATAACAGCATTTTTATTCAGTACTTGTGGTGCTCTTGACAACCTTCAACCGTAATATAATTTTGACCTGGCCTTTGTTGTTTCATGTGGTATCATATAGGAGTTATTGTTTGATTTCACACCTGTCTGTATTTGTTATTGTAAATAGCCATAGGTATTTTTATTATAACTTTTTTAAAAAATTTTGTTGGTATGTTTATTTCTCATGTAAAAATTGTTTAGTTGTAAATTTTGTGAAGATTGGAGGTTCCTTATAGAATCTTGTAGGCATACCTCACTCTTTCCCCTCAAATCTCCTTATTTTGTGGTACAGAACAATCATGTGCCATCCTATTTTTGCAGTGCAATGCATGGGAAATACAGGGATAGAGTTAAGTTTAATTGTGGTCAAATCTGAGTCACCCGTAGGACCTCTATCATTCAAGGTTGTCACATTTTTATTTTGTGAAATTTTTGGAGGGTATCAGGTGTGATTAACAGAATAGTTATAGCTGATATGGTACAAGATAGTTTGTTAATATTCATTGAGGCTCAGTTAGGTTTGCACATATTGTTTAAGTGATATTCAAAATTTGAGTGTTTCAATTTTAGAAGAAAGTGCAGTCGGTTACCATGTTCACCTAGCATTTTTCTAATTGTGAGAACTTTAAGAGTGAGAGGGCTTGGGCAAATTTGTTGACCATTCTAAGGCGAATTTTATCATTTTCTTGTCTGTATTTTGTTATAAGTGTTAGTGCCCGCCTTAACACTTTTGATCTTACAGCCGTCTCATGATTGAATGCCTTGTCGCCTAGCATTGAGTTTAACCAAAGACTGGCCAACCATAAAAGGAAATGGCTACTGCATAAGATAATTAGCTGCACACACCTGTTTGAATGTTAAATTAGTCCCTTCTAGATCTGTATTCATAGCTCAATTGGATGCAATAGTTCTTATGACAAGATATGCCAATGTTTTAATGCTTACATAAACAATGTGAATACACTCTTTCATCATAGTACTACACCACATAAATCCATATTCATCAAAGAACTGAAGCCAGAATGATGTAAAAACCCGCTTATTTTTGAGATTCGAATTTGATTTTGCTGTATTTTCCATTGTTTTCAACAAGGATATCCGTTGCTACCCACATCTTCAGTCGATTTGTATACATGAACATGTTTTCTGTGTTCATTGAGGGAACAAAATCTTGTTTAAGATCTCTTTTACTAAAACTGTGTGTTGATATCGGCAGCAGACTCGCTTCAACATTGTGTATGTATAAATGTTTGTACATAGTTTTGAAAATCGATTATTCGAATTGCTTGGAAAAGAATCGGTAATATATTGTAAATAATATATGTATTTTTACATATCAGATCTGTGTTTCTTTTTCCTTTCCCTTGATATCCTATTTCCTAAACGGTCAGACAACCAAAGAAGGAGAAAAATAAGTGCCAGAGGATTATATGATTGTAGAATGATGTTTGGGGTATTTACACGAACCCACCGAATTTTATTTGCATTCAATGGTGTGCACCAAACATAAAAGTTATTTCGCCGTACAAAATTGACCTTGTAACAAAAGTCGAAGGAAGGAGATCAAACACAAACAATTCACGGCGAGGGGGAGGGGGCGGGGACAGGCGCACGCACAAAAGCTTCCTGTCATACATTTTTGTCGCGATTGGCCAGGGGGTACGGCCTGATCGGCGACATGGGGAGGTAGACGGGCTCCGCCTCGCTGCCGGCCGCGGTCTGGTGGCACTTGGCGGCGTGGATGCTCTTGACGAGGCCCATCCGCACGTAGCCGTCGACGTCCACGGCTGCGCAGCGCGACAGGGACAGGCCCGAATCGTCGGCGGCGGTGCACCCGCCGGACCTGGAACATGGACATAGGAAGGGGATGAAATTAACAGGGCGAGAGAAAGGTGTTGAGACATCACATTTAGACTTTTTTAAGTTCTCTTGAAATATATATATTAATTGAATTCGTGATTTCATTAGTCTTTTTTTCCCCTCTTATCACTGCCTGGTCCACCCAGAGCTAGTCATCGAGAGCCGGGATGCCGGTCGATTCAAGGGGGTAGGAGCTATCCCTGCCGGAGGGAGGGGTGGGGGGCGTTGCGCACCTCGTCAGCGTGAGCAGCTCGCTGATGGGGGTGAGGTTCTGCCGCGGGGGCAGTGGCGGCGGGGAGCCGTCGGGCCGCGCGGGCGTGCTGCTGCCGCGCTCGAGGCCGGGCCCGGGCGTGAACAGGAGGGGCTCGTAGTGGCTCTCCTGGCCGAGTCTGGCCGCCACGGCCGCGGCGTTCTCGTACACGCGGTCGATGACGACGACCGGCGTCCCCGGGGCGGTGCCGGTGACCTCGGTCTCGGCAGAGTCTCGGATCTCCTCGTAGATGCCCGACGCCACGGACACGGCCGACTCTCTCCGGCGGTCGAGGGCGAGCGAGGTCAGGACGTCGCTGACGGCGTCCAGATCGCGGTCCACACCCAGCCTGACGGGCGGCGAGTCGATGTCGTCGTCGGCCTCCAGGTCGTTGTCGTTGTCCTCGACCTCGCTGCCCCCCGGGGTGGACAGGATGAGGCCCAGGCCCGCTGAGATCAGCCCCGACGCGATCTGCGAGCAGGGACAGGCGGCTGAGGAGGGCTGCGCCACCGCGAGAGGCGACGTGAAGAGGCCGCGGGCCCACACCTCACCTTCCCGCCGAGCAGAGACAGTGCCGACCCTGAAGTGGCCTGCGGGGACGTGGACAGCTTGTCCGTGCAGGGCATCTGCACGTCCGCGCGGAGCGTCTCGGCCCGGCGGCGGCCGTACAGCAGCCGGAAGGGCTGCCGCAGCGGCCGCCGGCCCAGCGTACTCGTCGCCGAGACTTCGGGGGCAGTGCGGCCGCCGCGGCCGCCCCGCGTGCCGCCGGGGCTGAGGCCGTCTTCAGGGCCGAGGTCGGCGGCCACGCCGAGGCCGAGGGCGCCGAGGGGCGTGGCCAGCAGGTCACCCTCGCTGCGACTGAGCCGCCGGCCGCGGAGCAGCGCGACGCTGGCGGGGCTGAGGCCGTGGCTGTGGCCCCGGGGGATGGGCACGGGCACGGCCGGCATGGCGTCGACGGGGGCGCGGCGGCCGACGGAACCCGCGGCGGCGCGCAGCACGGACATCCAGTGCTCTGAGTCCGCCTCGGAGCGCGCGGCCAGGAACACATCGCCGCTCGCCTCGGAGCAGGCCGGGGCCGCGCAACCCGGGGATGATGACGATGACGCGATGACGAAGGCGTGGCTGCGGGACCGGGACGCGGTGCGGCACACCGAGGCCCCCGACGGCACCCGGATCACCCCCGTCTCGGGGCCCAGGCGTGCCGAGCTCAGCACCAGCTCCACGCCCAGCTCCGGCGCCGCGCGGACCTCCACCCAGTGTCGGCGCCACGACTGCAACAGAGCACAAGACGGAGACGGGTCAGAACAATGGACCAGGAAGACGGACAAACAGCTCCGGCCTGCAGCAGCCCGCAGTGGCTGGCTGAGGCGGGGGCAGGGTAGGCCGGCCCGCAGCGCACAGCTGCTCCGCGGGACGGCACAGCCGGCGTGAGGCAGGGGCTCCAACTCTCACCTTCCAGGAGCCGAAGCGCCGCCTCCTGTCGCGCGCCGGCAGCTTGACATCCAGGTAGCCGCCGGCGATCCCGCCCAGCTCCGAGTCCTTCTCCTTGGTCATGGTGGCGGGAGCCGCGGCGGCGACCTCTTATACAAGCCCTGGAAACACAAGAGACGTCAATAAGACCGTCACGCAGAGCGACGGCCAGCAGAGGCGATGCCGGTCTCCTAGCCGCGCCGCGCCGCGTCGCCGGGTCGCGTCGCATGAGCGACTCGCAGACCGTGGCTCCGTGGCTCGTGTCCTCCTGTCCACAGCCGCCTCGTCTCGAGCCCAAACCTGGGGCGAGCACCGAGGACCTCCACGACCACCGTCACGTAGCCAAGCCGCCGCCGGCAGCCGCGTCCGGGCACCGGGCCGGACCGGGTCGCTTCGCTCTCTTTCCCTGAATCCATTCCACCTCCTTTTTGCTGTCCGCGGCTGCGGCTGCGGCTGCGGCTGCAGCTGCGGCTGCTGAGAACCGATCTCGCTTCTTCTGCCGCGGGCGCGTACGTATGGGCCGCGCGGGACGTGCCGCGATTCCTAAGGACCCGGTGATCGGCATCGCCTCCGCAGGGACCGACCCGCCTGCGCTGTCGGCTGCTGTCGGCCCAGAAGAGGCGTAGTCGTGGGCCGACCGCGGCCTTCGGGTCGCTCCAGCCGCGGCGGCCGCCGCCGGCCACCGCCGGCCACGGCCCTCCTCCACTTCCTCTTTCCCTCCGCTTTTCGTCTCCGGGTCTCTGGTCGAGCTCCGGGCGCGGCAGGAAGGACGGGGGAGGACAAGGAAGGAAATGAAACGAGTTAGTCTAAGGGGAAGGGGGGGGGGGCTGCAACGCCCGGACCCGCCCGGCAGATTGGCTTCGATTTCATTATTGATTACGGCGAAGAGTGATCGGCCGCGTGAACAAGGCAACAGGCACCAAGGGCCTTGGAGGACCGGCGATGCCGGCCGGCCGGGGCAGGCTGGGGCCGCGGCCCGCCTCGGACACACACTGGCTCCTTTTCCCCTGGGTGTGCGTGCGCGCGGGTACAGCGGCCGACGCGACGGCGGAGTACAGCTTGTTTTCGCACGGACGTATACGGATGGGATAAGCACGAACTCCCCGGAGAGCGATAACTGCATCTGCCCTGCCCGCTCCTCGCACAGAGTGCCCCTCCGAGCTGAACCAGGTCCCTGCTGACGGGCACCCGCCGCCCGCCGCCTGCACCGCCCGCCAGTGACGTGGGCGGCGCACACACTGTGTACTGTGCGCCGGGCACACAGCGTGGTACAGCGTGTGGTACACAGTACACAGGGTGTGCGCCGTCCGATCCCCTGCCCCGCGGCCCCCCGCGGCCCCCCGCGGCCCCCCGCGGCCCCCCGCGCCCCCCCGCGTCGCGTCTGCCGGCTGCCTAGCCGGGGCGGGCGGTGGGTGCAGTGGCTTCAGCGTGCAGCATGGCGACAGCGAGGCGGCTCGCAGACAAGGCAGACCGGTCGTGGGCGGAAGGTGCGGGGCGGGGGCCGTCCCCGAGGCCCCCGGGGGCCCACGGAGGTCGTCGTGGCCGCCGCCTTGTTGTCGTCGCGATGCATACTGGCCAGGTCGGGCACCCCGGCCCAGGTCAGGTAGCCTGACAAGCACGCCGCCGACCTTTATCTACCGCAACGGCGGCGGCCGGCTGGCCGCAGAGCGCACGCGACGCGAGGCCCGCGCCGGCCCGGCCCTGCGGACGCCGCCGCCGCCGCAGCCCGCTGCCCGCCGTCGCCGTCCTCTGATCACAAGCTTCACTCGTGCTTTCATCGCAATGCGCGCGCCGCGACAGCGCCGCGGTCACGAACACGGCGAGACGTGAAGCACGCCAGGCCAGGCGGCTCCGAGCCCAGCGTGAGAGCAGCCAGGACCTACGCGGCCGGCGGCCGGCGGCCGGCGGCGGGCACTCGCTTCGCCTCCACCGCCGCCGTTCGTCCACGCACGTCATTTTGTCTCCTTCCTAAATTGGTTCGGAATACACTGGCTGGGCCTCTGGCTGACGTCGGCCGAGTGTGTGTTTTGTGTTGACGAGTGCGTGCGAGAGAGACACGGGGAGGGGGGCAGGCCGGCGTTCACCTGGACACCTTAATTCCTCACCGTGCCATCGGCAAAGCAGCACTGTATTGTCTTTTCTTCTGTATGCAAATGACCGGGCCGGCCTGGGCGTGGCGGGCGGGGCCAGACACTTGGGGGCCACGGACACGGCCAGACAAGCCACGGGCAGGTCGCTGGGGGCCATGACGGCGGCGCGGGGGCCGCGGGGGCCGCGGGTGGGGAGGGGGCCCTGCACCGCATACGCAGACGCATAGGTCGACCGGGAATGCTTTTCGCGCCGCCCTGCGGCCTGAGGGGTCTGGTCCGGGGGTGGTTGTGTGGTTGGTGGTTTGTGGTTACGTGACCTGGACGTGCAGTGCGAGTGCTGCAGCCGCCGCTGCTGCCCCGACCCCGACCCGCTGCGACTCCTGCCTAGCCGTGCAGCGACTGCAGGCGGCGCACACACACACAAGGCCGACATGACAACGACGCCAACGACGGCATATGAGGTAATTTGTACACATTCCCTTTTTGCCTCGGAGATTGCGTTTCGAACGAGAAGGATCGCCGTCGTCGGCAGCACTGCCTCGGCCCCGGCTCCGGCCTCGACTCTCTATCTCTCTGTCTCTGTCTGTCTCTCTCTGTCTGTCTCTCTCTCTGTCTCGCTCTCTGCGATTTATCCAGCATCTTGCTATACGACGAGTTGTGAATTACACACGAGTGCCGACCGAGTCTGCAAGACGCAGTGCCCTTTTAATCTCGCCGCAACGGACGGCAATGAGTCATTTTCAGCAAGGTTGTCCATTTTTCCTCTCTGACTCTCTTTAAGAAATGAAACAGCCTTGCGTTATGTTTTTGTCGCGCTCTTTTCCCTTCGCCGGCCACAAGGAAAGTGAAGCGCCGTCGGGAGGAATTTTCCGGGCGCACTTACACAGCGACGCGGAGCGGAGGGTTCTCCGAAAGAAGCGACAGAAGTCGTGTGTCACGTCACACTTCGGACGTCGCCCCGCACCTGTCACGATGCGGCGACACCTGTTACCGGGGAGGCGGGGGCCGGCGGTGGGACCGGGAGCAGCGGCCAGCGGCCAGCGCGGCGGGGCACCGCACCGCACCGCACCGCACCGCACCGCACCGCAGGGCCGCGGTGGCCACGGACCCACGGACCATCAGAGCCATCAGAGAAAAACGTTGGACTCAAAACACCGGCAGCGTGGTCGTGCTGCTGCGCTGCGTGTCGGCCGAAACCAGATTCGGCCTTTCCTTTCTCGCCAAAGATAGGGGGTGTGTGCGCGTGTGAGCGCGTGTGTGTGCGTGTGTGTGCGTGTGTGTACGTGTGTGTGTGTGTGTTTTGGCGCGCGGACGGAGGAATACTTCGTATCGGGTTACGTACGGCAACGTCGCGTATAATGACAACCTTCATTCGGCTCTGCTCTCTCTTCTCCACATAAAAAAAGAGGGATACCCCCCTCTCTCCCCCGGCGCTCTCTCTCCCTCCGTCTCACTCTCACTATCTGTCGTACTCTCTCTCTGTCTCACTCTCACTCTGTCGTTCTCTCTCTCTCGCTCGCTCTCTTTCCTTCCTTTATCGCCCCTGCGACACTTTAACGTTCCGGAGTCCACCACCACGGAATGGTTCGGAAGATCGCTTCTGCCCCCCACCCCCACCCCGTGCTCGTACAATTTATAGATGAGCCCTCTCGACGCGACGCCACGCCCCCCCCCCCCCCCCCGTCCCCGGAGCGAGGCACTCAGCATGTATAATTCTCACAAACTGCCGGCCGGGGCCGAGCAGGCGGAGGCTGTGGGGCGGACGGCGCCCGCCGGGTAGGCAGCCTCCGACCCGGCGGCGCACGCGTGCCGAGCGGGCCGGCCCACCCTGGCGCTCGCGGGCGCCACGGCCGGCGAGAGGCGGCGCGGGCTTAGTAAGCCTTATCAGAAGGCAGAAAACCTGCTGCGCGCTTTTACCTCTCTCTCTCTCTTTCTCTCTCTCTTTCTCTCTCTCTCTCCCTCTTCTCTCTCCCTTCTTCCCCTCCCCGCTCTCTTCTTCCTCTCTCTCTCTCTCTCTCTCTCTCTCTCTCTCTCTCTCTCTCTCTCTCTCTCTCTCTCTCTCCCAGCCACTCTGCCCCTGCTCGTCTTCAGGCATGCAACAGGCGTGCACTACCATGCCATGTAACTCCGATCTCAATCGGCAACAGGCAGAGTGGAGCGTTGTACTGACAGAGTGATGATGATGCCAAGACCGGAGAAGGGGGAGGGAGGAGAGGGGAGGGGGGTTACAAACGAAAAGGAATTGATTGACCTCTTCCCCGAGTAGAGAAGAGGAGGCGGAGGAGGAGTGGGAGGAAGATTGGATTGTCATTGCGATTGGCCGTTGCCCGACCGGAGACTAGAGAGACTCAAGAGTGTCGCGAGTCTCTGCAAGTCTCTCTCTCTCTCTCTCTCTCTTTTTCATTCTATCTCTCTCCGTCTCACTGCCTGCGCCTCCGGCTCCGTCCGCGCTACAGTACTCTATTGTGAATAGCAAATCGGCATAAGAGGCGGGCACGGGGAATGGGCCCGGCGCCGCGGCCGCAGCCCGGGGCCCGGCACTTGCCCCACCACATCGATCTCCCATGGCCTACCCCACTGTTTATTTCATCGACGCAGTCCGGGCGCGGCCGCGAGTAGTATGTCAAATCGATCCATTCCACGCCTCGCGTCAGAAACGGAAAGCATATCTCTGCCGGGCTTTCCGGTTTACATTGTGGGTGCCAGAGAGAGAGAGAGAGAGAGAGACAGAGAGAGGAGGGAGATATGGAGTTCTAAGGCAGGCAGACTGAGAGCTGGGAGAGGTAGACTCTGCATAAGCTCGGCGGCGGCGGCCTTCCGCACACACGCCGCCCCTGCAGACTGCGGGGCGCGGCCGCGGCCGCCGAACGGCCGGGGCGAATCCCAAATCAGAGTCCTTCCCGTTTCAGTTTCACCTTCACTCTCCGCGTGCCGCCCGCCGCCGCCCGCCGCCGCCCGCCGCCGCCCGCCGCCGCCCGCCGCCGCCCGCCGCCGCCACGCCGCCACCACGCCGCGCACACCCTCCGTCTGTCCTGTACGCGGCCCCGGCCCCGGCGGTGCCCGGCCCGCCCTGCGCCGCTGTTCCAGGGGCGGAGCGGAGCTGGCTGCGGACTCCGCACACCCTCTCGCGAGGAGGTAGGCGAGCCGGCCCGCACCACTACCTTGCTTCCTTACGGAGCACCCCACGAGCGGGGCTGAGAGAATCCGCCAGCTGGCGTTTCTTTTTTTTGTGAGGGGGGGGGGGGGAATCGGCGAAGTCCTTCGGCCCCAGGGGTCAACGAGGAAATCACGTTACCGTCTGGTGCGGTGCAGCTGCAGGAATCCGCCACCGCTTGTCGTCGGCCTTCCCCAGGACACTGGCGGCCGTCCTGGTGTCGCCGGCTCACTTCACAGATCGGCCGGTGCGCTCAGCTCTCGAGCGCGGTGCAGACGCATGCCGGGTCGTGGGGTTCGGGGTCGTAATCCGCGGGGGGTAGCGGGGCGGCCGGCGCGAGCGCGGCGCCGAGAGAGAGACTCGTCCGTGGCGGCGGCGGGGACGGCGGCGACCGGGACCGGGACCGCGCAGGGAGGCGGGCGGCGGGCTGACTGAAGTCGGTCCGCGCCGCGCGCCGCACCGCGGGCCGCGGGCCGGGCAGCGCACCGCCAGAGCCGAGCCGGGCCGTGCCACCGGCCGAGCGCAGCCGGGCCGTGCGCAGCCGTGCGCCGAGCCGGTGCCGGGCAGTCCCGGGCGGCGGCGGCCGGGTCTTGGCGGCAAACCCTGTTCGCAGCTCGGAGGGTCTTGCTCGCGGCCTCCAGGGGGTGGGCGTGCGAGCGGTGCGAGCAGTGCGAGGGGTGACGCATCGTATTGCCGCCACCGCGCGCCGGCTGGAGCGCGACGGGCGTGAGGGGAGGGGGAGGGGAGGGCCGGCGCAGCCAGCGCAGCCCTTGACAGACACACGGAAGGGAGGAAAAAGGGGGGGGGGTGCTGGGTAAACCGACCCGACCAGGTCTCGGAGGAGGCATTTCAACCCCCGCCCTTCGCCCCCCGCGCCCGGGGCGGGGAGTGCTGCATGCTGCATCTCTTATGTCGTTCACGTTTCGGCCCCCGCCTCCTCCTACTCCCTCCTCCCCCTCCCTCCGCCCTTCTGATTTCACCCCCTCAGCCGCGCCCCCATTTGTAACGACGTTGTGCGCACAGCGGAGGACGCCGCGCCGGGCAGAGGATGTCCGGGACGTGAGAGCCACGACGGGGGAGCCCAAGTCCCTTCCCCTCTCCTCTGGCCGCCGCAGGACTCGCAGGACTCGGCCACGGGACGCACGCTCCGCCGGCCCAGGCCTCAGCGGCGGCAGGACGCGTCACCGCATTGATAGGCGCGGGCAGGACGCCCACACGACGATGCTGCCCTGCATGATGTCGAGCACGGTGATGTCTGTGTCGTCGCCCGTGCAGTCTGAGCCGGTGACTCACGCCGCCAGCCCCGCCAGCCCCGCCAGCCAGAGGCAGTGGCCAACCCTCCGCAGGCGCACCTGCCCCTACTTTGTTGTTCTGTAATGACGGGGTGCCTGGCCCGTACCCCCCCCCCCCCCCCCGGTTCCTCCCATGTAACTGGCGCGCAACGCACGGGCAGTAAAGTGCACTGCGGAGGAACTGCAGGGGGCGCGGAGCGACGGCTGTACGCAGGGGCGGGACTGGTAAGGGGGAGGGGAGGGGCGAGAGGGTTGCCCGAGAGTGCAGTCACGACTCCCTAAACCTTGCACAACAAAAATACAGTGCACGAATAATTCAAAATTATTGTTGTTTTTTATGACTTTTTATGGGCAAAGACATGGTCCTCCCCCATGCCATTTTTCCGGGTGCGTCCTCGGCAAACAGACAGCCGATTACGAAGAAGTGATCGGGGCCGGCGGCCGCATGTCCGTCCCAGATCAGCCCAGCGGGCATCACGTACCGTACCGTACCGTACACCGTATCGCCAGGCCCGGGACCGGCGTCGCCCTGCCCAACTGTGTCAATACGAGGGCCGCGGCGACAACGGGCCCCGCTGTGTGCGGAGGTGGGGCGCCGTCACCCCCCGCACCGCACCGGCGCCGGGACCGACTCTGATAAGCAGGCGTAGGCGCCAGGCTGGGATACCCACTCCCGGCGCCGCCGGCTGCCCCCCCGCCGAGGGGCACCTCTCCGCTTCCAGTCAGTGTAAACCTTCCAGTTTGGTCACCCTCCAGTCCCAGTCCAGTTAATTTCCAGTCGGCCACGAGACGAAACACTCCGCGGAGCCACAACCTTTCGACATGCCGCCACAAAGCCGTGTTCAGCTTGTACGGCAGCAGGGATGGTGGGGCGGCTACAGGCTAACAGCACCGGGAGCGCACGACCTTTGCGTAGCTTCGCACCTCCGTGGCTTCATGGTTAGGGAGGCCGGTCCGCGAGCGACTAGTCTCTGATCTGCAGACTCGCAAAAACCGTCTGCTGCCCGCGAGTTCACCAGCGGTGCCAGCGGGCGCGGGCAGACGCCGGGGCCGGGAGCTGACGCCGCGTAGGCGGGCCGCCCTTCCGACGCGGGACGGCTGCGGGTTGCCTATGCCGGCGATGACAGGGGCCCTCGGGTAGAGGCGAGTGCTGACATTGTTCATCATCTGCGCAGCGCTTGATGGCGTGAGTGTGAGTCGTGACGAGTGGGTGGGTGGCGGGGGGGGGGGGGGGGGGGCAGGGGTGGCCGGCCGCACCCCGCCTGTGGCGCTTGCGACCCCCGCAGTCCGCAGTCGTGGGCCGTTGGCCGGCCACATCTGACGCGATGCCTGACCGCGAAGGCCAGAGCGTCCTCCCCGCACCGGCGCTCACGAGGGACTCGACGCCGTCCAAGCGGCCGGTCGGCGACGCCATGGCGTCGTTCCTGCGGCGCCTCCCCGCGGCCGGCGGCGGCGCTGGCGGCGGCGCTGGCGGCGGGGACACCGTCACGGCCCGCATGTTCGCCGCCTTCAAGCCGGTGTACCTGGCCACGATCGTGTACGGGATTCTGCCCGTCGCCTACAAGCCATGTGGGTCCGGCTCGCTGCCCGCGGCGGCTCTGCTTCGGCGCGTACTCGGTAAGCACCACGGCCTCCTTCGCCTCCCGCAGGGCCCGGCGCGAAGCTCAGCTTCCACCCCTGGCGGTCGACGCTGCCCTGGGCGCTGCTGCTGCACCTGCTGGGGCTGGCGTCCGCCGGCCGCGTCATCTACGTGGCCCACAAGCAGCTGGACATGGACAACCTGGTGACGTCCTGGGACCGGTTCCCCTCCCTGCTCGCCGTCACCCAGATCTGCAACTACCTGATGCTGCCCGCGCTGTGGGCGGAGGCCTCCCGCTACCGCCGGGTCACGAGCAGCGCGCGGACACTCATGGTAAGGCAGAGCCGGCAGCGCCGGCAGCGCCGGCAGCGCCGCGACGCCGCGGCAGGCGGCTGACCGCTACTGACCCTGTGTCCGGGACCGCAGCGGCACGTCGGCGACGACGCCCTGGGCCCCGCCTGGCCGCGGCCGCGCACGCTGCGCTGCTCCCGGATCATGGCGCTGCTCCTGGTCGTGTACTCCCCGATCGTCACCTTAGTCTGGCAGTTCTGGCTGGGCGGCGAGAACGGCGGCGAGGTGTGGCGCGTGCCCGCGCACTGGCTGGCCAACGTGATCCTGATCGCGGTCGCGGGAGGCTTCTGCCTCCTCTGCGCCGTCATCGGGGACGTCGCCAAGGTGCTGTCGCAGCACCTGGCGCAGGTCAGTACAGGGGGTGCCTCCGGACCGCTAACACGTCATCAGCATGACACAACCCGGGCCCGCACGCGGCGGCGGAGCAGGCGGAGGCACGCGCCAGAGGTCACGGCAGTCGCTCATCGGCGCTGTCCTGCCGTGGGGGTTACAGCGGGGGAGGGGGGAGGGCTCCCTGGGGGGCCGCATTGTACACATTAGCTCCCCCTGGTCGTTGCCATCATGCGAGGTCAGGTCTTACAGGGCTCTGCACCGCCAGGGTTGCCAGGGTACGGTACACCCCGAGTAGTTTTTCACTCGCGGCATGTCTATACTGCCCCCCTGACCCCAGGACGCGGCCTGCGGCTGCCTGACCGTCGCCGCCCTGGCCCGCTACCGGCACGCCTGGCTGGCGCTGTGCGAGCTGGTGGCGGGGGTCGCGGCGGCGCCGGTCACCGTGACGCTGTGCTGCGCGACGCTGGTCGTCAACAACCTGCTCTGCATGTACCACGTCCTCAACGCGGTCCTGTCCGGCGCGTCCGTCTGGCAGTCGCTCGCCCTCCTCGCCAACGCCATGCAGGTGCTGCTCATGTTCGTGTTCATGTGCGTGGCCGCGGACTACGCCGTCGACTCGGTACGCCTCGAAGCTCTGCCTTCCTCGTGGGACGGGTGTGTGCTATCGCAGTGCTCAGCTCCCCTCATCTCCGTGTTGCAGGTCACAGACTTCAGCAAGCCGATACACTACATGGAGTCCAGCGACGTCGGCGGCGACACCCGCGTCCGAGAGGCTCTGGAGGCTAGTACACCGCCGCGCGCCGCCCCGGACCCGGACATCCCCCGCCGTGCTCGCGCAAAGTGTGTCATCACGGCCCTCTGTCTGTCGCAGGCGTTCCGGGACCGGGCCGGCCAGGCGCCCGCGTCCGTCTGCGTCGGCGGGTTCTGGTTCATGAACCGGCGCTCGGCTACCTCCGTGTTCTTCGTCACCCTCACCTACATCATCGTGCTGATCGAGTTTCGGCACGGCGAGCAGGCCGACTGCGGTGGCCGCCGCGCCAACGCCACGGCCCGGTGAGCCGCGGTGCCGCGAACCGCGCGGGACGCGGAGCCCGGACGATAATGTTATGTGGTCCGAGATAAATGAAATCTCTGCGTTAACTCCCCGCCACCTGCCCTGCCCTGCCCTGCCCTGCCCTGCCCTGCCCTGCCCTGCCCTGCCCTGCCCTGCCCTGCCCTGCCCTGCCCTGCCCTGCCCTGCCCTGCCCTGCCCTGCCCTGCCCTGCCCTCCCACCCCACCCGGCCTTGCCCGTCCCGGCCCCGCCCCTCCGGTACTACCGCTTCGATCCACACCATCGCGAAGATAAGTGTACCGAGGTGCGTCCGTGGGCTGCCAGTGTCCCGTCAGTAAGCTGTTAGTCCTGTCAGCCAGCTGCCTCGGTCAGTCAGCGCGCGACCAACAACGTTGGCGCCGCCCCTTTGCTTTCTGCGGTGCCAAATTTCCGGCACGCCAATATCAAGTGCTGGTCAGAAGTTCAATGACCCCACCGGACCCTGTGGCCAGTGCGAACCGACAACCTGACAACCGGCTGGCCAAACGCGGACGCACGACGGCTCAGACTCGGCGCGGGGCACCGCCAGGCGCGCCAGGCCCGCCGCCCCACCCAGCAAAAAAATATCGCGCCCGGGGACCGGGCGGTCGATATCTAATGAATACTGAATAAAAAGTACCAAGGGTGCAGAGGCTGCCAGGAGGTGGAACGGAGCGACCCTCCTCTGCTGCTCGAACTGCGAGCGTTCGCGGGCTGAGGGGAGGGGGAGGGAAGGGGTGAACCGAGCCATCCCCGCGACAATGCAGCGCTGCGGGGCGGGGCCGGGCGGGGCCGGGCGGGCGGGGCCGGGCCAGCCGAAGGCTGAGCCCGCGCCACTCCCCTCGCCACCCCGCGTCTAGGGGTGGGCAGGGCGGGGTAGGGGCGGGCGCCGCGGCGGGGAGGGAGGGGGGGGGATGTAATCGCGGAATGGCCTCGCCAGCGGTCACCCCCCACCCCTGACCCGAAATTAGCACCTTTCCCACACACACTGGCCCGACGAGCCTGTGTAGTGCTATACATATCATGGCCCGCAGTCTCAGATAATGAGTTGTCAGTCCGCTCGCCTAGAGTGATGAGGTGAGGTGGGGGAGGTTTCTCGGCGGAAATCAAGATCACCGCCTTCAAGCGGTTCAAGTAAGGAAATAAATATGTATTTTTGTCTGACGCTATCTACAGTGGTCTATGTACATTGGTCGTATCCATATCACATTATTAAGGGCTCGGTATGGGAGCCCTGGTCGCCGTTCGCGCTCGTTACGATCTGAGGTAGTGGACTCACACGTGTGTACACACAGAGAGACACACGGCACGCACACGCACAGAGATCCCACGTCATCTTTGGGTTCATCATCAGGTCTCTCCGCTTTGCAGGAAGAGCATTCAATTAAAAGAAATACAACAATAACTCTAAACACGCACTCACACACACTATGTACACGCACACACATACACACAAGTACACACATACACGAACGCACGCGCACTCACACCTCTGCATAATCTTCTCGTAATCGTTGGGATGAAAAATGTGCACCTCGGTCACCGAGAACTCTCCGGCTTCATCATATATGGCACAGTGGCGTCCTCACTCGGAGCCCCGAGAGGTCGTGGGACTCGTTGACGTGCTCGAGGCCGAGGGCCGTGCCGCCGTGCCTGTCCGGGAGGTCCGAACATGTTGCTCTATCTCACTCGCACCCCATGGCACGGCACGGCACCCCTTGCGTGCGACAGAGACAGAGACCAGTGCTCGGAATCAGCCAGCCGGCGGTGCGTGGCTGCAGCGCCCCTTTTCTGCTTCACGACTTGGTGCGGGCGGTGCGCGGTGAGTTAGGGGTGGGAGAGGGCTGACTGGGTGTGTCCGGGGCGACGCGGCCCACTCAGAGACCAGGCCGGTTCTCGCGGCTGCGCGGCCGGAACCGCCGCCTCGTCTTGTCGCTGGCCTCGGTGGTGGCGGCGAGCGCGGCCGCGGCGTCCTCGTCAGCCGAGGACGGCGCCAGGCTGGTGCTGGCCTTGTTTTCCTCGACAGGGGTGGTCGACGAGGCCTCGCCGTCCTCGGGCGCTGCCCAGGTCGTGACCCAGTCGGCGCGCTGCTGCTGCTGCTGCTGCTGCGACGGCGGCGACGGCTTGTCCTCGGCCTCGGCCGTCACCAAGGGGGCCAGCACTGGGGCGAGGGCGGGCGCCGGGGCCGGGGCGGGGGCCGGGTCCGGGCAGAAGCCGCCGTCCGGGCCGGCCTGCGGCCCGATGCACGCCGCATACGCCATCACGTAGGGGATGACGTTCTGCTCGATGGACCCCGTCAGCAGGTGCGCCCAGGGACCGAGGCCGAACACGGCCACGTCGTCGCCGCCGTGGGTCTCCGTCTCGCGGGGGAAGACGCCCGGGTACGCGTACTTGTCGCTCTCTGCGGTGGAGACAGGTGCGTCAGGTAAGGTCAGGCCAGGTGAGTGCGGGGCCGGGGCCCGGCTCGCAGTGCCAGCGGTGCCAGCGGTGCTCACCCATGTCGTCGTTGGTCAGATCGTATCGCTGGCCCGTCTTGGTGGGCCGCTTGTAGCCCGGCCCGTTGGCGTAGTTGATGGTCGTGAAGGGCTTCTTGTCCACGTTGGACATGCCCGCCATGCCCAGGATGTCGTTGCCGCGGGTCGGGTAGCCCGAGATGGACATGGTGTGGGCGTGGTCCGCCGTCACTACGATCAGCGTGTCCTGGAAGGAGAGGAGGCAGTGTAGAGGGGCACGTCGACGTAGTCATGGCGCCCGGCGCCCCCCGGCCGCGCGCACTCACCTGCACGGACGTCAGCCCCTGGGCGACCTCCACCGCCTTGGCGAACTCGATGGTCTCGTCCAGGGCGCGGCGCGCGCGCGCCTTGTGGTGCGCCAGATCGATCTTACCGCCCTCCACGAACAGGAAGAAGCCCCGGTCGTCCTTGCTGAGCACGGCCACGGCCGCTCGCACCATCTCCGCCAGGGTGGGCTCCGTCTCGGGGTCGGCCGCCATGTGGTACTCCATGTGGCTGGCGTCGAACAGGCCCAGGAGGAAGTCGGTGGCGGCCGGGTCCACGGCAAGCAGCCCCCGCCGGTCCCAGACGTACGTGCCGTTGGCGCCGCGGGCCTTCTTCTCGCGGCGCCACTCCTCGATGAGGTCGCGCCCGTCCTTGCGGTGGCCCTTCTCGCCCTCCTCGTCGCGGACCTTGCTGGAGCGGAACTCGCGGCGGCCGCCGCCCAGGATCACGTTGATGTTGCGGCCCGTCTCGCCCGTCACCAGCTGCCGCGCGATGTCCGGACACTCGTCCGGGTCCACCTTGTCCTTGCGCACGTCCCGGTCGCTCTCCCAGTCGCGGGTGGCGGCGTGCGCGTACGTCCCCGACGGCGAGGCGTGCGTCACCCGGGTCGTAGTCACGATGCCCGTCCGCTTGCCCGCGTCCTGCGCCCACCGCAGGATCGAGTTGACCTGATTCTCCGGGCGCAGCGACGCCTGGCAGTCGGAGCGCGGCACGGCGGCCGTCACGCCGATGGTGCCCAGGTTCGCCTTGACGCCGGAGAGGTAGGCCGTGGAGGAGCAGGCCGAGTCCGCCACCTGGCTGTCCACGCAGTACGTCTGAAATCAGGATGTCAACGGGCGCGGTCAAGTGACGGCCGACAAGACGGGGACCTCCGACCTCCGCTTCCCCGCGGGGCCTCGACGGCGACACTCACCTTGGACAGCCCGGAGTAGGGGAAGCGCTCGAAGGACAGCGCCGAGCTCTCGCCGCCGCTCTGGATGCGGGCCGCGGTCAGCGTCGGGATGGACATGCCGTCGCCCAGGAACAGGATGACGTTCTTGGCGCGCGTCCGCACGGGCTGCTCCTGCAGCTTGGCGCGCACCCGGCTCAGGCCGGCCTGCCGCCAGAACTCGGAGGCTGCAACAGAAGCGACACGGTCACGGCGGCGCCGCACGTGCCCGGCACGTGGCCGGCGCGTGCCCCGCGTGCCGGCGGCGTGCCAAGGCTGCGGGCCGCGGGGCTGGGGCAGGTCAGGGAGGGAGCCGGGCTCGGCCGGGTCAGCAGCCCGGGCCCCGAGCGTGGCGGTACGGCGGGAGGAGGGAAAAATGTGGCGGCGGCGGCCGGCCACTTCCTCATGGGCTCCAGTCCAGCCGCCTCCCGCCGCCTCCCGCCACAAGACGGACGCGTAGAGGCGACGAGACGCGATGCAAACGCATGTTGCGCAACTCAAGGCCGGGATCGGGATCGGGGGCGAGTCGATGATCCTTCCCGCACGGGCGGCGGAGCGTGGCGGAAGCTGCCGCCGCCGCAACACACGCCGGCGGGGTGGAGAAGGAGAGGGTCGTTCCCGACCCGCACCGGACTAGAGAGACTCGGAGGCTCAGACGTCTCTCTATGCCGGGCGGAGCAGCGCCCCGCGCCACGGCGCCTGGGAGCAGGCAACGCGCACAGCCGCAGCTGCTGACGGCGCCCGGACCGTCCCCGTCGGCTGCGGCTGCGGGCCTTCACGCTTCAGCCTCCACGACTGACGCTGACACGTCCGGGTCAACTGCCGCGTCGCGCCCGCGCCCGCGCCGCGCGGACTCGGTCCAAAAGTGCCAAAAAGTCCGGGAGCGGCGGCCGCTTGCTGCTCGTGAGCGTGTCGTCAGCGCGCGGGTCGTGTCACCCGGCCGTCACACCTGGCCGTCGTGGTCGTCGGCATTCCGGCCACGCCCGCGCCGCCACAACTCGGGCACTTTCTCGCATGTTTGTTCGGTGCTGAGGCGTGTGCAGAGTCGGGTGCAGGTGGGCGGGGCCGCTGTGTACTCACACTGCTCCTCCCGCGCCGCCTCCGTGCTCCTGGTCGGCCGCGCCGTCTCGCGGTGATCCTCCTCGGCCGAGTCATCCTCTGTCGCGTGCAAAAGAAAAATCGTTGAAATAGGATAAAGGCGAGAACAAGAACAGGACAAATGAAAGCCTCTTCATGCGGCGTCCTGCGGCTGCGAACGGCGTCGCCGGGTGACAGCCGCCAGCCGCCCGGTAGATCTCCGCAGTGTGAACTACACCATATGCGACTACAGTCAAACTGCAGTTTTCGTACGATGAAACTACAGGTGCACTGGAGAAACAGTGCTGCGTAAGTGAGACAGAATATATTTTCCGCGTCAACGACGGTGCATCTACAATAAAGCTGCAGTTTGTGGTTCGCGGGCACTGCAGTTAAAACTATAATGTCATCGACGAGCGACAGCCGGCGGGAGCCAGGGCTCCCACGGCGCGCGCAGACACAGATACGACGAGGTTAACTATCGCAGCCGCTCGGTCCGACGCCATGCAAAGCAGCTCCCGCGGCGGCGGCGGCGGCGGCGGTCGCGGCAGCGCTGGCGCTCTCACACGGTGCGTGACAGAGCGAGCCGCCGCCGCTGTGAAAATCACACCTCGGACTCGGCAGACTCGGAGTTTGTGAATAATAATAATAATAATAATAACAATAATAATAATAGTAACCGGGGTGCAATAAGGCCCCGCGATTGTTTTCCTATAACGTTAGCACCCCCGCACGGAAAAAAATTACTTGTTGTCACAACGAATTTGTTCGTTGATTTCGCAGCATGAAACTTCGGTAAGGGATTTCATACCATCGGATTTTGTTCCGATTTTTCGGGCAACAAAGTGTTAAGTTGGACCGGCAAAAATGCAAGAAAGGTAGCGGGTGAGTTAGGGAGTTGCGCTAACAAATTTTAGTTCCCCCCCCCCCCCAACGAATTTTTAGCCTTCGTAACTAAATGTTGTGCTTCAAAATCAACGAGTAAATTGGCTGCGCCATTGCTAATCTTGTCTCTGCGGTGACCGCTGGACTCACCGAGCTCGAGGTACTGCTCGTACAGGGAGGGCGCCGCGTCGGGGTCGGGGCGCGCCTGCCCCCGCGGGGCCCACGCGGCCGCCGCCAGCGCCAGCACAACCAGCGCCAGCCCGCGCATCGTCTGCAACAACAACAAGACAGCCGACACCGTCATTCAACGCCAAAGTCACGATTTCTAGACTCGGGCTTTTCGAGATGAAACACCAAAAAAAAAAAAAGAAAAAGGAATGCCAGCACATCGATCGTGAATGGCGCGAGCTCTAGACCGCGGTATGTACTCGACCCACTTTTTATTTGGGGCGCTCACTCCAAACGGAAGGCATGTGTGCGAGATGAAAGTGTCGGAATGAGATTCAGCCCCACTTGACGCGTCGACTCACGTCCCTACGAGAGGAGGCACTTCACGCATCATGATCGACATTATCCTATCCAATCGATGAATCTTTTTTTCTATTAAAGTTTTTAAGGTGCTTGTAGTCGCAGGCACGCATTCCTTGCTTCACCCCAGTTCCCACACCACGGCGGCTCGCACAGCCGGCACAGCCCCGGGGCGCAGCGCTGCAAGCCAGACTGCCACAGAACGCAACAACGCCACGCGCCGCCGGCCGGAGCGGAGCGCCTGCGGGCGCCGGGGTAGGCCAGCCCGCACGGCACGCGTGCACGGAGTAGCTGGGAGCTATGCCTACCCGGGGCGCCGTGCGGCCACTGAGAGTCCTCTCTCTCTCTCTCTCTCTCTCTCTCTCTCTCTCTCTCTCTCTCTCTCTCACACACACACACACACACACACACACACACTCTCTCTCTCTCTCATACACACGCACACGGCAAGGAGAAACAAAACTACAACGCATGACTTCGGGCGGGAAAAAAATTCCAGAACGGAGCGCAGGGAGGGGAGCCCTCCCAGTGTTTTGCCGACGATGAGCACGAATGAATGGACGAAATGAGTGAATGAACTTTCGCGAGAGACGAAGTCCGGCGGGCACGCATAACGCTGCACCGCCGACGGCGAAGGGGAGGGGGTGCGTCAATGAGTGTGTACTCAATGAGTGTATCCTATTTTCGGGATTCGGGCGTGCTGCTGGAAAGTTGCGTGTGTGTGTGTGTGTGTGTGTGTGTGTGTGTGTGTGTGTGTGTGTGTGTGTGTGTGTGTGTGTGTCAGCTGAGCGGGGGAGCGGGGCCTCCGCTGGCAGCGGGTCTGTTTGCCGGGTTGACGGCACAGCGTATCTCGGACTGGCTGGTGGGGCTGCTATGGCATTCGGCCGGCCGCCGGACCCCGCCGGACCCCGCCGGCCCCCGCCGGCCCCCGCCGGCCCCCGCCGCCGTGCCGGGTAGCCGCGCCGGGCAGCCGGGCAGTCGTGCAGTGCGGTGCAGCAGCTGCAGCAGCTGCAGCAGAGGCGGATAGTGTGCGGCCCGCGGCGCCGAGCCAACGCCTCTGGACAGTGTCTAGAGTCTGGGCCGCTCTGAAGAGGACGGGCCCCCGGAAGCTGGGCGGCGGCGGCGGCGGCGCGCCCGCTCCGCCTGCTCTGCTGGTGATGCCCCGCTATCAGCTGCCGCCGCCGCCGCCACCGCCGCTCCCCGCCCCGGCGGCTCCGCTGCGAGCCCTCTGACGCTGTGTCGTGTCGTGCCGCCGTCACGCCTGCTTCGCGGGGTGTCTGCTTTGGGGGTCGCCCTTTTGAGGAGATCAGCCCAAGTCCCCTGACGGCGGCGGCGGCGGCGGATGCGACAAACAACGGTCATTCGATACGGGACGATACCCTGCCGCCTACCGCGCCGGCCCCCGCGCCCCGCGGCCGCGGGGTGGCACGTATCAACTCCTTCGTTCGCTTCCCGTGCCTGCGGCTGTCAGGGGTGGCATTTCATCCCTCGCGCTCTTTCGGTGAGGAGCAAAACAAAATGCGGCAACAAGTGCGTCTGTCGCGGGCCGCCGCGGCCTCGTGCGTTACGGACGGCCCCTCGCCGGAGCGGGCAGGACAGGGGATCCCGGGCGGGCCTCAGGCGGGCGTCGGTCCGGCGTGTTTCCCCATCGGAGGCGATGGTCGCTCCTTCGCAGGACGCGGCCAGGATCCGGACACTCCTCCCAGGAGATTTCCTACGGCGTTCTGGTCCGACACACTCACTTTCGCACCGTGCGTGAAAATTCCAATGGCAACTTCGATTTATATCGTTTTAAATTTTGTTTTCGGGTGTGGAGAGGGTGTATGGAGGGGAGAGAGCTTTTGCTAGCGCACCCCTCACGCAGTGAGCCATTCAAGAGCACATGCCGCGCGGCAGCGATGCGTGGACACACGTCACCTTGTGCAGCGTACCCTACTTATAAACCCATTTGAAGCGCGGTACGGCGGCGCGGCGCCGCACAGCTGGCCTAGAATTGTCACAGTGACATCGCCGCGGCACGGCCGCCACGGCAGGCAGGGCAGGCACGGCAGGGCGCTGGTTAGAATAAAGCGGGTCACCGAACCCGCGCGCCGCGGGGCGCCGCGGAGCACCACAAGCAGGGCACGCGGGAGGACCTCCCGATGCACGCCACGGTCACACACACACACGCACACACACACGCGCGCGCACACACACCGCTTACCTCTCCTACTGCTCTGCACCGAGGTGTTGCGTAGACTCCCCTCGTCGCCGCACCGCCGCCGAAGACCCTCGCCGGGGAGCTCGCCGCTCTGTCCGGGGCGCGCGACGCACGCGAACCTGAAGCAGTGCACGGTGCACCACGACGCCGACGCTCGGAGGCACGAGGCAGATCTGGTACCGTCCGCGACCGGAGCGGCTGTGGTACTCCTGCCGCTTCCCTTCCCGCGTTTGTATTCGTACTCCGCGCGGCACGGCCGCCCCGGCCCCCGGCGGCACCGCTGCCGGCCGGCCGGCCACATGCGGCGGGAAGGGGGAAGGGGAGGGGAGAGCGGGAGAGCGAGCGAGAGGGAGGGAGAGGGAGAGGGAGAGAGAGAGAGAGAGCGGGAGAGAGGGGCGTTAGCAGCCGTGCAGCACGCCCGCCGCTGCATCACGGTCGCCGAGGAGCACAAGCAGAACGACGTCCGCGTCGGACGGGGGACAGACCCGGGGGCCTAACCTAACCTCGGCCCTACAGTGCTTACAGCTAGGCTTACAGCTGGGCTTACAGCTGGGGCTTACATCTCGACTTACAGCGTCTACAGTGTACGGGGCGACTCGGAGAGCTGACTGACTGTGTTGCTGCCGCCCTGTACAGTCGCCCAAACACGCCAATACTTAGGTGTCGTGCATGGCGCGGCGGCGCATGGACAGGTAAATTAGAGATACAGTAGAGAGAGAGAGAGAGAGAGAGAGAGAGGAGAGAGAGAGAGAGAGAGAGAGAGAGAGAGAGAGAGAGAGAGAGAGAGAGAGAGAGAGAGGGGGGGGGGGAGAGATCGCCTAGTGCAGGTGTGCCCAGCCTCCTTGCAGCCGCAGGTCTCCGCCTCCTCCGGCTTTTCCGAGAGACTCATTCCATCTGATGGGAACGGCGCTCAGCAGAGAGGCGGAGCGACTCATCTCTCTCCTCTGGCTGTATTTGCCGCCAATCCCGATGCACAATTTTTGTGCACCCCTCCCCTCGGGCAAAAAAAAAAATTAAGCAAAAAAGGTGTTGTGGGACGATGCACATGATAAGTTTTCTCTCAGTCGGGGCCTGTGCATGTGCTGGAGCGGAAGGAGGGCCACCGTCCAACTGTTTGCTGCAGGCGGAGAGTGGTGCGGGTTGCCTACATTAAGGACCCCCGGATCCGCAGCTGGGCCTGTGTGGACAAGCGTGTCAGCCCGCGCTGCTGCTGCCCGCCCCCCTGCGGCCCTGCGGCGTCCGGGAGGCCGCCCGCCCGCCCGCCCTCCGCCGCCGCCCCCGCGCGTGTGGGACACGGTTTTTGTTTTCTGTTGCACACAGCAGCAGCCTCTTTTGCAGGAGCGCAGGTGCCGCGGCCACGCCCGAGCGGCTCGGTTCCCCGGCAGCAGTCTAGTCCTGGCGTTTATGTTTCGCCGCTGTCACGGTCACGCTGGCCGCTGGCCGCGGCACGGCGCGGAAGGCGCCGCTCGCCGCCGGGGGTGGCATCACTCCCTCGCCGCCGCCGCCGCCGCCGCCGCCGCCGCCGCCGCCGCCGCCGCCGCCGCCGCCGCCGCCGCCGTTACGACCGCTTGTCTTGTGCCGCCGCCTGCCGCTTGTAAAAGCACAGCTATCTTCTATGACACGCTCCGTCAGGCTCCGCATCTCGCGAGCAGAACCGGGAGTGACGAAGATGGGAGATACAGAGGAGGGGGAGGAGGAGGCGATCAGCGCTGTCGACGCGCCTCACAGGACTCACACAATCTTTTTTGTTTCTTGTAATGATTTTGAAAAGTCTTACACGTGGTTTTTGCGGACTCCCTGGGCGCAGTCAGGATTCCGGGAACCTCCTGCACGGGCCGACCCCCCGGACTCGGATCGGACGGACATGACTGTTCCGATACGTCGATCGGACGTCACTTCTAAGGATGTATAGCATCCACTGACGCAAACGTTTTGTCGGAGTCCTGAGTTTAATCGGGCCGGCCACGCTAAGGGAAGCCCTCCTCTCGCGTGTCGCGTGCCGTCACGCCCCCCCCCCCCTCCTCCTCCTCTCCTGCGGCGCATACACACGTCCGCCACGTCTGCCGGCGCCCAGGATCCCCGGGGTGGCTCGTGTCATCGGCTCGGACCCGGAAGCTGCCGATCTGCGCAAATCCGACTCGGATAGAGACAGCCAGGTGCTGGGTGCTGGTCAGTTCCCCCCAGAGCCGGCGGCTCCGCCCGCACGTGGTGCAGCCAGGGACGGCCACAGACCCGCCACAAAGGTTGGGGGCGGGGGGGGGGGGGGCAGGACAACAAAGAATGAAAAGTTAAAAATGTGTGGTCGGACGCGCGCGGCGGGTGGCGGGCCGGGCGAGCGCCGCGCCGTCACGCGAAGGTCCCGCAATGATAGAGACAAAACCCTTCCCGCCCGGCCCGCCGGCCCCCGCCGGCCCCCGCCATGTTGTTGTTCGGTTTCGGAAACGAGCCTATTCTCTCTGCTGCTGCTCTCTCTTCGGCTCGGGCTCGGCGGCCGGGTAGGCAGGCGCTGCCGGTGTGCGCGCGCGCGTCGTGCGGGCCGGCCTACCGCGGCGCTCGCAGGCTGACTCCGTCTCCTCGGACCTCTCTCTCTCTCTCTCTCTCTCTCTCTCTCTCTCTCTCGTTCGCTCTCTTACGGAGCACCCCATACGTGCGACAGAGACAGCGCCACGAAAGCAGCGTCCGGACGCGGCGCGTCTCGCGGCAAAGGCAAAAAGACGCGAATCGATTTCCGGCCGCGTTCCGTTGGTGTGACCGGCGGCGGCAATGTCCCTGAGGCGTCGCGGCCCGCGGTGTCCGGCGGAGGCTGCGGGGGGCGCGGGGGGGAGGGGCATCCAGGCGACGGCAGCGTTGCGTACCCTTGTCCTGTGCGTGCGCGCCGTACTGAGTTGTGGTGCTGACACTCCGCCAGAACAGGAAATCAAAAACTGACTCCCCACTTCCCGCTCCCCCCCCCCCTCCTCCTCCTCTCCGGGGGGGGGGGGGGGGGGCGGGGGATCGGAAGTGCATGGCGACGGCGATACACTCCGTACTCGCCGCAGTGTCATTGCCTTGTGGCGTGTGTGTGTGTGTGTGTGTGTTGTGTAGTGCTGTTGTGGCGGCGACACGACGCAGCGTGCGAGACAAAATATGACCTGGTCCTGGCGGCGGCGGCGGCGGCAGCGGCGGCCAAGCACCTCCTCGCCGGGGCGGGGCCGGCCTCACTTCCCGGAGCCGCCGGCGCTCCTCCTCCGGCCTTGAACCGCCTTGAACCCCGACGCGGCCTTGCATGGCCGCGGTCAGCCGGCCGGCGGCGTCGGCTGCGGATCGCTTGCCGCGAAAATGCACGCCCGCAAACCAGTGGACCGGGCGGAGCAGGCGGAGCCCCCGCCGCCCCGACACCGCCCGCCGGCGCCGGTACCGGACCGGACCAGGGGGTACCGGACCGGCCCCGGACGGACCGTATGCGGAACTTTTCCGAGCGGCCCAACCGACAGCGTTTCCACTCGATTCCCGAAAAAGGGCCGCCCCTGGCCGCGCTTATCGGGCGGGCCACGCTGAGGCCCCGCCCCGCCCCGCCCCGCCCCGCCCCGCGGTCCCCGGCCGGGGCCCTCCAGCCCACCATGATCCGGCACTTTCACACGCCCTGGAGAGCACGGCGCCGAGCGCGTTTATTTGCATGCGTTTTTGCCTTGCGCAACGGTGGCAGTGGGTCAGGAGGATGGGTGGGGTGACGGTGACATGACAAGGAAGTGGCCTCGAGTTTTTGTAAAATCGACCATGACGGCCTTCCCTGCACAACGTGCGCCTCTACGGTGGGAAAAGGGAAGTAAGTCACAGACACAATTTTGTTTTAGTTAAAAATACAATAAATTATTTTTATTTAATAAAATACACAGGCTCAATACATAATATTAAATAACGGTAACTGCTTTTTGGATATTAAAAATTGAACTGAATTCGTTTTTAACATTTTTGTTGGTAGTCAGTCTTTTTGTGCTGCAGTCTGCACCGTGGTGCTCTCCTTTGTCATGACAGACAATGTGGACCAGCTTCAAGTTTTGAGAAGTGAACAAGAGAGTAAAGAAATACAAAGAATTGATATCTTCATTTTTCCGCACCGCTAGCTTTGCAGCTTCCAGAAGGGCTGGACCAATTCTTCTGGAACGTTCAATTCTGTCGACAGGGAGAATAGGTCAGATAAATTTTCACTACCACATTTAAAAGTCTTTTTGAAACAAATATTGACATTACCTATGATCTAAATTCCAAGTTGAAAAAACTATTCTGGCCTCTTTGCTCTCATAGGGATTTATTAAATGCTTTGAATTTCCAACTGCAGACAAATTATTCAGGTGTGAACAGTTGTCTTCGTTCCATTTTCCCTGACATTCAAACTGTCCGCTTTCATCACAATAACAATTTAGGTAACCATCATTCTGATAGGGAGAAAAACAAGACCAATAAAATTAAAACTCTATTATTTTGTAAAGGATAAAAATACACATTAAAATCCAAATACCTTATAAAATTTTCGACTGAAGTAACAGCCAAAATGGTTCACCTTCTTCAACCAGACTTTGAAATTGCTTAATGAGGTGTCTAACTTGGTGCGTGCCTTGGAATCTTGTAAATAGAGGGAGGACTTCTTAATATCATCTTGAGTTTTGTATAAGTATCCACGGATCCTTTCTTGACTCCTCCTAAACATAAAGTCCTCTTTGGTAGAAGCTATAGTATCCAACCCTTAACACACACACACAAAAAAGTCAGAACACCATTTCTAAAAAAACAACAAAAGGAGGAACGAAGAATTACCTTCAAACCACAATGGATCCTCTTCTTTTTTGCTAAGTTTAGATCTTTCTTGAGATGATTGAGATTCTATTGCTGATGATACATCTCTTATTTTAGCTTTCAGATCTTGACTCATGAAGTCTGCAGCCATTTTCCCAACATTTAAATAATCCTTGTGCACTGAACAAAGCATGTTGTACAATACTTCATAACCTGCAATCAACATCAAATCAACATCTTTAATTAATTTTGAATACAAAAGTACACAAAAGAAACACAGGAAAATGTACAGACCAACTGCGACAGGTTGGTCCGGTGGTGACAGAATGAAGAGTGTCTGTGGTGGCAGAGTTTTAAAGTACTCATTTTCATCTACAATGGTGCCATCTTGTAAGTGAACAATTACATTTGTTGAGTCCAGCTTCAAAAGAAAACCATACTAAGATTTTGTAATCAATCAAAGATTAAAATAAAGAAATGTGTAAAATAAGGTTTCACGTACCATTAGTTTTAAACAGCCTTTCTGCTTCAGCTGATCAAAAGATTTGCAAGCTATTCCACATATCCGAGATCTCTTCCAATCGGTGACCTTGTACCCATTCATTTCCTGAAATATTAACGAGTTTGTAAATTTGTGAACCAGGAAGCCTTGAACACAGATGACACACATTCATGGGCAATATGCTACTCGTATCACGAATACGAGTTGAATAAAAAAGGAAGAAAGTATTTTTTATGAGATACTAAAATCCGTCTTATGTTTTCTACCTTCAAGAATGAATAGCATCACAGTTTGGAACTCAACAATCCTTCCCCCAAAAACGATGACAGAAGAAACGGCTGCCCAGCTGATTCTGCTATTCTGTAAGCCCGCCACCGAGCTCTTCCGTGCCAAACTCCCCGCGCCAAACAATTTCAGAATACATGTTAACAATTTTTTTGTTTTCGGTCCTAAAAAGTAATGACCTGACATTGGATGAATGAATAAAGAATATCAGAAAATCTATGGTGCTCGAAAGAACCCGAAACCAACTTTTGTTTTTAATCCATCGAAACCGTCAGGTTGGTATGAAATCGACACGTTTTAGAGAGAGCGCGGCAAAGCGGCCCGCGGCGCCGACGACTACTTTGAATCTGCAAATGGTCCCGCTTTCGCCGTATGCCTCTTGTGGGGCTGCCCGGTTAGTGCGGATCGTGTGTACACGCACGGAACTTGCGTCCGCGTGCGGAACCTTGCGGATTTCCGCTAATATCACACGAAAATTGCCAAACCTGTTTATTTTCGGATGGGGGCTGGGGGCTGGCGGTACAGGGGAAAACGGTTTGGACGCCAACTCAGAGGCCGGACGGAGCAGCGAGTCTGTGTAGTAAAGTCGTGCGCGTGCGTGCGCGCATGCATCGGCAACTAAGATGAAGCCAAATTAGCAGGCATTTTTTAAAAAAATATCAACCGTCAAAAATGCCAGGATGCTAGTACAGGACTTCAGAAATCTCACCAGTCTGATTAGGATTTTTTCCCAGATTAGTTAGTTATCCAGAGACAATTACGCCCCCTCGCAAATACCGCTTGGATCTGTCCACGCTAAGGGCAACCATCCAGGCCCATCACGATCGGACACAGCCCCCGGCAAGGTGCTGGGAACGGAGCCACCTAGCCGCTTGCGGGGTCAGGGTGCTTTATTTACTTGGCACAACCCCCCCCCCCTCCCGTCCCCACAGGTGACGAAGAGACCGCCCAGACATCATGGTCCGGTCAGACGGTATCAGCCGCGGGCAAAGCGCGCAGCAGTCGCACGGTGGCGCCATCTCGCGGCGCCGAGGCACAACATCCATGAAGTTTGGTGTCGAGGTAGTCGTGTAAGACCAACAGAAACGCGCCGCGCGAGAAGTCGGCTGCCAGTTGCACGGTGGCGCCCTCTGGTGGCGGCCACCTGTAACTGAGTTGTACCGCTGGCCGCCACCAGTGAGAATCATAAGATTAATGCGAATTTGGGTGTGCATTACGAGATGCTGAGATATGAAGAATGTACGAAGTATTGGTTGCCTCATTAGTTAAAGACTAGTTAACGGCGGTGCCCTGCGAAACTGAGTCTAATGGGGGCGACACAGGACGCATGACGCATGTCCTGCTATCCGTGTGAGTCGCGAGGCAGCGGCGCGCACTCGCGTAGGGAAGCCCGGCCGGCCGCAAGCCTGCTCCCGCCAGACGACGCGAGTGCTGCCCCCTGTGAGGCGACGCCGTGAACCAAGCGGAGAGGGGGCTGTGGGCGGGGCGCTCCCCCCGCCGTACGGCCCCCGCCCCGGGGCCGGGGCCGGGGCTGCGGGCACGGAGCGCGGCAGTCAGTAGCTGGCTAGCCGCGGCGCCGACGACACACGGCGAGACCTACCCCTATCGCCCCACACCCCCCGTCGTCTGACGCTCGCCCGCCCCGACACCACCGCCGTCAGCGTGGACCTGTGCTGTGCGACGACCATGGCCGACGCCAAGTTCGGGAGCGCGGGCAAGGCGGCCGGCCTGGAGATATGGCGGGTGGAGGTGAGCTGACAGGGCTGGAGCGGCAGCTGGTGTCACCCTCTGGTGACGCCGGATGACGCTGGAAAGACCGGGGAGGGGAAGACGTCTTCCGGGTTCCAAACGGCGTGAGGCGCGCACGCCGTCGTCCAACAGGTGTCCAGGCGCCGCGGAGATTGATTTGCCTGTATCGCGTCGAAGGGATGCGGGACGCCGACGGCGGCCTCCCCTCTACACCGCACCCCCGCGCCGCGGAGCCCCCGAGCCCCCGAGCCCCCGAGCCCCCGAGCCCCCGAGCCCCCGAGCTCCCGTGCAGGCGGCTCTGCTTAATTTCCTTCCCCGAGATTTCGCAGCCCTGTGGCCTGGCCCGTAGCCGCCTCTGGCTGCCTCTGGCCGTGGTGTCGCTGACCCGTCCACCCCCCGTCCACCCCCCGCAGTGGCGCCGTCTGGACTTGGCCGGAGCATGACATCCCTCCCCAACTTACCCCCGCCGCTCCCCCCCCCCCCCCTCAGGGGGCCCCCACCCCCCGCATTGTTCTCTGTCCGTCTTTGCTGTCCTTCAGAATATCGCGTATCGCCACCCTTCTCAACCCCCTCCCCGCCCCCCTTCACACCACCCCATAACACCTCCTCGGTGATCCTAGAGACGTGGACTCGCCGGGAGCGGCGGCAGTGGCGGCCATCGTCCACCCTCTCCGACCAGCCTGGCATGGCATGGCATGAGCGCCGCGCACCGCACGCGCGGCTCCCACTCCCACGGTCCCGTCCTGCCTCTCGTGCCGCGGCCGGTGCCGGCTGCCGGGGGCCGAGGAAACAAGTCGCCAGTGCTTTGTCAAAAAATGCCCTCTGCGGCGGCCCGCTCTCCCCCGGGCCCCGTCCTCCCCGTCGGGGAAAACTCCGCCACTCCTTGACGTGTCTCCACGGACTCCGCGAGCGAGCACGGCAGCTGTATCGACCTCCCTATTGACTGGCACATGACCAACAAGTTGCCCGCGGCAGTTTCAGCTGACCGATTCCCAGGGAATGCGACAGAGAGGCCCTCCACCAGGCGCGCCCGCGCCCGAGTCGAGTGTCACGGGGCGCACGCACCCATTTACAGTATTTAGCTGGCAGCCTCGGTCCGCCCGGCGGCACTCGACGCCTGCCGGGTAGAGAGACTGGGAGTCTCTCTAGTGTCGGGTACAGGCGGTAGGCAGCCGCGCCACTCGTCTCGCACGCGCGTCGTGCCGGCCTGCAGGGACCTGTAGTTGCATGCCTGCGCCGAGCTCCGCAGAGACGTCCGTACTTAAGTTTGGCCGGGAGTAGTTTTTTCCTCGAGGCGGTGTGTGTGTGTGTGCCTGTGTGTGTGTACGCGGAGACGTCGCGGTACGCAGCGCGCGGCGTTCTCCGGCCAGCCGGCCGCGGGTTCGGCGCCCGGAGAGAAAAGCCCCCCCCCCCCCCCCCCCCCCGCCCCGCCCCGCCCCACGGTTACTGCTCTGCTCGCGATGGGAAAGCGACGGCAGTGGCATGAGTCACCGGGCCGCGTACTTACCGCGCGGTCATGCGGGGCCGCCGCCGCCGCCGCGTCCTCCCACTGTCTCTCACCTGCACGACACTCAGCGCAGCGTCCTGCCACCGCCCCTTCCCCTCCCCTCCCCCCACTTCGTACACCTTTTAATGATCTTCATCATCATCATCATCATTTCTGCGTCGTTGTGTTCCTTGTTTTGTATCTCGACGTCGCTAAAAGGGCGGATGCACGGGACGCGAGCTGCCCTTTAGCCGGTGGGACACGGGTGAGACGCGGGCGGCACGGCGGGCTAAGCGGCGCGCGCCCCGGCCGCGTCCCTGCAGGCCTTCGCCACGACGAGCAAGGCCAGCAAGGCGAGCCGCCGCCCTGGGCGCGAGCGAGTCGCGTAGCCGGCAGCCGGCAGCCGCGCTAACCAGGACCCTCCTTTGCCCCCCAAAAGGCCCCCGCCGCGCGCGGCCGCCGCCGTGACTTTTGACGTCGGGCTGCTAGGTGAGCCTCCCCGGTGGGGCCGCTCGCCGCCGAGGCCCTGAACCCCCTCGCCAAGGACGCCGAGGGCGGGCGGAACAGGAGCAGGGTGCCGCTCGCATAATGGATGACGCCCTACTGCTCTTTCTCTGAGCGACGCCGCCGCCGGGCCGCGGTAGGTGCGCGATGGCCGCGAGGGCGTGTGTCGTGCCCCCTCCCTCTCCCCGGGAGAATAAATAAATAAACAAAGCGCCTTATTGCTGTCGTGTTTGTAATCTGGATGCGACCATGTTCCATATTCTTTAGACTTTTCTTCTAAGCGCGTAGAACGGCGGTCCGCTTTTTGCCGAGTCTTGGCAGTCTTGGCGCCGCTGCGATCTCCATCGCCCCCCTCCCACCCCTACCCCGACTGCTGCTACCCCTGCCGTTGTGTAGCGCCCCCCCCCCTCCCCTCTCCCCATATCATGCACCCTTGGGGGTGGCTGTGGCACAGTTTGAGCGCGCTATCCCCGTCCTTGTTGCTCCCACTGGCGTTGCAGGCGCGGCCCCCGGAAGGCTTTGCTTTCACTGCGCAGACTCCGGAGAAGAGAGAAAGAGAGAGGGAGGGAGAGAGAGAGAGAGAGAGAGAGAGAGAGAGAGAGAGAGAGAGAGAGAGATTTTACTGAGTGCAGAATTATTCAGCGAAGGGCGGGCATGGAGGTTGGGCTCGTCACCCGTCTCAGGTTGGTCGGGCCGGCCGGGCCGGGCTCTCCCGCGGCCTCCGTTCCCGTTTCTTTCTGACGTCGGAAGGGGGTGACTGGGCACCGCGGGAAGCTGCGAGTGCGAGTGAGAGAGACCGCGTCACTCGGGTCGCGGGCGTCACGGAGTGGGCCGTGACTCACCTGGTGAGGGTCTCCCCGATCAGCTAGCGGCGGCGGCGGTAGGGAGTCGGGATGCGTGCGAGGTGTTATCGCCTCGGACGTCACACACACACACACTCACACACGCACTCACGCATTCACGCCCGGACACGTCAGAGTCGCCATTCGCGTGTCCCAGACCCCCCCTGCGAATCGCGGCGAGATACAGGCACAAGGGCCGCGGTCTGTTTTATCTCATGTGTTTGTCGCCTCGGCTCTGCGGCGATAGAGCCCTGGCGGGGGGGGGGGGGGGGGGGGGGGGGGGCATCTGCGTGTCCTGCGGCGCCGGGTAGCTCTGGAGATACGCCGCGTCACCGGCGCCTAGCCGCTGCGAGCTCTACAGAAGGGCGGCGGCGTCACGTCCCGTCAGGTCACCTTACGTCACGTCACGCCGAGTCGTCACGACTCTTAAAACCGGACAGAAAACAGAGTCCCCGCGCGCGTCGTCAGCGGTCCTGATGTTCGGCCCCGGAAAAGGGAACTGTGTCGGGTCTGCTGCAACGACGACCTGGCTGCGCGGCGGCGGCGGAAGGGAGGGCGTTGTCCGCTCCCTGAGGCCCCGGGTCCCGGGTCCCGGGTCCCGGGCCTCGGCGGGCGGGGCCCGGCTGTCGATGGATGTGCAGGGCAGGCCGGCGCTGGGCGTGGCCGGGGCCGCCGGGGCCGTCCGGGCGCCCAGAGGCAGCGCAGGGCTCGGCGCCGTTGAAAGGTCAGCGCTCTGGACACAAATGGACGGGGCGGCCCCTGGATGGCACTTCACCCCCCGGCGATCGCCGCGCCGCCCCCGGGGCGCCCGGGCCAGACGCGCCTGCTCGTTAGGCAGCGCCGACAAGCGGCTCGCACGCGTGCCGCGCGGGCTGGCCTACCCCGGCATCCGCAGGCGCCGTGCTCCGCGGCAGCTCCGCGTCGCCGAGAGGAAAGCCAGGAGAGGAGGGAAAAAAATTAGATTGCGAAATAGGTTGTGATCGATCTAGCGGGCGCGGGTGCGGCGGACTTCCCTTGGGCGTGTCGGGGCGACGCCGCGAATGCGGGGGCCTCCTGGGCCCAGCCGTCTGCTTCCGAACGTTCTCTGTGTGTGTGTCTGTGTGTGTGTTTGTGTGTGTTTTGCGTGTGTGTTGACGTTTATGCCATCGAATGGCGCGGGTGGTAGGAAGACCGAGTTGGCCGAGTCGAGCGCGCTGGGATATCTATTTCTCCCCGCTCGTTACGACGCGTTCCGTCCGCGGGGGAGATGGCCGTGAGCCACCGTCGGCCGCCTGTTGCCGGCCCCCGATGACGGGGCAGCCGGTCCTGCCGCACCGTGACGGCTGCTCCCGCTCCCAAACGCGCCCTCTCTCACTCCCGCCGTTCTCTGTTTCAGAACTTCGACCTCAAGCCCGTGGCCAAGAACGACTACGGCAAGTTCTACACCGGCGACTCGTACCTCGTGCTGTCGGTAAGTGGCGGCGGCGGCGGAGTGCGGCGGCCGAGACGCGGCCCAGAGGCTGCGCGGCAGAGCTGAGCAACGCCCCCCGTTCTATCTGTGTGTTGCAGACGAAGAAGTGCGGCGGCCTGTTTGGGGTGGGCAGCTTCAGCTGGGACATCCACTTCTGGCTGGGCGCGGAGACTTCGCAGGTGAGGCGGGGAGCGAGTGGGACAGAGAGCGGTAGGTCACGTGGGCTCCAACCAAAGTCAGTCGCTCGGCCCTCACGCCCCCGGCTTCACAGCGACAGGTGCCCCGCTCCCGCGGTCGCGACTGGCCGCGCGGGGACCGCGGGGGTCTCGTGGCCGACAGCAGACACCTGACGGCCGCGCCATCCGCATCCGCTTGTGTGTGTGTGCGTGAGGGGGGGGGGGGGGGCACCGCGGACAGGGGCTGCTGCACGGCTGGACGCGGTGGCGGCATTACTGCCCAAACCCCGCTGCGGTTTTCCTCAGAGCTCTGCAAACGGGTGGGTTTTTCTGACCCGACGTGCGTCTTAACACCTGCGTGTGTCGCAATCACTGACAGGTATTGCGAGACACAGTGAGGGGCGAACATTTCGGGTGAGCTTCGCGGATCCCATTGGTATACGCTCTCCAAGGTCACGAAGCACTCTCCCCGAGCTGCGCCACGCCACGCCGCCGATCGCCTCCCGCGGGCAGCCCGGCCCCAGCCTCCCCCGGCGGCCGCGGCGCCGACCGCGACCGCATCCGTCTGCGGCGGCGGACCCGCCGTCGCCGTCGTCGCCGCCGTCGCTCTTCCGAGAGAATAAAAGAGAAAAGAGCTGTCCGAAGGGGCGAGAAAGAAGTGGCGAGCGCCCCCCCTGTAATGGCGTCGTCAGCGCCACGGCCGACTGTTTTATTTCCCGTCTGGCCTGGAGACAAACCATTTTTCGCCAAAGGCGGGGCGGCGGGACGGCGGCCCCGAAGGCGTCCATGGGGGAGGCCGGGAGCCTCTCGAGGGGTGCTTACAGGGGCGCCGCCGAGCTCGTCGGCCTGCCGCCCCGCCGCTTAAAGGGTTAACTAGCGTCGCTGTCGCTGCAACAGGCAACGGCGGCGGCAAGGTAGCCTAAGCCTGTTTGCGTTGCGTTGGCGCTATACCGGATAATGATTTCGTGAGACAGGTGTGTGTTGGGGGGGGGGGGGGGGGGGCGGCTCGGACCCGCGACGCGCTATCAGTGAAGAGGAGGACAGGTGAGAGGGGCTCTTATCTGCTTTCGGACGAGCTGCAGCGGCGGCGGGCCGGCGGCGCATGCGGGGGGCTGCCTGCCGCGTCCACCCGTCAGGTGGGCGTTGGGCCGCTGCGGGCCGCTGCCGAGGCCGCTGCGGGCCGCCCTCAACTGGTTGTTGATACCCCGAGATACGCTGTCAGCGCCGCGCGCGAGGCCATGCCGTACCATACGGCCGCGCTATCGCACCTCTTTTTTTTTTTTTGCTATTTATGGTCAAAGTGCCGCTAACGCTAAGCAGAGGCGAGCGATTAACATCGAGCGGGTGTTTCAAGGGGATGGAGGACGTCGAACACTGTGGAACACTGCTGCTGCTCGACGACGGCGGCAGGCGCGGCACGGCTGTCGAAGTGCTGCTCAGCCGCACGTATGACAAATAGCGCGCGCAGTCCTCCAAACGGATGCAGTATTTTCGCGCGGTGTCGTCCCGTCCGGCAGGAAGCTCTCGGACACGGCGGGCGGCGGGCAGCGGCAGGGCGTGGCGGGGGCCGTGCGGTGGGGTGTCCCTGGACAGCCCAAGGGCGGCGTCAGCACCCTCGATCATTTATCATGACGGCCAAGCCCGGCCTAGCAGGTCTAGCCGGACTAGCCTGGCCTAGCGGGCCTAGCCCAGCTCCCCCGAGACACGCCGTGCTCACGGGGTGGCCGGGGCCTTCACCCCCGTGCGTCGCTATTAGGCATATATAGGGGGGGGGGGGGGGGGGTCGTGCGGCAAAAACACGCAAGAGTCGCACGAGGCCAGCAGGGCGATTCCAAACACAGTCTTCTCGGGTCTCTCTCTCTCTCTCTCTCTCTCTCTCTCTCTCTCTCCGCTTATGAAGCACACCACGAGTGCGACGGAGACAGCGTAGCGCTGCGAAAGCCGTGTGTTCGCGAGGCACCTCTGCCCGCAGCTTGTGGGCGAGCAGATAGCGCGACGCACCGGAACGGGGCCGGAGCAGCCCGCGCCGCAGCGAGGCGCCCCCCCCCCTTCCACCCCCCCCCCCCCCCCAGCGGCACCCGTTCCTCTATTTGTCACCGAGATCAGAGAGCGACGCTGGGGTTGAGGACGGTGTACTGTACGGCGTCGCGGGGGGCGGGGCTGTGGCGCCGGCGCCTCCGCAGCATCCCGCACCCCGCGATCGAGGCCGAGACGACGCGGGGCCTCTAGTCGTCCTTCACCACGCCGCCACCTGTGCTGTCCTGCCCCCCCCTCCCCTCCCTCCGCGGCCCCCCCGGAATGCCTCCGGCTTCAGTCCAGCCCTCGTCGCCCGCAGCGCCCCAAGTTCTGTCCCTGGCGATGCCAGCGGATGACGCGCCGCGCCGAACGTAATTTGTGCGCGTCGAGGACTACCAGGCGGCTGCGTCCGAGCAGTTCTTTCCGTACCTGTCTCTGTCTATCTCACCCCCTGTTGTCGGGCGCCCCGAGAGTGCAAGAGAGAGAGAGAGAGAGAGAGAGAGAGAGAGAGAGAGAGAGAGAGGCAGGGCTACGAAGGCACTGGCCGGACTCGGCTTAACAGGCCGCCATTGAGCTTTGCCAGCGCCAGCAGCAGCAGCAGCACCCCATCTCCATCATGTCCTCCGCTTGGCGCCCAGCCCCGCCCCCGTGAAGGTCAGCGAACACGCACTTGTGCCGATTTCAAGGCCAGAGACTGCGGCAAGCGGAGGAGAGAGGGAGAGAGAGAGAGAGAGAGAGAGAGAGAGAGATAGAGAGAGAGAGGGGGGGGAGAGGGAGAGAAGGGGGTAGACAGGGAGAGAGAGAGAGAGAGAGAGAGAGAGAGAGAGAGAGAGAGAGAGCACGTAACGGGACATGTTGCCCATCTCCCCCGCATTTTATTCTCTCTTTTTTCCCCACCCCTATCCGGCCATGGCCACATTAATCTGATTTATTGCGGAGGTCCTGCTTGTTTCCGCATCCGGATGCGACGGCTGCCGGCGTGGCGCCGCAGTGCCGCAGGGCCGGAGCGTCGGCGGTACTCGGTCGGTACTCTGATTCCGAACACTGCCTTCAGGGCCTGTACCCCTCTCGCTCTCTAAATGGGGCACTGCCTGTCCTTGTTGAGCCATAGGCCCCGCGGGTGCGACAGAAACAGAGCTATACATTATATTCTTTCTATTCGGAATCGGCCGGGCCGGCCCCGCGGCGCGCCCCGCCGAGCAGGCCGAGGTGGTGCATGCCGTGCCGTCGTCGGTGCCTGACGGCTGTGCCCGGCTGTGCCGCATCTGATCATCTTGCTCGACTGGCGCCTTACACTGCCGCTCCAGCCCCCCACCGCCTTCGCCAGCCTGCCGGCCTTGTTTGCGAGGCCCTCGTTGTGGCTCGGGGCCGCCGACGTCGACACAGCGGGGGGAGTCACTCTAATTGCGACACTCTCGTCCTCACCCCCTGCAGGACGAGGCCGGCGCCGCCGCCGTCTTCTCCGTGGAGTTGGACGACTTCCTGGGCGGCGGCCCCACCGAGCACCGCGAGATCCAGGGCCACGAGTCTGACCTCTTCCTCTCCTACTTCAAGTCTGGTGAGTTGCGGCTTCTTTCTCTGTCGTTTCTTTTCGCGCCGTCTCTTTGTACCCTGGTCTGCATAGGATGAGGGGGGGCGGGGAGGTGGAGAAGCCCTCACTGCCCCCTCCCCCTCCGCCGGCACACAGCAGGGTGCCCGCTGAGTGCATAAAACTGTCGTGTAAACAAACCCGGCGCGTGGCGCGTGGCGGGGGGAGCACCACCCCGAGTGCCCCTTCACGTCACACGGCCGCGCGCCGGGAGGTTGCTAAGGAAGGCCGGCGCGCCGCCGCCGCCGTGTCGGCGCCGGGGGAGTCGTCTGCTCCGCTCCCTCTCCGCTTCGCCGTGGGAAGACGATCCCGCGGCCTGTCTTTTAACGCCAACTTCCACGTGTGCTGAGCGCGCCTCCGTGTCCGCAGGCATCCGCTACCTCCCCGGGGGCGTGGCCTCGGGCTTCAAGCACTTCGACCCCTCCAACTGGGAGAACGCGCTGTACCAGGTCAAGGGCAAGAGGAACGTGCGGGTCAAGAAGGTGAGGCGGGGCGGCGGCGTCTGTGGCGCGAGCCTTCGGAAACATGACGATAACAAATACGGTGTGATGATGGCTTCATTTCCAGTGGTCGAGAACAAGTAATTATGTGTTTTAAAAATAAGCAAAATCGACAGCAGAGTGGCAATCGCGTGCTCTTCCTCGATTCACGTGTAAATACACCTCACGAGCGGGCAGGACAAGTGGGCGACGTCACACGCCCCTTCTATGCCGTAGGAGCGCTCATGCTTGATGCCACAGTACCGGGGGAGGGTGTACCGGGGTGACAGGATTCACTTGGTTTCTCTCGTCAGGTTGGATACCTTAAATGTTTCAGTGCGGTCGTTCGAGTATAGGACGGACCCCCTCGTTCTTTTGCCGGCATTTGCATTTTTTTTAAAAAAATGTTGAGGTGCGATTTGTGACAGAGGCCGTTTGAGGATCGGTAAGAAAAAAGTCCCGTCCAGTTCCGTATATTTAAGTTTGACAGCTTTGTGGCTCCCCCTACCGACCGCTTTCGGTGTACATAGACTTCACGTTCTTAGTTTTTCGTCCTAGTTGTTTTAGACTCGGTGTTTATCTGTGTATTCGCCATGATCTAGGCAGATTAGTAATGCTCTGTATTTTGCTATCTCCCTCCATTTGCTCACGGTGCCCGCCAGGAAGATGTAAGTATCAACTCCGTGACCAAACTGTGCATCTGTTGATTGAGTAACTTACCTGTCTGTACAGGTAGTCTGTACAGGGGGTCTGTACAGACCTATGTAGAGAATTTGATAATTTCCTCATCCTCCAATGCCATTTGATAAGTTGACTTCTCTATTCTCCACCTGAGTATGCCTCCTCGCTCTCGGCTTCCTGGCATGCCTCTCGCTGTAGCGTCCTAGTCTTTATTTATTTCTGTGTATTTTTATGACCTCTCCAATTAATCTGCCAGTCGGCCGGTCCTGTTTCCCCGCCCGGCATTACTTTGGAGGACACACACACACCGCCCAGCACGCATCTCGCATCATTTTCGTAGCGATCGTTTGATGCCTGTCACGTATCGTATATTCAGTTTATAATGGTAGTTTTGGTAGTGGCGTATATTAGCGACACGGCGTCGTCGCGTTGCGTGTCGTGGAGGTCGAGTGCCAGAGTAGATTAGCGACCGTGATAAACGCGCGCCACAGCCGAGGGCACGGCTGGAGAAGGTGTGCAGGGCGCAGCAGGCGCAGCCTCGTGTGGTGCCGCCGCTGCCGCCGCTGCCGCCACTGCCGCGGTGCCCACGCGATGCTCATCTGTCGGCCCGCAACCTCCAATCGATAGTGGCACACGGGGCCCGCCTGTGCCTGACCCCTGCTAGAGAGGCTAGAGACCCCGAGTCTCTCTACGGCCGGCCGGCCGGAGCCGTGCACGAATCACGTAACAGCCCGGCGTGGCGGCGTGTAATCAGGCTCCTATCGCGGCATGCTATCGACCGGAATGCTTTTCGTACGCCGCCGCCGCGGCACTTGACCGCGGAAAACCCGCCCCGCATGGACGTGGGGGCGGCGCGTCCTTGGCGTGCGTGCCTGCTGCTGCCGTGCCGTGCCGTGCCGCGGGGTGGGTAGGCAGGCCCGCTACACCGGGGTGTGCGCGGGTTGCCTACCCTCCTCGGCGCCCCCGCTCCCCCCTGAGCCTACGCTGACTGTTGTTGCTCGTCCCGCCCGACCAGGTCGAGGCGCACATCTCGTCCATGAACCGCGGCGACTGCTTCATCCTGGACACGAACCACGACATCTACGTGTACGTGGGCCGCGGCGCCAAGCGAATGGAGCGCATCCGCGCCATCAGCGCCGCCAACATGATCCGCGACCAGGACCACGGCGGCCGCTCCCGGGTGCACATCGTCGGTGAGTCCCCCGTCCTGCTCCGGGCCCCGCCGGCCCCGCCAGCACCCACCCGTTTGACCGCCCTGCGTGTGTGTCCTGGCAGACGAGTTCAGCGACCAGGCCGAGGTGGACACCTTCTTCGAGAGGCTCGGCTCCGGCTCGGCGGACGAGGTCGCCGACGAGGAGTCTGGCGGCGAGGACGAGGAGTTCGAGATCAACGAGCAGGTGAGTGTCCGCTGCGCGTTAAGAGGCTCCCGTAGTCCCGGTGACTGACCCCCTGCTCCGCACTGTTGCAGGAGGAGATCTCCCTGTTCAAGGTGTGCGAGGGCCGCAACGAGCACGTGACGGTGGAGAAGGTGGGCCAGTACCCGCTCAAGCACGGCCAGCTGGATAGCAACGTGAGTGTATGTCTTCTGCGTGTTGTGTGCGGCGGTGGTGGTGATGGTGGCGGTGGCGGAATTGGCCAGGCCAGGCCAGGCCATGCAGCTGAGCGGGCTCTGAGACTGCCGAGGCTGACGAGTGCCCGCTGCGCAGGACTGCTTCGTGCTGGACGCGGGCACCGCCGGACTCTTCGTGTGGATCGGGCGCAACTCCACCAAGAACGAGAAGGTGCAGGCCATGAACCGGGCGCAGGACTTCCTCAAGGCGCACAAGCGGCCCTGGTGGAGCAAGGTAGGCGGGGAGCGGGGACGGACGGCCGCACGGCCCCGGGCCGCGGCGGCGGCGGCGGCGAGGGCGGACCCTGCTGCCGCGGCGAGCCTGTAAGCGACGCTTCGCTTGCCCCCGCAGATCTCCCGGGTCGTCGAGAACGCAGAGCCGGCCGCCTTCAAGCAGTACTTCATCGACTGGAGGGACGCCAGCATCCTGCCCAGCGCCCTGAACCACGTCTTCTCGGCGAACAGGCTCAGTGGTACGGACCCCGCCTCCGGCCCCGGACTTCCCCACGATGCAGGGCAGCTGTTCACGGCTAACGTTTACGGTTTCCTTTTTTTTCAGCGGTCGGCATGATGGAGGAGGCCAAGGAGCTGCCCGCCGACGAGCTGCGGCGGCTGGTGAAGCAGGAGGGCCCCGCTGTGGGCTTCATGCCGGACCGGGGCTCCGGCCGCGTGGAAGTGTGGCGCGTCGAGGACTTCGAGCTGCAGCCCGTGCCCAGGGACACGTACGGCTGCTTCTTCGGCGGCGACTCCTACGTCGTCAAGTACGAGGCGCAGACAGGCGGCAAGGAGCGGCACGTCATCTACTTCTGGCAGGGCGAGACGAGCACGCAGGACGAGCGCGCGGCCGCGGCCATGCACGCCGTCAAGATGGACGACGAGCTGGGCGGACGCGCCATCCAGGTGCGCGTGGTGCAGGGCCACGAGCCGCGCCACTTCCTGTCCATCTTCAAGGGCCGCATGATCGTGTACCTGGGCGGCCACCACAGCGGCTTCCGCAACGCGCGCGACGAGGCCGACGAGCACTCGGCGCGGCCGGGCGTGCGCCTGTTCCGCGTGCGCGGCACCTGCTCCGAGGACGTGCGCGTGCACCAGGTGCCCGCGCGCACCGAGAACCTCAACTCGGACGACGCGTTCGTCGTCGACACCCCCAGCGACCTGTTCGTCTGGTTCGGCCAGGAGTCGAGCCCCGCCGAGCGCGAGGCGGCCGTGGCTGCCGCCAAGCTGGTGTCCCCCGCGGCCGGCCGCCGGCCGCAGCAGGTGCGCGAGGGCTCCGAGCCCGACGCGCTGTGGCACGCCCTCGGCGGCCCGGGCGAGTACACGTACGCGGGCCACCACAGCCAGCACCAGCACATGCCCGCCCGGCTCTTCCACTGTCAGATCACCCTCCGGGGCAAGTTCCGCGTCAACGAGATCGACAACTACAGCCAGGAGGTGAGAGTTGGGTGCCGGGGGCCTTCGAGGAGGCTGTCTCCTGTCTCGCGCCTCCTTATCTTCATGTCCTGTTTCTGCCCAGGATCTCGCCGAGGACGACGTGATGGTCCTGGACTCCGGTGACGAGGTGTACGTGTGGGTGGGTGACCGGTCGACGCAGAAGGAGAAGGAGCTGAGCTTGAAGATGGCCGAGGTAAGGGCGGCGTCTCCGGTGCCGACAGCGCTGCTGGGTGTAGCTGTGTGAGGGGAGGTGTACTGAGACCGCCGCGGCCTGTTCCAGGACTACCTCAAGCTGTCCCCAGTGCACAGGCACAGGGCCACCATCATCCAGATCAAGCAGAGCGAGGAGCCGGCAGGCTTCACGACCCTGTTCCCCGAGTGGGATGAGGACTTCTGGCAGGTACGAAAGACCAACCTGTAGGCCGTAGCGTTGGCAGTGTTGATTCGAGAGCTTTTGTGATTGTATGAGGAGATGTAACCGGTGGCCTGCTTAAGCAGTTGTGACTAACATAAAACGTATGCATGCTACTGCCTTGAGGAGGAAGATTTGCAGACAAATGTACAATATCAAAAGAAAATTATTATTTCTTTTTAGTTTTGTGGTAGTCATTAATATTAATTTTGTAAAGGTACAAATAAAAATGTACAGTGGGGATTTGCAAAATATTGGTAGTTTGTAGTTTTTAGAGAGAATGGGGTATGCTTAATTTCTTTAAATTCACACCTAAAAATTTAGATACATCTTAAAAAAGGTTCTAAATGCATGCCCTTAGACATTAGTTGAATATTTTTCCATTTGGCTCATGTTAATTAAAATTTATTTCTTCTGTCTTTAAACGAATTATTACAGTTTTGTGTGCTATGTAATGTTATAACAATGCATGTTTGTTCCATGTTAGACTTAAGTGATGAAGACTGATTAATAGGGGTCTGTAGACGATCCACTTTCTGCTGCTGCAACCTTTTCAAAGTCATGGAACCTGCTGTAAATGAGCATTGTGGTAATGTAGAAAGCATTTGTGCATCTTTTAAGCAGAGTTTTCAAGCTTGAATGCTGCTTCCAAATGTGTACACCGTAGAATTTTATACTCTGTTAAATGTACTTAATATCAATTGTAATACGGCAAAGATGCCCAATCTCCCTCTCTCTCTCTATGTGAAATTGTTCTGCAGGTACAACCTTCCTATGATGACATCAAACGGGAAATATTCGACAACAACCCTGTAGGTCTATCTGTTGATTATGGTGATGAAGATTATTGAACAAGTAATAAGCAAACAATGTAATCATTATCCTCATTCTCATGTATGCTTGATCAGCTCTAGTCCTCACCAAATAAGAATTATACTGAACTTTTCAGCAAAAGTGCACAAAAACTTTTTTATTTCTCACACAGGATAATTTGCAAGATGTTATGTGCTTTTATGACATGTAATTTGTATAATGTAAGACTGAAAGATCATAGTGTATGCAGGAAAGTTACAGAAAAAAATATTTGATTTATAATATATTTTAATGATCTTCCTTTACCAAGGACTTTTCTACATCACACTGTTGCACAGCTGTGCGAACACAGAAGAAAATCATTCTGAAATTTAAACTTAACACTTCTGAATTTCTCTTAAAGTTCTATTGTGCTACTTGATGTGGACATAACAATAAAAACAGATAATAAAATAAAAACAAATGCTACCTACAAGATAAGCTCATTTAAATTTATTTGAAATAATTAATTTAAACACACCTTCAAAATCACATAGCCTATGGCTAAAAGAGGATCAGATGTGTCTAAGAGATACACATGAAGGCACAGCAAAAAGTTCTCTAACACATAGATTACAACTACTTCAGTACATCTGATCACAACCAGTTGATGCTGTTAAAAGACTAGATGATGTAACTTTAGCGATAGAAAGTGAAAGAACGTTGTTCAACAGTGCTTATAAAATGATTATACAATAACTGAAGGTCGAGGAAAATATCCCTTTCCATAATTTAACACCTACACTATTTCTCTTCTTTTCCTTTTCAAAATAAAATCAAGGTGAGGTTCCTTGAAGGACACGTGAGCAGATGGATCCTCGGGTTCCAGGTTTTCTTCTTCAACCTATTCAAGTCAGTAAGACACTACGTTATTTGAAATTGCCGTTATATTGATGACACATACACAGTTAAGAGTACCAACCTGTGGAAAGTGAGATGAAAAATATTGTTCCAATTCATTTTTGACAGAGTGAAATGACCGTCCAGAAACTGCCCCAATATCTTTTAAAGAATCAAAACCAGGGGGAATAGATAACGGTGCATTATGATCAACACAAACAGAGCCTCTGAAAAATATACACAGTTGAATTGTAGCTGGTTAAATTAAAAATTGCAATACATTTTTATATAAGGGGAATTTTTAAGAAATGAATCTATACATACGGTGGGTTAAATTCAAACCCTGCATAATGCAAGACGTCCCTTCCTCGTTTTATAAGAGCACCCTCCACAGTTGATAAGAAATGGAGAGATGATCCATATATCAATGCAGCAGAACGAAGAGTGCGGCAAATAATCTTCTTTTTCTCAGGATCAAAATTCTACAGGGAGAAAAGAAGAAAAATGATTGAAAGCACTGGAGGGGCTTTTACCATATCGGAATTCACTTGGTTACCTGTACTGACCTGAAATTCATCATATCTTCCCCCAATTATGTGAGTTTTCAGGGCTGTCACATCCATGCAATCTTTGTCCTGATGGTAAACAAAAATAAAAATTGGATGTTCCAAAAGTAATTTTTAAACTTTAAAAAAATAGCAATAAATATTTACTGGATGATCAGGGTGAGCTGACAAAAATTTATTCATGCGTTTTGCGTAAATTGCATTGTACTGATCAGGATATTCTTCCGCATATTGCTTCATACAAGTGTTGATAGTTTTCATAAATTTGTCCAGAGTCAACCATATCTGCGATGGCTTATGCAGATCCAAAATAATGGCAACTGACACAGTCCTCCGTTCCTTTAATGGCGTGATTATGAGCTGCGGAATTACTGCAGAAAATGTTGTCCCACCACCAAGTTCCCAAAAGTTGCATGTGTCTTTTACCTGATAAGAAAAATTAAATCAGACTTGCTTGTTGCACTAAATAGTCAACTTAATAGATACATACTCCATCTCTATTCAATTTCCTGCCAAATGAGTATTCCAGAGCAAGCGTTGGTCGCACAGGTAAATTTCTATCCAGTAGACTGTTTAACATAGTTGTCTTTCCCTGAAAATTATAAATAATAAATAAATTAAAGCCTTGATAAATATTTACCCAGAAGCACAGCTAGGATTTTTTACAAACATTTAAAAGCAAAAGCGTACGAACCACTTGCTTACTTCCACATAGTATCAAAGTTCGGGTCAGGGCTTTGATTCTATCCTCGTTCTGTTTGGCGCGGTCAACCGCCAAGTCCCGCAGTGCCTCGAACTTGTCATTGCTTGGCAGGTCATACGAGTCGGTCCTGTCAGAGAATGAGAACACCAAAAAATGTGAGAATGCGACGCGACGCCCTGCATTCATTCGCTTAACCTCGACGAGGCACGAATCAATGAGAAGCACGATGACAGGGGAAACTGAAACTGGCCGAACGGCTCCGGCTCTATCTCGCTCACATTGCCGTTTCGTGCGGAGCAGAATCATGTAGAAATGCGACGGCAGGAGGCCGATTTCGGGTTGCCACTGTCCGACAGCAGTGACTCGGCTTCTGCTCCCGACGTCGGATTGTTTATTTACAAACACGCGCCGTCAGCTGTCGCTAACGACCGGTGCTGCGACCTGCCGGTTGCTCCTCGAACCACGCGCTTCCCGTCCGGCCCCGCGCCGCGTTCCGCAGGACCCGCAGGACCGACAAGGACTTCCCTCCGACTCCGACGAGCAGCGGCTGTGACGCGACGGCGCTGTCGTTCGAAAGAAGGGTTAACGGAGGCAGATGACAGAGTAATAAGAAATCAGCGTGATCATCCTGGTGCCGATAGAGTCCTGGCCGGCCGGTCAGCCGCCGAAGCAACGCGCGGCCGCGGCCGAGGCCGCGGGCCTCCTGCCGACGGCGAGGGCCGACATTCTTTCGGCGTTTTAAAAGACTTTAGAAGGGGACTTGCGGTGGCCGCGTCCCTGCAGTACGTGTCCTTGTCGGAGGGAGCGGCCCGGGCGGAGGATGTCACGGCGGCGGTAAAGATGCTGCGATGAGGGGAAGGACGCGGGGCCGCCGGGGCCGTGCGTGTCACCGCGGCCGTGCACTCCGCGGCGGCGGCGGCGGCGGACGGATGCACGCCGCCGATGCAACCGCGGCGCTCGCCGCAGAGGCCAAGGGACCCCGCGCCGCCCCGCGCCCCGCCGCCAGCACCGTCAGGCTCTGCGTGCTTCGCACTAATTCTTTTTCTAATATTGGTCGCGCTGCCGTGTCGCGCTGACGCGGCGGGGTGCGGCACTCCAGGGTAACGCGGGGTAATCCGGGGTAACCCGGGGTAACCCGGGGTAACTCGGGGTAACCCGGGGTAACCCGGGGTAACCCGGGGTAACCCGGGGTAACCCGGGGTACCCGGCCGGCGGGTACGGCGGTCAAGGGCAAGGCGGGGGCGGTGTGGCGGGGGGCGGTGTGCCCGGGGGCGGTGTGGCCGGGGGCGGCGCGCCCGCCGCAGCGCCGCAGCGGCACCGCCAAGCCGCGGAGTGCTGACGACGGCAGCCCCCGGCAGCGCCCCCGGCCGCGCCTCGCAGTGCTTGCAGTGCTTGCTGGCCGGTCCGGTCACCGAGCCCGCCCCGGCTGGCGCAGTGCAGCTGTCAGCCAGCTCCCCCCCCCCCCCCCCCGGCTTCCGACTCCTCGGCCGGAATCCGAACCCACCAGCCAGGACGCGCCTGCGGTCGGAGGGGTAGGCGGGCCCGCGGTGCAGGCCGGCACGACGGGCATGTCTACCTCACAGGGGCCCGGCCGCCCCGCACTGGCTAGCGGTCGGACCACACTTGGCGCCGAGGTCCTGCTCGCCGTACCTGCCCTGTACACACACTACCGATTCGTGTGGAGGCGGCTACAGATCCCCCCCCCACACACACACGCCTAGGTGGGGTGTGCGTGAGTGCGTGTGAGCGTGTGTGTGCCGGCAAGAACCCGGCGAGAAACGCCTCCTCCTTGATCCTCACACAATGTCACCCCGCGGTTCACGGTCCCCCCGACAGGCAGGCCGACGCCAGACGTGGCAATTATCATTAGGCCTACAACCATCATAAGTACCGATTTTGTCATGTGTATAAGTAAATGCGCAGTAAAAGGAAGAGACGCAACGGCTTTGTTCGCACTCGAAAACGGCAAATGGCTTGTCGACTGTTCCCCCGCTCATCTCCCCGCTCCTCTTACCACATTTCTGCTTTTTAAAGGCGGCCGTTTCGAACGAGCCGTGCGGGGCGGGCTAGCCGGGCTCAGGTAGGCCTGCCTCGGCCCTGGCGTCGTCGTCGGGAGGCTGGCCGCGCCGCCGGACCCAGCCGGACCCGAGCAGCGCCGCCGCGGCAATCATTTTTATCTCCCGCCGTAATTGTTTAATGCCTCGTTTTTCGCTTCTTTTTTTTCTTCTGCAGTTGTAAAGCTAAACGCGCTGAGCGGCGGCGGCGGCGGCGCTATCTGCGTCCTTCTGAACATCAAACTTGGTCACTAAGTAGGGTCCGCGGTGAGCGGGGGGGTTCACTCACACCCGCTCAGGGCAGACAGAGCGGCAGCCGGCTCCGCCCGGCTCCCCCCGGCTCTCCCGTGTGCCGAGGCGGCCGCGAGGTGATCGGCGGCGGCCGTTGCGGCGTTGCGTTGCCTCACGGTGCTCACAGGCGGAGGCTTGTGCGCCGAGCCTCTCCCTTAAGCTGCCCCCCCCCCCCCCCCCCCCCCCCTCCACAACTCGCGACCGCAAACGGTCGGTCTGGGGGAAGTACTATACATGAACATGAACGCGCGCGTCTCGGCGAGTACTTTTGTTTCGACACCCGCGCCGCCCACTCCTGATGCTGGAGAGGGAAGGGGCGGGGGGGGGGGGGGCTCTACATATCGACAACGTGGCCGCTCGACATGGCGCGGTCGCGGTGTGTTAAGTAACCCGCGGCGGGGTGGAGTCTCAATACACACAAAAAAAAAAAGTAATTTCAAAAAATTGTAACAAATCATGTTGAGGGAAATGAGGCAAATTCCTTGCCGACGAAATATATCTTGAAACAACAATTTCTTGCGATGGAAAAAGGAATATGTCTAAAAAAAATTCAGAGAAAGAGAGAGAGAGAGAGAGAGAGAGAGAGAGAGAGAGAGAGAGAGAGAGAGATGCACCTCCACGGTCCTTGGCATTGCTCTTGCCCCCTGAATGACGCTGGCTCCGGGGCTCCCCCCGCGGCGCTAGTAGTGCGCTGCCAGCGCGCCTCCGCGGCCGCGGCGGCCGGGGCCGCGGTCAGGGCACAAACCGCAGAGGGTTTCACTGGCACGGCGGGGCTGCAAGCGGCTGCAAGCGCTCGGCTGCCGTCTGCTCCGCGTGCCGCGGGCGTGTCACGGGCGTGTCGCGGGCGTGTCGGGCCCTGGAGACGCCAGGGCCGAACGGGGCTGCGAAGGCCGCGGGATCGGGCGGCGCTCCGATGGCCCCAAAAGTCTATTGTTTTATTATTACTCGTTTGCTTCGGGACAAGAAACACGCACAAGAAAAAAACGAGACGTGCCATCGTGCTGGTCGTCAAGCGAGTGTGTACCATCCGTCAAGAAGGGTATCCACATCATCAGAATGGGATTTGTATACATTTCGCTTTTTTTCCTGCTCTCTGAATATCGTGAAGTGAGCAGGCATACTTGCCTATTCGCTGTTTATCTGCTGGCACCGGGAGCGCGGAATCAAATTTATGTTTTTAAGTGCCGAATATGAACGGGGGACGTTTAAATCCAGGATAAAAAAAAACAGGGGCGGTCAGTTCATTAAGATGGAGTGATGGAAAGTATGAATTAATAAAATTATGTATTAATAACAGTCGATAGAAATAGATCATGACGGTGCGGCTCAAACGACGGTTCCTGTTCTCTATCATGCCGTTGGCGTCGCGTGGCAGGCTGGCGGCTCCTTGGGACCCAATGCGCATTGTCTAGAGGTCCTGGAACTTTCGGTTTCTAGTGGCACGTCGCACGCGCGACCGAGACCCGGCGGCAATATTGACTCTAGATGGTCTCTAGCATTCGCAGCATCCGCGGCATCCGCCGACCAACGACCCTTGTGACGTCAGCACAAACACGCTCTGCGGGCGCGTGAGCCGGAGGCAGCCGGGGGCAGCCGGGGGGCCGCGGGAGCGGAGCTGAGCGGAGCTGAGCTGCGCGGCAGGCGACCCAGACCTTCATTGCCGGATGCAGTGTTCACGAGGCGTTGCGTCGCGTTTGTTTGATCCGCGTGCGCAGGCTGGCGGCTGGCGTCGCCTTGACGTCAAAATACTGGAGATGTTGGCTCAGGAGAGGCGGGCCGGGGGCCGCCGGGGGCCACGGGGGGCCGGGGGGCCGGGGGCCGAGCGCGGGCACACGCTTAGAGCAGTGACTTGTACAGAGCGTCAAAATGTGCTCTATCCGTGCCGCATTTGCGCCGCAGTCGGACGTTTCGTTGTTGTCCGTGCCAGAAATTTGAAACAGCTAACCAGCTAACTATGATAGCAGCACTGATGCAAGGTAGGAAACAGTTTAAGGCGCAGTCAGCGTGGGCAGGGGCCCAGCAGCAGCTCTGACAGCCTCTGGCGGCCCGGGGCACAGCGGGGGCGCCCCCGAGCCCCCACCTGTAGGAGCTGGAGCCGCCGGGCGGTCCGGTTGGAGGAGGAGGAGGAGGAGGAGGAGGAGGAGGAGGCGCGGGGAATTTTTTCTATCATTACCTTTGTAATTGGTTACCGCATTGTCGCGCCGCGGGCCGCGGGCCGCGGGACCTCGGCGGGATGCATCTCGGCATCGCACGCCCGCGGCGGCAGCCCCACCCCCGCCTCGCCGCCGCCTCGCCGCCGCCTCGCCGCCGCCTCGCCGCCGCGGCCGCACCCCTCCCCGGCGCCGTGCTCCGCGCGGGGGGGCCGCCGCAGCCGCCACCGGCCGCCACCGGCCGGGGCCGCGCCTCGCTAGTCCATCCCGCACATCCCTGCACGCCGGACCGGCACGGCGGCACCGCGGCACGGCGCGCTCCCCCGGTCGTCACCTGGTGCACACCACATAGTCCCCCGGGACGCGTGCGGCGCGTGTGGCCAGGGCTTGGTGACCCCTGCACCAGGATAGCGCGCGGTGCTCCGAGGGAGGACGGCGACGGCCACGGAGGACGCTGCGAGGACGACGCGGCGAGCTGATCTCACCTCCGCCCGGGGCGGACCCCAGCCAGCCGGCCGGCGTGTAAAGGTGAGTGCCGACCCCGGGGCCGCCCAGGCCGGCTCGCCTCAGCTGCGGCAACACTCTAGGGTGGCGAGGCGCGGAGAACACACGGCCGCATCGCGCCTAGAATAGTGAGAAACTAAAAACGGGTAGAGCGGTGGTGGAGCGGGAGCGGTCTCAAGTTTCCGAGCTCCTGTGCTGGAAGCAGCACGTGCGGATGGGTGTGGCTGGAAGGCGCAGCGTGGGCAGAGGCCGACGACGTCCCGATCTGCGACCTTAAAGAAAGTCCCTGCCCCGGACAGAGCTCGACGGCCCGACGGCGGCTGTAGTGTTGCACGAGGACATTAATTTCGGAAAGTTCAAGACTGAGCGAGCGGGCGCGTGTCGACGTAGGTCAGGTCAGGCTAAGGTGCAGCTACGTAAAGTTAGGCTAGGTGAGGCAGGGTCGAGGGGGGGGGGAGGGATTCACTAGACCATCGACCAAAACTTGTGCACAGATTTTATGATTTCCCAGGATGGAGAACCATTTTTTTTCAAAATTTGTGTTTTCACCGAATTACAGCACGTAAGTGCTTAATCTGATCTGAAAGTCCGGTCAGAACGGGTGCATTTCTGCTACTTCCATGACGGGACCCCGCCAAATTTGTACTCAGGATTTCTCGACGGATTGCCAGGCTACAGTTGGGGCTAGGTAAGATAAGGCTGGGTGGGGCTAGGCGAGCCCGAGGGCTAGCGGGTTAGCCCGGGTTAGCCCTGGCTGTGGCAGGCGTTGCGGCGGCGTTGGTCCCGGAGAGCGGTTTCAATCCGAGCGACGCCACGGGTCGCGCTGATTCAGACGCGCGGTCAGCGCTGGGGGGCTCGGCGGCCGGACCCCCGCGGCCCCCGCGGCCCCACCTCCTGCTGGTTCCAGTTTTCGGAGTAATAATTGCTGAGCCGACGCCCCGCCCCGCCGGGGGCCCCGACACACGCGCACGCCGCGAGATTCGCATCGTCACCGCCCCTGCCGCGGTCGCGCTCGCTGCCGGCCGCCCCCAGAGAACGGACTCAGCAGTCCGCTTCCGCCGGTCGACAACCTGACTGGTGCACGCATCCCCGGGCCCGGGCCCCGGCCCCGGGGGCTGGCCGCCGCGCCGCAGCGGCTGCCTGGTGGTGCGGCGCCAGGGGCCGCCATGCCAGGGGGCGCCCCGCACCGGAACCTCCCCAGGCCGGGCGGCAATCCGCTTAACGGACGTGTATCTAGATTCGGAGATGTGCCGTCGCCCCATGGCTCGCACGAAATTGTCAGTGTGTGTCTGTGTGTGTGTGTGTGACGACGATGTTGATCCCGGATTCAGATGCGCCGCTCCCGCGTGCCGCCGATATCCGACCTGAAACGTCATCGCTGACCGAGACTCAACAGGAAATCGCGGCTTTGCCTCCCCAACAGTCGACTCAAAATGCTCCATCCTCTTTTTAAGACATGTTTTTTAATGTTTATAAGATGCGGTGGCCGTGCGCGGCGCCGCACGCACGAGACGGCGTGACGCCGCCGCCCTGCCGTCCCTGCCGGCACCGCCGCCGGTACAGTCGCGCGCTCGCAGGACTCGAGGTCTCCCTGCGGACGTCCACGCGGCCCGCCGCCGGTCGCCGGTTTTTGTGCTCATTGAGGCGGAACACGAGGACGGGACGGGACGGGACGGGACGCTAGGATCAGTGGCGCATCGCGGCGTGCTTCAGCCGGCCGTCGTGAATATCTGTGCGGGGGGCTGCGCACCGTCGGCCGCCTCACCGCCGAACATTTTGAACCCTCGAAAAGGCCTTATCTTCCCTCTCTGTCCCCCCCGCAAGGGTGCCCGCTGACCCAGTGCCGCGCGGCGCGGTGCTGGCGCTGGCCTTGATGCCGCCGGCCGCCGCCGGCCGCCGCCGGCTTGTCCTAGGTCCTAGCCCGCACGCACTGCCCGCCGGCTGCCGGCCCGCCCACCCACCCGCCGCGTGCTCGGGGACGTCGCCTCATAGTGTGTCTCTTTCCCACTCATTATCATTACGGGAAGGAAGGTGACGGCCCGGTGTCTTTTTTCTCACTCCGGCGCCCGTCTGCGTCCCCGTGCGCCGTACGTCTCTCTCTCTCTCTCTCTCTCTCTCTCTCTGTCGCCCCCATCACTGCCGTACTGTGCCGACACCCAGGAAGGAGCGGTGCACACGCCGCGGGGGATACACTACGGCACCACACACACGACACTCGAATTTGCCGTGTTTAGCCGTGTGTTTTGACAAACGCGTCCCCGCACGGGCGCGTGCGGGGCGCACGCGCGCCGGCCTGTGTGTGAGTGCGCGCCCGTGTGTGTGTGTGTGTGTGTGTGCGCGCTGCATGCGCACTGCGCGCCGCCCACAGATGCTATAATGGCGGCCCCAAACCGCAAGTATTGTGCGCGGTTTGCAGGCGGCTGCAGCGGCGGCTGCAGCGGCGGCCGGTCCACCGCGGACGAGACCGGTTACTTTCCGGTTGCCTACGTGCGCTTGTCTCCGTCCGCCGCGATACAAAAGAAACTTTCTCACCATTCTTGGGTGAGGAAAACTCAAGTCGTCCGGTAAAGTGTTCCCGCCCTGCCCCGCCCGCCTTCGGTGCCGCTGCCGGGCGGGGCGCCTGCGAGGTCCGGGGTGGGCCGGCCCGCACGACACGCGCGTACGATGGAGCCGGGGAGCTGCCTAACCGACAGGCGCTCGCAGCACACAGGCTCTGAGATGCGCGCGCGTTTGAGAGAGAGAGAGAGAGGACAGAAAGACAGACAGACAGAGAGGTGCACGGAACCGTCCGTGGGAATCGAACCCACCGAAGCCCACGCGGAGTCACAGGTGGTGGACTCCCAGGGCCCGCGCCAACGACAGTTTAGCTCCAGCACCTTGTCTCTCTCTCTCTCTCTCTCTCTCTCTCTTCTCTCTCTCTCTCTCCCTCCCTCTCGCGCTCTCTCTGTCTCTCTCTCTCTCTCTTTTTCGTCAGTGATTTTCATTGAAGGTCACGCGAGTGTTCACCGGTCTCGTCTGATCGATTTCTCGACGTTTGCCAGTCCCGCGACGTGAGCGGCCGTGTGCCGAGAGCAGAGGCCCGGCCTGGTCGCCGCTGTACTGCTGCACTGCGGGCCGCGGATCATCCGGGGCTGTCATTACGGGGGTTGCCGGGGCTGGCCGTGGCCGTCGCTGGTCGCTCCGAGTCCCAGCAGCGGGACGCCGCCGTCGGCCGCCGCTGTCCCCGCGCGGTACGGGACGGGACGGGACGGGACGGCCCCCGCGTCCACACACCCGCCGCCGGCGAGCCCGCCGGTAATGATCGGGCGGCTCGGTGTGTCGGCCGCCGCTAGCGTGAGCCGGCGCAGCCAGCGTGTGTGTGTGTGTGTGTGTGTGTGTTTTAGGCAGAGCAGTTGTGCGTGACGCGTGTCCGAGGACCGGCGGGGGGCTGCAGGTGTCCGCCGCCGCCGAGTCTCTAGCCCAGGCTCTAGCCGAGTCTCCAGCCTAGACCCTAGCCTAGTCTCTCGCCGGTGCTCTAGTCTAGCCTAGGCGAGGTGGCACCTGCTCGCTAGCTTCGCCGCGTCGCCGCCTCCTCCTCTGCGGCTTTAGGTAAAACCGACCTAAACACCGTCCGCCAAGGCTGTCGCAGGGAGATGAGCGGGGCGGCGCCTACGCCTTCCTCCCCGGCGTCGGCGGCCGGCACCGGGGCGGCGGGGAACCAGAACAGAGCCGCAAGCCACAACGCGCGAAGCCGGTGTCGGCGTGCGCCTTGGCCGCCTTGACACGCAGTGCGTGCAGTCCTCCCTGCAGTGCGCGGGGAGCAGGCAGGGGCCGGGAAGGGGCGGCACGGCGCGGCACTGCACGGCACAGAGCCCCCCAGAGACCGCCAGGCCGCCAGGGGTGCAGCACCGCGGGGACGTGTGGCGTGTGGCGGCAAGGGGGGAGGCTGTGCACACTCACTGCAAAATCATTACGCTTTGTAAAGAGAAGCCCTGGATGGACAAAAAAAAAAACGATCGGGATATCCATGAAACGACAGAAAATATTTAAAAAGATAAAAGAAAAATATTCTGTAATATTGGAATGAAAACCAATTAGAAAAAAATGTATAGGCAAAAAAAAATCAGAAAATCAAATTTTGATTGGGAACGATGGTGGGTGCGCTTGCATCACTGTGAGTGTGTTGGCCGCCGGACCCGGGGCCGGGCGTCGCGCGTTTGCTCGGCCATGACACGGTCGTCATCAGGGGACTCGGACCTGCAGACTCGCACTCGCAGCTCCGTGGAGGCCGCGCGGGGGGGGGGGGGGGGGGGGGGGCAGGGTGATGGCCGTGCACACTGTCTGCGCCTGCGGGTGAGCCGAGAAGGGCGCACGCACCGGCCGCCCGAATGGCGCGCCGAGGAGTGCAGCGCGGGCAGGCGCCGGGCTCTGCCGGGCTCTGCCGGGCTCTGCCGCGCTGCAGGGGGTCCGGGTCCGGGCCCGCCGCGGCCTCGGCCCGCCATGTAATGCTGCAAGCCTCCTTTTCTTTCGGCCTCATAACCATTCGCGATATGAAAGGTCTGCCCGGGAATTGACTTGACCCCCAATAATAATACTAATGGCGACGGCGGAAACCCCTGCCCCCCCCCCCCTCTCCCTCCCGCCCCTCCTCCCTTCCCCTCCCCCGTCGCGGAGTGTGTTGAGCAAGAACGGATTCTGCAGGGAAGGACGCGGCAGCAAAGCTCGTCCCGCGGCGAGAAAAGTAACATTTCGGCGACGGCGGGACAACGATGTGTTGGCGGCATCTTGCGGTTAGGCGACCGCCTCCACTTGCAAGCACCCTGCTGCAGCGTGTATGTGTGTGTGTGTGTATGTGTGTGTGCACGCGCGCGCACCGGCCCAATGTGTCATCGGGAGGCTGGCAAACATAACGCAAGCCGCTGGTTACGGTGGTGATGTCTCGCTCCCCCCGTCTCTCACTCTCTCTCTCCCTCTCTCTCCCTCTCCCTCTCCCTCTCTTTCTCGGTCCGCGGCTCGCGGCATGTGACACTCGTTACAGAAGGCGGTGGCCACCCAAACGTGGCTGCGGGGCGGCGGCAGGGCGGCAGGTGCTGCAATAACAATAACAGCGGCCGCAATGTTGTTGCTGCAGCTGCTGCAGCTGCTATGCCATCGCCCTGGCGCGCCGTCGGCCACCACCGCCCCGTCTTCGAACCGATGTCCTATTTAAATGATCCATGCATTATGGTTTGCTTTTTTAAAAGTTAGCTGCTTGATTCAGTGACAAGTTAAAAATTGACGCTTCGTTAATGTTATAACCTTTTTGCTTAAATATTGTGGTGGGTTCAAAACAAACGAGCAAACTAGTTGTGACCGCTAATTTATTTCGAAGTGCGAGAGGATCTACAGTGCCCCAAAATCTCCATAAACTGTAGTTTTATCGTAGACGGACTGTTACTGGAAAGTGTAGTTAACACGGAAAACAATAGTTTGTTCCAATTGTCTGACGCCTTTTTCCTCCGGTGGAACTCTGGTTTTCTGTAGTTTAAGTGTAGTCTTTTGATGAAGTAGTTCGCTTTTGAGATCCCTTCTCCCTGTGTGTGTGTGATTGCCACTTGTTACGGTGTGCGCCCCGCAAGCACCTCTTTGCGTCGCGGCGGGCCGCCGGGCACCTTTGACGCAAGGCGTGCTGCTGGCCGGGGCTGCCAGGGCGGGGTGAGAGAGTGGCTGCGGGGCATTATCACCGTGCTGTGGCCGCGGCGTGGCGTGTCGTGCGTGCCGCCGCGTGCCGCCGCGTGCCGGGCAGAGAGGTGCGCACCGCGTGTACCACGCGTGTTGCGGCGGTCAGGCGGGCTGGGCGGCGGCCGACTGCAAACGGTCCGGCCCGGCCCGGACTTTGGAGAGCAGGGCGTGGCGCCGCGAGGCGCGCCGCGACTGTGCGAAAAGGTACGGCTTAACTACCTGGGAAGCGAGAGAGAGAGAGAGAGAGAGAGAGAGAGAGAGATGAGCGAGGGGTGGGGGATAGACAGACTCGAAGAGAAAAGGGTTAAAGACCAGGTTCGCCGCAGAAAAGTAATAGTAGTGCGATGAGCTCGCCTCTTTATGTCCCTTTTTATCGGGCCGGCGCCCCCTTGTACGGTCCCCTCGCGGATGCCGGGCAGCGGGGCGGGTCCCCTGGGGGCGTGCCGCTCCTTTCTGGAGGCTGCTGGAGGCTGCTGGAGGCTGCCGCCGCCGGCTGGAGACGGACGACGCCCGCCTCATCGACATTCCAAAAATCTCTCCCCAATCTTCTCGCAGAAAAGTAACTCAGTAGATCAATCAGTGTCTTCTTGGCGCCGGCCTGTTTGGCAGAGAGGAGTCCACGTCCGGTGAGCCGTTACTTCCCCCCCCCCCTCCTCCTGTCTCTCTCTCTCTCTCTCTCTCTCTCTCTCTCAAATCGTAGTGGCCTTTGTCTGCCGGTGCTGTCAATTTGCAAGTATGTGTAACCTCTGCGTTCTGATCTAATTTATTCGCTTCTATAAGTATGCTTGTACAACCTTTTAAGACTTTTAGTCTTTTGCACTATTTTCTCTCAAATGATAGTCAAATCAAATCTCTCACTCTCTCTCTCTCTCTCTCTTCCAAACAAGTACATAAGGCCGATCTGTCTCCTCCCACTCGGTGCGCAGGGCGCCTGACGTGTAGGCAGGGCCGCCGTCTCCACGCACGCGTGTCGTGCGGGCCGGCCTACGCTGAGGGGGCTTCCGTAGAGAGCCTTCTCGCAGACCTTGTCTTGTCTTTGGCACAGCGGCCATTTCTTATTTTTATCGCCCCCTGAAGTTGGGACTGGAGCGGTTCTTTTTATTTCTCTCTTTTTTTGTTATTATTTATTTTCGCCTTCGCAACGACGAACGGCGCCGTCGCGGTGCGGGCGGTAAATGGAGCATCTTGCCATCGGTGCCATCGGCCTGCGGGGCGGCGGGGCGGCAGGGCGGCAGTGCCGTCTCGGAGGTCGGTGTTGCAATAGGACACTCCACACAATCCGGCGGGGCCCCGGGAGGGGAGAATCTTACGCTACAAAGTAGAGTTGTGCGGTTGACGAGTTAACCGTTTACTGCATTCAGTTATCGCTCGGTGAACAACCCGGTAACCGGCTACCCACGGTTTTAAAAAAACACTTCCTGTCCTTAAACCGCCAATTTTTTTTTTCGGTTATGTCTGTGCCGTGACCGAGAGCTCGATTATTCTCACGGCACCCGGACAGCCCTATTACTACAGAGTGTACCAGTTTGGAAATTCCTACTTTCTTCTAGATCTCGACAGGGCTCTATTTTTTTTTATTTGAATGTCCCATCTCCACTTACGGACTTTCTCCGATTCTGTTGCAGCACAAAAACACACCACCATGACGAGCACCGTCAGCAGCGTGGTGGAGGGCTACCACAGGTTCATGGCCGAGAAAGCCGGTGAGTGGATGGATGGATCGATGAATGAATGGACTAGTGGAAGATCAATGAAATGAGCGGAATAATGAAAGGATGGACCACTGACTGTACGAATCAAAGAATGAATGACTACACGGGTCGATGAATAAATGAATGAATGAATTCGCGAACGAATGAATGAGTTCGCGAACAAATGAATGAATTCGCGAACGAATGAATGAAACGATAGTCTGGGCCAGTGAATGAATGCACGGACGAATGAATGGATGAATGAATGAATGAATGAATGAATGAATGAATGAATGAATGAATGAATGAATGAATGAATGAATGAATGAATGAATGAATGAATGAATGAATGAATGAATGAATGAATGAATGAATGAATGAATGAATGAATGAATGAATGAATGAATGAATGAATGGGATTGGGAGCCGGGCTGACGGGCCAGTGTGTTGCAGACCCGCGCACCCAGGACTGGTTCCTCATGTCGTCGCCGTGGCCGCTGCTCGCGCTGCTCGCCGCCTACGTCTGGGTGTGCCTGTCGCTGGGGCCGCGGCTCATGAAGCACCGGGAGCCCTTCAAGCTGCAGGGCGTCCTCGTGCTCTACAACTTCGTGCAGATGATCGGCAGCGCCTGGCTCTTCTGGGAGGTGGGTGCCGTCGTGACAACGCGGTGCCAGTGCAAAGCGACGCCCACGAATAAATAATAATTATGAGAATGTTGTGCTTCGGTTGGTCGGTGCTCAATCATTCTTATCGTGCCGTAGGGGCTGGACGCGGCATGGCTACGCGACTACAGCTACACCTGCCAGCCCGTCGACTTCTCCAACAGCCCCAAAGCGATCAGAGTGAGTTCTACTGCTGCTGGTGTGCGCGGTTATAGTGTTTCGAGACCGCGGTAACCACCCCTCCCCCACCCACTCCGTGTTACAGATGGCACGGGCAGTGTGGATGTACTTCATATTCAAGATCGTCGAGCTGCTGGACACGGTGAGTGCAGGGCCGTGCCGCCGGGCTCAAGTACTGGTGTCGGCGGTCCCGGTGCGGAGTTTCCTCCCGAAGGCTTACAATCTAATCCGTGTTTGCGTGTGTGTGCGTAGCTGTTCTTCGTCCTGCGCAAGAAGGACAGCCAGATCTCGTTCCTGCACATGTACCACCACACGCTGATGCCCGTGTGCGCGTGGATCGGCACCCGCTTCCTGCCCGGCGGCCACGGCACGCTGCTCGGCCTCATCAACTGCCTGGTGCACGTCATCATGTACTGCTACTACATGCTGGCCGCCATGGGCCCGCGCTACCAGCGCTACCTCGGCTGGAAGTCGTACGTCACCGTCGTCCAGATGGTGCAGTTCGTCATCGTGTTCGCGCACTCGGCGCAGGTGCTCTTCACCAGCTGCAACTACCCCAAGTCCATCGCCTTCCTGCTCACGCTCAACGCCGGCCTCTTCCTGCACATGTTCGGCTCGTTCTACTACCACTCGTACGTGGTGGCGCCGCGCAGGCGGGCCGCCAAGCAGGCCGCCGCCCGCGAGAGCCTCCTCAACGACAACAACAACGTCGTGTGCAAGGACAGCAACGGCAAGCTCAAGGACAACTAAGTCGCGAAGCGCCGCGTCGCCGCCAAGGCTCAAGGCCGTCTCCGCCCACGCCGCCACGCCTCGCCGCGGCGGCCCAGGTGTTTGTGTAGTGTCAGTGTGCGGTGCCAGCAGTGCGGTGAGGGCGCGTGGCGAGCGCCTCAGAACTCTAGAGCTGCCGGGTGCGCCCCGCTCCAGCTCGAACACCTTCCGCCCTCGTGCGATAAGTTCCTGTTATCAATTTGTTATCTATTTTCGAGATTTGATCTGGCCAAAGACTAGCTTCTGCGGATAAGCGTAGCTTTCGTCCGATCAGTAATGTAGGGAAAGAAGGGCACGGCAGGTGGGGAAGGTTGTCCAGGTGTGTCGCAGTATTTTTTGAAAATCGCTGATAAGTGAAAAATCTCCCATCGAATTTGCAACCTCCCTGGCCCTTCAGCCTCATTGTGTTTGCTCATTAGTTAAACCGAGATGTCTCAGCTCCTTAACTCTTCTATTCGATATGGTATGGTACTTTCTAAATAAAACTCATGTCAATGTAGAAACCAACTGTTGTTTATTACTGAAAGAAATGATATATATATATGTATTTATAATTTTTTTTTGTTTTTTTTTTAAATATACAGAAGTTTTGGAAGATACATACCATGAGTTACATTCAATCGCTACAAAACATATCACAGACAAGCTCCTCGAAACAAAACAAAAACTGTACTAGTATGTGCAACCAGAGAAGGGGTGGAAAAAGAGAAGAACAGCAAAAATACATGAATGACATACAAAGGTACTCTTAGAAAAATCAACTGCCCCAAACATTTAATCACCAAAGACAAGTCTACAAAAAATATTTCAATACAAGTTTGTACTCTGCTCTTAACTCATTGCATTCTCCCACAACAAACAGAAAAAAATAACTGAGGTAGACAACACTTACGCTACGATTAAATATGCCTTAGAAATAATGCATTAGCCTGGCTATGTAGGACTACACAAAACTACCATGAAAAATAAGCCTGAAAAGACAAATAAAATAAAAAATTAACTTATTTATCTTGAGGGACTTGAGGGAGACAGGATCATTGAAGGCAATACAAAATAATCCTAAACCAGAGCCAGTACTTGAACCCACAACAGAATTGTGACAGCAACTTCTAATGAGTGCATGTTCTGCAGTTTTAAATCAGGGTTCAAATTCAAGCTCTGGAGTATCATATTTTCCTGTAGAATGTTACATTTCATCTTCACTGATCTGCAGTGTCTACCACTATCAGACTTCTATAAAATTCATAAATATGTTTTATTGTGTGAGAACAAAATGATCATCACTTGAATGAGTAGCAGACTGAAAAAAATAAACTTAGCTTTTCATACAGACATGGTATTCAATCCCATCATCATGAGTATTTAGTGGCATGAAATTCTTTTTGTTGCAATTTTAAATCAAAGACAAAAGCTCGATAATATAATATATCACATTTCCATGCAAATACACGCAAGGTTAAATAGACGAGCCTGGGTCATTGAAACTTGGAAACACATTCCATTAAGACCTCAAATTCAAATGCCAGCCTTTATGAGAGGGTATGTAGGTTACAAATAATTGAACAAAGCTTGAAGGAAAGTCTATAAGCAGTGTATGTGTTAGTGCAGTATCACACGAGTCCATTTCCAATTACTTTTCTTCAATGTTTTGGCACTTTAAATTCAAGTCAGACTTCATAATAATTATTAAAGGTGTTTCCTACATGAACTCAATCTTCACCACATTGACTTAGTGCAAATAACTATGGAAAGAGTGTTCTAATAATGAGATCTCCGTGTGACATCCACTTTAGACTTCAAATAAATATTCTTAATGGACCGATACGTAGCATAACTGATACACATGCTTTCACAAGATGTCAATGGAAAAAGCACTTGATTCATTTAAGAAAAAAACATGGGGGAGAGTTGCTTAAAATATACGGAGTTATGATTTAAAAAATTAGCAAGGCAACATAAGTATGTGTGAAGCTGTAGAACTTTCAAATTGATTGAGAGAAAATGAAGAACAACAGGTACTCCAGTTCTCCATGAGAAACAGAAAACATACACTTACAATCACTCTCACAGACCAGTTCATTAAGTATAAGGTACGATACCATTAAAGTGCTATCATGTAAGATAACCATGAGCTATTGATAATACTGGAAAATTGGAAGCAGTTGTAGACTGGTATTTCTTAAAGAAAAACTAATCTTACTACTACAGTATGGGGTAGTATACTTAGGAATGCAAGGGTTTTTACAATTACCAAGCGTATAGGCAAAGGTCTGCAATGAATTAAAAAACAACAAAAAAACACTACAGGTGAGATAAGAATCACTACAGATTAAGTACCAAAAGATAAATTTCATAAAAGATCTATATGAACTACCCATATTTTTTCTCAACTAGGCAGGTTACAAGTTGCAATGAAACTGTACATATCCTACCTCAGTAGACAAATGAATGAAGCACTAATGCGTATTGAGCTTTTGAATTGAAAAGGACAGGTGAATTTTGGATGGGAAACATTTTCTACATAAGGACTACACATTTTTCAGAACAACATTCAATGGCTTCTCCATTCAATTTGGAGAGTAGATCTAAATTACAGTACACTGAATGACACACTAACTGAAATCTTAAAAGTATACTTTGGTTCATCTATTGGTTAATTAACTACACACACATACACACAGTCAAGGAATGACAAAGCTTTATACAGCACACATGCAAAAACAATATTTTTCCAGATAATTTTCTGTTTTAAAAAAATCAAAGCAGCTGTTTTATGATTGTAGGTTTAAAAATCACTGGAATGTGTAACACCTAATCTAAAAAAAAATAAGTGAAAAGATCAAAAACTTTTCGGATAAGATCTATCATGAAATGAACAGTGAACTGGTAACTCCTTTATTCCATCTGACTCATGTGACTTTGCTCTACTACTATTTGGTAATGGCATAAAAATTATTTCACAATGCACTACGACTTAAGATAGGACTGAATGAACAGGTAACTATTTTGACACAATTTCTAACACATGAAAAAGAAAGAAGAAAAATGAAAACAATATAAATCACTGTCATAGAAAAGTGGCATGCAATCACAGGAAATGTTTTGATTCATATACATGAAAGGATGTTTCATTCAAACAGATGTGAATTCACTGGTAACTCAATTTCTCCTGGATAGGTTGTTGCTTTCAATCGAAGACGATTGCTCTCAGCTGTAGTTTAATCATTGAAAAAAAAAAAAAAAACTAAACAGAAAGGTAACATAACAAGGCTGATAGGGCACTTCAGAGCCATAAAAGAAATCCCCATCACCTCGCACTAAAAACTTGATCAGTATTGAGGATGAGGATGGTGCAGTAATTGTCATGGCTGCTTAGGCACACCTTTGCCGATCTTTGATTACTTCATACAAAAAATGCACAATCTTGGAATTGTGATATTGCAAACCTTATAGAAATGCGAGATAAATTAAATTTCAAACATATCATAAAATATTTCTGGTAACAATTTCTTCTCGTTTCCATACACATTAAAGGGTATTCACCATGAAACCGATACAAAGCTGCAAGACATGCTTTAAAATGCATAGAAAACTATGTAATGAATCTGCATTTATCAAAATAGTATACAAAAATATTGGTGATTTTGGCCTTTTCTTTATGCAGATGAATAATATAAAGTCAGCATTCTGTAATCCCTACAAATTCTGTAAAGTTATTGCTAGGGAATAAAAAATGGCATGGAAAATTAGAACTCCATCTAGTACACAAATTGAGAGCACTGTGCAAGAAGGTGGGTGAAAAATGACATAAGAGGGTCAGTCTACACTACACTTTGCCTTTCACCAATGTCAACACGCTTCAAAGATTTTCAGGAATAAAGCAAACAGTGGATGTGGTTAAAGATGATTTTACAGAACTCTAAATCCGCCAGCAGAAGTAAGAAAATAACAACAATATCAACAACAACAAAAATTAATACAAAGTGAATAACAAAGAGATTTGGATCCATAACAAAGCAGTAGCATAGCACACAGAAAGAAAACAAGGGCCGGTAACAACACATGAAACATACAGAACTAAGCTAAATGCAATAAGTACAACTGCTAATACAGCCAAGTAATTTCATAGTAACCACATTTCTACATATTAAAAAAAAAAAACAAGCAAATAAACCGAAGAATGCACCAAAAGATGCATGTTAAATATACCCGTACAAAATTTTATGAAAAAGAAACTTAAGACACACAAGGTTTTAATGACACATCCTTAACAAACCCAGTAGTAAAGAGGGCAGGAGAAAAAAAAAATAAGTTGCCACAGTATCACAATGTGAAGCCGTATCTCAAGATTTGAAATTGATGAAAAGAAAATGATGAATAGTAAAGAACAAAGCGACTCCAATCACTGAGATGGGGATAGATACTTGTTGCTGTTTAAAGATATAGGCAGTTCCAACAGAGACCATGTTGTGCCAAATGACTTGACAATGTAAGTGTGGGTGATTGCTAGTTTAAGGGTAGAAAAGTTTTTTTTTCTTCTGGAGTCGTATATACATTAGCTCCAATCACAAAAGTATAATAATTGCAACTCTAAGTTACGGTATTACTATCACACATACATGTTGAGAAGACGGTTAAGGATGAAACACACAGTTCTTTCATCACATGGCACCGTTTTATCACAACAGACTGCTCTAAAACAAATTCAACCATTTTCAGACAGGCTCCACAGGGTTAGGCGTGAGCGGGCATGGAATCAATTTTTAACTGCTTCCACCATGTTGGCAACAAAGGTAACAACAAAAAATGAAAAAACGGAGGGAGGTAAGCAGAACTACAAAACAAAGCCAGCAATAAATAATTGACAAAATTTTCATAACAGATGCAGATAACATGATTTATGACGACAATCAAAAACAGAATCCTTGGGGTACTGACAGACATAACAATATTTTTATAGAGCACATACACACACATGCACCAAAACATTTAGAAATCCATGTTTCTCACACATTTTGACTCCTGCATCTCGTTTGTACACAAGGAACTTACCTCTATACCGTTGTAACTAAGACAAAGACTTAATGCAAAAGTAAATGTGCATATAAAATGTACACCTAAACTATCAAATACAGCACTATCAAAATATAGACTTCATAAAACAGAATGCACTCCTTAGTATAAAAATGTAAAAATATTCCTGAAGAACAAAGACAACTCACTGACCTTACCAGTTACTAAGTGTCTATATTATGTGCAGCACAAATCTCAACACCGACCTTTAAACTCAACAAAAATAGGTAAACAACTAACACAGAACATTAATGACAAGAATAAGGAGAAAAAGTCACACGTTGATACCAACTGTAATCTTAAACACTTTTGAAACAAAATAATTAAATTGCTTTCATTGCAACACTTGAAACTTTGCGGAATTGTAACGAACATCATCATCAATGATGAAAAAGGATAAAAAAGACTTACATACAAATACACACAACATCACCACTCATCTCACCCTGTTTCTTTCCTTTTCCCTCCAAATACAGAAATTTTTAAATTTAAAACAATTACATTGCTTACAGGTACAGGCAAAATTTAATTTGGTATATGTTAAAGTTAAAACTCACATGAGTTTAAAGGAACACAGCAATATCTTTTGAAGAGAAGCACAATCGATCACAATGTATCCAAAGGTAGAACCCTCATAAAACATTCTTTTAGGCCAATTCATAGACTTTAGTGTACTATGAAAACCTTCACCTTCTTGAATCTTGGTCAGATACTATCAAATGCTGTCAGCTTCTTGACAAAATTCAAAAGAAATGGAATCCCTTTGTATATTGCTGGAACTATTGCTTTCTTTCCTCTCAGTCTATGACATGATGAAAAAGGTCATTTACAAAACTATCCAAAACGTTCTCAAAATATTCAGTAAACATTATCATTTCCAGTCATTAAGAACTTTTAAACTCATCCAAAAAAAATCACAACAAACACATTCCTTCAGAGAATCAGTCATAATTTTAGAAACTGTTCGATATATTTTTATCCTCTTTACTGAATGCATACATACCTTTAGGCTGTGTTCTACACATATGTCAAATTTCTTAAAAAATAAAGCTCATTTTAAGTCCTGAACATGTGTTGTAGAGTGAAAAATAAAAACTGGCACTATGTACTAAAATTTAAATATCACTAGAGAAAAGATAAAATTGTAAAAGCTATAAATCTGATTTGTCTTCCTGGATACATAATCATCACATATGAAAAGAATTGCATAAAAAAGTTCCATCATGAATAGAAAATTGATTGACTACCTAGGCAAACTGTCTGTCATGGGGGAGTGGAGATGTCAAAATATGGTCATACTGGAGATGCAAGTTATTTCTTTCTGGCAATAACTGACACTAATCTTATTTGTTTGCCTGTACCTTTACTTTCAAAGAATAATGGAAAGCCAAACAAAGATTCTATGCAGCAAAGCATATTCATACATTAACAAATGGCAAGAAAGCTTATTGAACAGCTTCATTATGGCCACATTTAGACATCACCACTGAATCCGAGGCAGCACAGTGATGATGAAAGGTAACATCATGGTGGCTGCTGCTGAAATGCTTGCTGGAACCTTGGCAACGCCACAGATGTACTCAAGTCTGCCGAGGATGGAGAGGAAGAAGACGCAGAAGTGATGGGAATGGTGAATTCCATCAACTGCATTATTTCTTCATGATTTGGAAAGTGGGCCAGAAATTCACTAGCCTCTGCTTCTGAAATACCTGCAGATGGAGGAGGCTGTGTAGAGACGGAGGGTTCAGGTACTGGTTCCTCATTAGAATCTGAAGGGGTAACACTGCTTGGGACAAGATATCCTGACATGAATTGATTCATGTCCATTCCAACTTGAAGTGATTCAAGGTGTTCCTCTGATTTAATAGTACCATCAACTCTATCTGTTGGTACGGTCAAGCTATCGACAGAAAGAGCATCTCCAAATGGAGAGTGTGTAGAAGATGAAGAGAAGATCATTGGCTGCAAGTCAGGTAACAAGCGGCAATCCTCAACTTTGACCTGTTCAAGATCATATGATGAGGAATCATTGTGAGAAGTTAATATTACTTCTGACTTGAGCAGTATATTTTGAGTTTCTTGTTTGATTGATTTCCCATCGGTGGACACTCCTGCCATTGGAATGTATTGAGATGTCGCAGGCTCCTCAAACACTAAGTTATTTGTCTCACTCGGCAATTCTGATGTAGCAGTAGCTTTAGGTCTTCCATGAATTCGTAATACAGTCCTTTGTCTCACACCTGAGGTTGATGATGCATGTACTTGTGAGGGGTCCAAACTTGACACTTGCCTGGGGCGTTTCCCTTTAGAAGCTCCAGATTTTATGCCAGGACTGACATTACTATGGCTCTTCTTTATGTGGCGCACAAGATGATCTTTTCTGCCAAAGCGATGAGGACAAAACTGACAGAGAAAATCCCTTTTACCAGTATGCACAACAAGATGCCTTCTAACATCTTTTCTGGTAAAAAAACGTCTCTCACAATAATCACATCCATACTTTTTGTCCGATGGATTTTTCACAGTGCGAGACCCTGCATGAACTTTCAGATGATACACAATTTCATCTTTGGTGGAAAAATTCTTCCCACACATTTTACATTCTAAGTCTCCCTCCTCAGCAGCGTGTACTGCAGCATGTTTTCGATAGCTCAAAAGAGAACTGTATACTTTCACACAGCCCACTTTATCACATCGATAAGTTTTCTTGACTGGACTGTGAACTTTTAAGTGATTTTTCAAATGATCTTTTCTATGGAAAGTTCTATCACACATGGGACATCGGTACTGTCTTTCATCTGAGTGAATGAGAAGGTGACGAACCAGCTTAAACTTGGAAGAAAACGCTTTCAAACACTTGTCACATTCAAATGGCTTTTCCCCAGTATGAGAGAACATGTGTTGATTCAATTTACCAGGGCTACCAAAAATCTTGGAGCAAACAGGACAAACATGCCGTCCTAAAGTCTTAAGCTTTCTTTTCCTTCTCTTTAATTTCAATGATTGCATTTCTTCTGCTGAAGTTGATGGTATGGGCTCTAGAGATGTAGATGGAATGGCTGAATCCTCTCCCTTCACAACTTGACTAGATGAACTTTCACAAGAGTGATCAGAGTCAGATGACTCACTGCTGGTATCAGCTTCCTCAGAAGAAGCTTGCACCACACTTGATATAGGTGAACCTATATCAAAATCTGAGCCACCAATAGGAGCAAAATTTTCTCTGAACAGCTGTCTACGACTGGAAGGAGACTTACTTTTGGGCCGCACTGCTTCAGCAGGTTCAAGCTTTCTTTTTCGTAAAATGGTTGGTGTTGAGTTGGCTTTGGAGGTTTCCGGGCTTACCAACGCAGAGGAAGTCCGTATTTTCACTTCAGGTATAGGTGGACTTGGGCAAACACATGAAGGAAAGTGGCAGCGGAAGCATATACCACGCGGTCGAAGCAATCGAGGCGGAGGACTATCAGCTGCTGGAACCCCATCTGAAAACAGCAGAAGTATTATTTTCAGTTAATAGGGGAAGTAAAAATTAAGGCCCTGAATGATTAACACAACATGACGATACCAAACAGAAAAACGGTAGAAGTACCTGATTTTTTGCCTGAGTTCCGAGTTCCCATTTTGGCTTCATATTTTACACAGCTAGCCTTTGGTTCATAAGACAGGGCACAAAGATCCTCCTAAAAGACATCTGAAACATAAAAACAAACACCGTTAAAGGCTGTAGATCCAACATTCAAGTTAACGAGAAAAGAATGAACTAAGACAGCCATCCACTATGTATTGTATTAGATGTGTCCGATATAAAAGATAATTTTTTGTTCAACACTGACAATGTCAATTCAAATGACAATTTTAGGAGACTGAAATGCACTGTCACATTTTTATTACAATATAAACTAAAAAGAGCATCGGACATAGAGATGACCATGTTGGAGGAGGGTTAAGCAATGGCAAGGGTGACTGCGTCGGGCATTTTTTTTTTCGGGGAGAACGACAATGACACAAAAGGCATCGCTACCAAAATACCGGGGAAAGTCAAATAAGTGGCAATGCCGACGTGGGGGGCGGTCCCCCTGCGAACAGAGCCGCGAGTAAGAAGTCATTGCGCACGGCGTTACCTCATATCAGCCAACCTATGACATGACTAGGTAAACAAAGCACTGCGGCACGGCACGGGTGGGCAAGACGACAAAGCAGCGCCGAGCCGAGCCCGGGCCGAGCCGAGCCAGCAGAAGCAGACAACATAACAAAGGGAAGTCATAGGGGGGAAGGACGGGGCGCGGAACCAGCGGCCCGTCCGCGAGAAGGGGGAAAATGACACTCAATGACACCTACCGTCCATCTCATAATGGAGGTAGTGCGATGCATCTTTCAAAGAAAGAACTCCGCTGGTCAACCCCACTATCCCGGAGGCCTGAACCAAAACAAACCCGGGATTAATACACTTTCTAGCGCGAGTTGACAGCGGCTCAAACTAGAAACAAGTGGCTAGGATTCATTATTCAACAGCTGAAACGTACGTCTTTCCGAACGATCACTCGGCGTTGTCAGACGCGAAGTTTGTTGTTGTTGTCATGAAGGTTTTCAGCACTCTACGCTACGATTCTGCACGTGAACAAGTCAAAAAATGTCAGGTCTCTTCTCGGGCGATTTCTGCGTTGAAATGCCAGACCGAAAGGATGAGTTCACTCCGGCGACTGTCAGCGCAGTTAAAATGATCAACACCATTAATGACAACCACTGTCTTACAAGTTATTTCACTTTGAAATGCGTAATAACATCACCCCAACATAGGCAAAACTTACAGCCATTGTTCTGATTCCCGGTGCATTCTGGGTATGCTGCGGTGGCTGTGGTGGTGGAGCAGTTCTCATCTATCCACGCCCACGAAATATTCGTGAACAGAACTGCAGCTTGGCCACATTCTATTGCGACATAATAATACTTGCGAGAGAGGAACTACTTCACGCAAGTTCCTTGCCCCTTGGGAAGTTCCTACGCCACCTCTAACCTACGAAAACGGTCGTTTCATTGCCGTCGGTTGGCGCGCCTGGAAGGGGGCTTCACAGTCTAGCGCGCTGATTGGTCGAGAAAAGCGGGAGAAGATCGGTGGGAAGCGCGCCAGATTTAAACGACCCCGCCTTCGCTAACTGCCGGATCGTGGCGGGCTCCCGTACGGCACCCCCTCCGGACCATCAATTAATGTCTCGTGACTATTTCCCGGACGGTGGAAAATAGTACCCGAACTTTTGCACTGCATTCTCTTTTATTTTCCGAATTTCCGTGCTCTCCTTGTCATCTGTAGGGACCGTGCCTTCCTCGGCCGCAACCACCAGACACGGCCGCGGTGTCCACATGCTCACGCCTCACTCGGTCGCGGGGTGCTTTCTCTCGAGCCAATAAAGACCGATGGCCGCGAGGCCGGCGGCTCCGCCCCCCGCAGAGAGCGGCCGCCACCTCCGCCACTTTCTATGCAAAGACCCGCCCGTCGTCGGGAGCGGCCATAAACTGAAGCGCACGGACAGCGCGCCTCCCCTGCCGCTTATGCTGCGGCCACCGGCGGAGATCTGGACAGGGGCCCCGCCGCGGCGTACTACGGCGGCACGAGTTTGACGAGAAGGGAGAGAGAGAGAGAGAAAAAAAAAGGAGAGTGATCTTGTTTGATAAAGGGCTTGGCCGTGCCCTAATCGATTTTAATCAGAATGTTGGATGTGTCAGAGATAGCAGCTGGTCGCGCCTGCTGTCTTAAGACAGGCGAATGACCATCGAAAAAAAGGGGGACGTGATGCAGTGCAGGAGGAGAGTCATCAGTTGAAAACGTAAAATAGACTTTAATGCATGGAAAACATGGACAGGACATACACACTGTATGCTCTCCCGCACCCACCCCACACCGCGAGAGCGCCAACAACAAGAACAACAACAACAAGAGTTGTGACGTGCACTACATACACTACACCCCCCCCTGGGGAAGGGGGTTTGAGCATTTATTTCAATCCACTTTATTGCAAATGGTCAATGTCGTGCTACTGGTTTGATCAGTGCCTTAAAAAAATAACAATAACTGAGAGAGACAAATTGATATCAAACACAGATATCTTCCTAAATTCATATATTAAAAAACAAGGGAAAGAAAACATTTTCAAGGCGAAAGGGAGAACTTTTGGTCAGAGAGAGAGAGGGAGGGAAAGAACGCACGACATAACAAAACGAGAGAAATAAAATAAATAGAGATTATTTGGTCGGGCTCGGCTCCGGCGCTACGAAGGTACGACGGCGTAGGTCCGGCGGTACATCTCGTCCACGTGGGTCAGGTAGTAGGTGCCGGGCAGCAGGTTGTCGATGGGCGCCGAGGGCGTGTAGGGCGCCAGCTTGTGGTCGCGCTCCCGGTCCGCCAGCACCTGCAACACGTCAGCAGCGGCGTCAGCGGTGTCAGCAGCGGCGTCAGCGGCGTCAGCACAGGGGTGGGCCGGCCCGCACGACACGCGTGCGCGCAACAGGCATGGCTGCGTACCCGGCAGGCCCTCCGACTGGCCACACCCGGCCTCCTGCGCCTTCCTCGAAATATTTCGTTGTTTTTCATACTGCCTTCTCGGCGGGGCGTTTCTAAACCCCACGCACACACACACACGCACATCCACAGCCCCCGGGTGCACCGCCGCAGGACGGGCACGCGGCATTCCCCGGCCGGGCCGGATTCTTCCCCGAAGGTAGCCTTTCTTGCCCTGCTGCACTTTCACCTCGCGTAGGCCCGGCTCTGCCCGGGCCCCGTGGCTTCCTCGCCCGTCCCTCCGCTCCGGGGCCGCGTCCGAGACACACACGTCCCGCGTCCCGCCGCCGCGGACGCGGCCGACTCGTTACCGTTACCAGGACCGGGCCCGGCTTGGGCTCGTTGGCGGGCTCCGAGCTCCAGTCAATGAGCAGGGTGCCGGCGGCGGCGGTGAGCGCGGCGGGGCGGGGCGTGCGCCGCGCCGGCCGGGACTAGGGTCACGCCAAGCCCCACGCCGTCCTTGACCCAGAGCCACACTGCGGCGGGAAGAGGCAGGCGGGGGCCGCGGGAGCCGCGGGGGCCCAGGCCGCGCCACAAGCTAGCCACGAGCCCGGCCGGGCTGGGACGGGTTGGGCCGGTCGACCCGAGAGGCCGCTGACCCAAGTGGCTACGCCACGCCACGCCGCGCCATGCCATGCCATGCCATGCCACGCCATGCCGCGCCTGCCAGGACTCCTGGAGGGCAAGGCCTGGCGGCGGCGTGCAAGACATTCCAGGCCGTCGCGCCGAGGAGCGGCGCCCCGGCCCGACCCATCCATCCAGCGATGGAGGGCGGGAGGCAGCAGGGGTGGGCGTACGGTGCATGTGACGGACAGTGCATGAGGCACTAATGAGGGAATTATCGTCTCATCTCTTCCTCCTCCTGACAGCCTCAGTCAAAGTTCGCCTCACTAGGCAACAAGATAGGAGGCGGCCGCGTGTGGGGCAACGCATACCCAACATCTCTTCTATTTTTTTCTCCCTGCACTTTTTTAAACTCCCATTCGTTTAGCACCCGCGCTCACCTCCATATCCATTTGCATGGGTTATTAATCAATATCTACATAACAGAAGCAACTTGGCACTTCTTTGGATTTTTTTTTTACTTAACTCTCCCGGTTCGACGGGTAGTGTAATTTTCCAGTTGGCTTCCTTTTTTATACCAATAAAATGGACATCAAATTTTGTTTTTAAACCTGTTCAAAAGCTTTTTTGTTTTACTTTTCTGGTTTTATAAAAAATATTTCATCACAGATAATAATTTTTAAAAAGTTTAAAAAAAAAAAAAAAAAAAAAACAACATACCTTAGTGTAGTCTTCTGGCGGCACACAAGTTCTCCTCTCCAGCATTGGGTTGATGAAAGCCAGCTGGCTGCAAAGCTGATGAAGCGGGGATCCTGGCGAGCCATCGGCAGCAAACTTGATGGAGAACATGGATGCTGACAAGCCAGAGCCAAACGAGAACAATCCTATGCGGCTTCCAGCATGTTCTGAAGGAGACCGGCTAATAATGTGAGAAATAAGGCCTCCATATAACGATGGAGTGTACATGTTGCCAACTTGATTCGATATTCTTAATGTTTTTGCAGTCTTTGCAGCAAACACATCTTCGCTACTATCCATAGATGCTTTTTCTACATCACGATCAGCATAAGTCTTCTCTAGCTGGACACCCACAAACTTTTCAAGTGCTGGGTACTTGCTGACAGCTTCATCAGCAGGAAGGCGAACAAAATCATTTAAAACCAAACGGGCTAGTGATTTTCTTACTAATTTACAGAAAGGAGAATGGAACAGAAAAGCATCTAATTGGTCAAGGCTCATGTGCTTAACTCCAAGCTCCTTTTCCGCTTTGGTGCAATATCGCTGGTAGCACTTATCTAGAGCGGACAAATAACATTTAATAGAGAGTTGTCCATCAACTGTGGGATATTCTGAGAGTGGGTTTGGTTTATAAAAATCATAAGAATGTTGCATGTGGCTCGACCGTACTTTTCTGTCGACAACCAAAGGAGCATTTGGACCAACTAACATGGCAATTGCTCCAGCACCTCCTGTTGGGCGGGCAGGTCCCTTGGGGTATACTGCAATGTCACCAGCCACAACTATGGCGTTACGTCCATCCCAGGCACTTGACTCCACCCAGTTCAGTGAGTTGAAGAGAGCAGCTGTTCCGCCATAGCACGCATTCTTCGAGTCAATTCCCTCAATGTCAGTGTATCCTTCTTCTTCGAAAAGTTGCATCAGCACAGTCTTGACACTCTTCGACTTGTCTTGGATGGTTTCCGTACCCACCTCAATTCGCCCAATGGTGGACTTGTCAATGTTGTACCGCCGCAGGAGGTTGCTTGTGACGGTCAGGCACAGCGAGTTGATGTCCTCCCGGTCCGTGACGAAGCCCATCTTCGCCTGGCCGAATCCCTTGGTGTACTTGCCTGCCGAGACATTGTCAAACTGCTCCAACTGCTCTTGATCAACGTACTGCGCCGGGAAGATAGCTTCGACGGCGAGTATGCCCACATCCTTCGGCCAGTGCGCCATGGCAGCGGGGCGGAGGGCGTCGTTGATGAGCACGCACAGGTGCCACAGGTACTCGAGGGGCCGGTCTCACTCGCCGTGCGTACCGAGCGGAGGCTGCCAGGCGTCTGCTCCTGCCGAGCTTCTGCTACCGCCCCGCCGGAGAGAAAGTTGAAACATAACCTAGTCACCTCGTTGTTTTGGCTCGGCTCGGCTCTCGGCTCGGCTCGGCTCGGCTGGGGTGGGGTGGGGTAGGGTGGGGGTGGGGGGGGGGGGTCTGTGGGTCCACAACGTGGCCACTGCCACCACTGCGACCACTGCGGAGCGCGCGCGACGAGGGGGGAGGGGGTATGGAGGGAGGGGTGCCCTGCCCCCGGCCCCCCGCCTCCTCTCCGAGCACCCTCACTTTCCCTTTCCCCTTCACACACCCCCACCACCCTCACCCCAGACGGCGCGGCGCGCGGATGTGTCCCTTCGCGTTGCTTGGCGTTCGCCCTGTGCCTCCCCTCCCCGCCCCACTCCCCCTGCACCTGCAACCCATTGGGAGCCCCAGACCCCAGACCCCAGACAGTCTGGGGGCCGGGGGGTTAGGCTAGGCTAGCCCTTCATAGAATGGGATGCTCTTGCTCAGTCCGTCAACCGCTTTCTCGCCCAGACGGACAGCTCACACCTCAGCAGCCCCGCCGCCTCCTCCCCTCCTCCCTTGCTGCGGTTTTAATACGCGAGACACACACGTGCGATTTGTGGGTTGGCGTGTGTGGTCACTGTCCCCACGTCTTCGCCCCAGAACACACCTCCGTCGTTGACGCGCCAACAACGCTTTGGCAGCGAAGGGACGAGGGAGGGAGGGAGGGAGGGGCTGATGGTAATACGGTTACGGCGTCCCCGCCCTTGCCATTGGCATACACCGTCTTATCGGGCCGTGGCCGCGAGGCGCTGGCCTGCGTCAGACTGTTTGCGCGACTCGCCTCGGCCGAAATTGCAATTATTTGCCCGGCACAATGGTCGCGCGACGGTCCGTATTCTTGTGCGGCGCGCGAGAGAGATCAATGGACTACCTTTTCCTGGCAAGCAGGGCGACCCGTGCATCATCTCCGGTACACACAACCCACAACATAATCGCCGATAATGTGCCCGTCTTTGTTCTCCGCCTCGTTCAATCGTTTCTCTTTTTATTTCTCTCTCTCTCTCTTCTCCACCTCCTGTCGGGAGAGCACACCATCTCCTTACTCGTTTGCACGCTTGTTGTGCTGTTTTATACATTTTTTTTTGTTTCTTTAGGAACGTCCTTTTCTTGTCATCGATTAAATGGCCCCCCACTTTTTGCGAGGTAAACAGGCCGTACCCGCCACCCTCGTTGTTGGCGGCAGGCATTCGTCGGTGAACGCCCCCGTCGTCGACGCGACGCTCACAGAAATGTATCTGCACATGAGCCTTATAAGCTGTAACGTCCGAACCTCAACAACTCGCGAGCCGCGAAAGCGAGCATGTCGCCTGCGAGCGCCGGGGTAGGCCGGCCCGCACGACACGCGTGCGTGGAGCGGCAGCGGCTGCCTGCGCAACAGGCGCCGCCCGTCGGCTCGTCGGCCCGGCTGGAGCCCGGCTGGAGGCGCTAGAGGCCGGCTGGAGCTGGAGCTGCGCCCGCAGAGCGGCAGCCCTGCTCACCCGGCGGCCGGAGAGGTGGCGCGCGCTGCCCGGCGCCAAAGGGCCCCGCCGTCCCCGCCCCCCTCAGACACGGTCCGCAGGAGCCCCCCGTAGTGCGCGACCACGATGCGCGTGGCCGTGGCGGGCAGCGGCCGGGGGATCGGGATGGGCACCGGGAGCACCGGGTGCCGGTGGACGTGGTGGTGGTGATGGTGGTGCTGCACCTTCTGCAGCACGACGGGGGTGGCGGCCGGGGGCGCGGGGCGCGGCCTGCCGACGGGGGAGCTCACCTGCACCCGGATGTGCACGGGGGGGCCCAGATGTTGGTGCACGTGCTTGTGCTGGTGCACCAGCGGCACCAGCGGCACTAGGGGGCGCAGGCCGGACGGCCTGGAGGGCGCCGGGAGCCCCCTGACCGGACCCTTCATCGGCGCCTTAGGCCTGGGACGCTGCGGTGGCCTCTGCGGCGGCCTCTGCCTCTGCGGCGGCCTCCTCGTTGGCGGGCAGGGCGTGGTGGGAGTCGCGGCGACGGGAGCGGCGGCGTGCTGCGCCGCCTCCCCGGGCCGCGGCTTGTACAGGTAGACGGGCGGCAGCGTGCTGGTGGCGGAGGCCAGCGGGACGGGGGTGTTGGGCGGCAGCCGCAGGAAGGCGATGTGCGTCTCCTTGGCGGCCGCGCCGCTCCTGGAGGCCGAGGCCCGCACGCCGGCTCTCGTCGCCCCGCGCACCCCGATGAGCACCCACGGCATCAGCAGCAACAGCAGCAGCGTCAGCATGTCACCCTGCCGAACATCAACGGGTACGTCAGTCCAACGGCTTGCCCGGCGCTGCCCGGCGCTGCAGCCTTAGCGGGCCCTTCCTCGAGTGGCGAACCAGACACGCTTAACTTGAACTTGAACTTGAACCTCGTCACCAGGGCCTCGGCTGCGCGCACGCCGCCGGCCCGTGCCCATCCCCGAGACCGCTTACGGCCACGTGACCAGGCCGCAGACAGCGTCGGGGTCAGGAACATCCGAGGTTGACAACATCGCCGACAAATGCCATGATTGATGCCTTTGCGGGCTCTCTGCCTCTCTGCAGCCGCGGCGGCGGCCGGCCTCCACGCGCTAAGAACTTGACCATCGTCGTCTTCCTCAGACGCCCGTTATCGGCTCGGTCGCGGCGTTCGGTGAAATTAGGCAAAACAATATGGAAATACATTTTCGAAAAGTGGGTGCTTTCTTGCAGTTTGCCTGCCCGCGGGCGTCTTGCGGCTCCGGCCGGGCGGTATGGTGTGATTCGCGACGGTGCGCGACACGGCGCCCCCCTTCCCCTCCTGAGCTTTCCCAAAATGGATCTTCCTCCCATTCTCACCCCCCAACTTGCGAATGATTCGTTGAGGTATTCGTTCGATCCATTTTGTTCGAAATTGAAAACGAATATGATGTTTATTTATTAAAATTCTTATCAGGAGAAATTCAAATCCGGCCTTTACAAATGTCCACTCCGGGCGCGGGGCGGGGCTGTCCCCGGGCCGGGCTAATCCCCGGCCGACCCCTGCCTCAGAGGGCCGGGGCCTGGCGGCAGGTATGATCTCAAGTTGCGAATCGTCGGCAACCGGGCCTGGCGGCAGTTCGAATATTAACTGATTGTGATTCGCGACGGTGCGCGACACGGCGCCCCCCTTCGGCGCGCGGGCGTCGGTGCGGTGCGGCGTGCGGCGTCGTCGGCTGGGCGGGCGTGGCGCGGTGGGCGCGGTGCCGCCGCCGCCGCCATCGTCGGTGCGCGGTACGGGGCGCGTCGGAGCGGCGCGGATGCGCTCTGCTTGCCGTGTCGCCTGTCCTGTCCTGTCCTCGTCGCCGCCGTCGTGCGGGGCCCAAAACTGCGGCGAGCGGTCTCAAGTGGGAGCGGCGGGGGCCAAGACCAGGGGGCCTAGGTCGGCCGCACCGGAGGCAGGACCTTTCCGGTGCAGCCCGGAGTGTGCGCGTGTGTGAGTGAGAGGGAGAGAAAGAGCGGCCGGTCGGGTCCCCTCCCCTGCCCCCCCCCTCTCTCTCTCTCTCTCTCTCTCTCTCTCTCTCTCTCTCTCTCTCTCGCACTCTCCCTTCTCGGCGATATTTTCCTGGAAGTCCGGTGCGCTGTTATGTCGGCGCAACGCTTCGACAGCAGCGGCGTTTGTCGCTCGCGGGCCGTGGGCAACCGTCGTCGGCAGCCGTCGGCAGCCGTCAGCCCCCACGGGCGGGCGCGTGAGGGCGGCTAATAAGCGGCCGCCACCGCCGGCGGCGGACTCGGACAATCGGAGGAGGCGAAATCGCACTTTCAAGCTGTAAAACATTTCAGCAAAAAAAAAAAAAACAGCAGTGCGGCAGCTCTGCGACAGAACTTTTATCCAGCAGCAGCCGCCCCGGATCTTGAACGCGCCGTATACTTTACGATCCGCTGCGATGTACGACTTTGAGCTGGTCTCAAAATGTTTGCGGAGCATCGGTCCGCAGACCTTGGTCAACATTTTCCAAATTTTATCTCACTTATCGGAGTCACTATTAGGGTGGCTCGAGATATCGGCTCGGCATATTGTGAGGAGCGTCCGCTGTCCATGGTGAAAGCGGAGTGTCTCGGTCCTCCGAACCACGCCAGACCTTCATATCAGCCTCCAAACCAACCATATACCAACCCGTCCCCGCACGAGGAGAACTCTGCCGGCTCCGCGATCCCGTGCTCTATGTCTCCGTCGCGCACCGTGGGAGAGAGCGAGAGGTCCGAGAGTTCTCGGTGTTCATTGAGATGCACAGCCGGCGGCGGCGCATGCCGCGGCACCGCGAGGGACCCCCATGAAAGTAAAATCATGGCTTATTTTTAGGGACTTTGGACCAACCTCCTCTCATCCTGACGCTGCTGCCGCGGCGGGCGGACGGACAGTCAGACAGACAAACAGGCGACAGACAGACAAGCTGACTTAGACAGAAACCTGAATGGGACTCTTTTTTTCTGGGGCTCTGCACCCGCCGCCACCGGCAGAGTGCGCTCGTGGAAGAGAAGAGGGCACCCGCTTCACGAATGGAAATCCATGCGGACGGAAATTAAAATTCAAATCTTGTTGGCACTTGTTGGCGGAGGGCGTCACAGGCAGCACCGTCGGCCGTGCATCTGGGCGTTACCTCATCCGGGAGAGACGGTGACGCGGGGAGCGCACCCCCCCCCCCCTCTCTCTCTCTCTCTCTCTCTCTCTCTCTCTCTCTCTCTCTCTCAACTCATCCCCCGGCCTGTATTTTAAAAATCAAAATCCCCCAATAAAACATGCAAAAAACTAAAAACTCTCTCTCTCTCTCTCTCTCTCTCTCTCTCTCTCTCTCCCTCCCCTTCCGAGCGCCTGCGGACGGCGGGGTAGGCCGTCCCGCCACACACGCGCGTGCCGCGGCGTTGCCCCGCACCGTATTGCAGGCGCCGGCCCCCCGCACCGCTGTCGCTCACCCGTCGGGTGCTGCAGGGCGGCAGGGCGGCGGCGGCGAGCGTCCGGCAGAGCAACAGGGTCGTCGTCGGGGACCAGCAGCACCAGGACGACGACGGCGGCGGTGGCGGCGTCGGTGACGGGGCGCGAGGACAGCGGCGGCGGCCGGGCGGGCTCGGCGGCTCCGGCCGCCTGGACAGCGGCGACTGGCGGCGCGGACAGGACAGGACGGAGGCGCCGGTGGGCGACGATCTGCTCGGCTGGACATGGACGGCACGCGGCAGGACGGCGCGGGACGATGTGGGCCTCGCTTTCTAGCCCATCAGGCGGAACAGTTGCTGTTATTGGGGTGGGGGTGGTGCAAGGACCTCTCTCCGCTCCTGTCCGGCGGGGTGCGGGCGGTGACGGTGATGGGTGTGGCGCTGTCGCGGGGCGCGCGTCGGATCCAGCGTGCCCGTCGAAGCAGGAAGTGCGCGTGGACGTGGCGCCATGTTCGCACGTCGAGGTCTGAGCGATGTGCGGCCCGCCGCTGCGTTTAGCACATGCGGGGAGTGCGGAAAGCCGCCTTCTGGCGCGGCGTGCGGGACGGGGGCAGGTCAGAGGTGAGAGGCCGCCGTTTTGGGAGGGCGCACCGCGGGGCGCCTCGGCCTGCTCGGGCTCGGGCCTGCGTGTCGAGGGACACAAATTCTAAACGGTTATTTTGAGAATCGGAGACGTGACGACTTCGATGATTAAGATCGCCATCGGTATTACAACGAGGTCCGCAGCCGCCGTGTGTCTGAACGTGAAGCCGCTGGCGTGTTTTTTTTTTCATCTTGTTTTGCAAGGCAGCATGTGTCACAGTTTTTTTTTAAAAGAAGACGGGTTTTTATTCCAATTTTAAAATTTTTTATTGCACATACCATTTCAAATTTAAAATACCCTATCTCAGTCAAATTAACAGTAGAATAAATACTACAAAGCTACCTTAATTTAAGCATGCCCAACTGGCGTGTGTGCGGGCCTGCGGAGTAGAGGCGTGCAAAGTACACACGAAAAGAGTTCGAGTTGGTTAGAAACGACCGCAGAACGATATACAGTAACACGGAACAAAATGTCGTGACATAGCGGAGGGTCTCCGGTTCGCACGCCTCTACCCGGGCAGGCCGGGCGCAGGGTCCTGCAGGACAGCCGGCGCAGCGCGCAGCCAGCTGTGAGACGCCGCGCCGCCGGCCGCACAGACACCGGTCAGGCCGGACCGCCGGACGGGCTCGGGCGCTCGGGCGCCCCGCCCCCACCGGACCCCCCGCGGACTCGGGCCCGCAGCATCCCAAGGACACGCGGCGGCCGCGGGGTGGGGACCGCGGGCACGCGCCGAGGTCACGGGCAAGGTCACGAACGAGGTCACGGCGCCGTCCAGCCCGCGGCCGCGAGTCGCTGCGTCCCGCCCCCGGGGCCCCCCCAGGGCGTCGGCACTATCAATGTACACCGACTTACAGCATAGTTCAGCTTTTTGTAGCTTCTTCCAGAAAAGGGTTTGTAAATACAATTTTAATGTGCATACAACTGATTTCAAATAAATAAAAATTTAAAAAAATCTGATTTTGTTTGCTTCAGAATTTTTGAAAAGTTTTGCTACTGTTCGTCAGTGTACACTGAGTTTTAAGTGAGGTCCCCCTGAGCCCGGCAGGGCTTCGGTCAGCCCTCGAACGCACTGGTGTTGTTGGTGCCGCTGGCGCTGACCGGGTCGTACACGATGCGCTCCTCGACGCTGCTGCTGCTGCTGCTGCTGCTGGCGCCACCGGCGTCCTCCTCGGCGGATTTCATGGTGGCGGTGAGGTTGCCGTTGCCGCCCGTCAGCCCGCCGACGCCGCTGATGATGATGGTGGTGCCGTTGTTGTTGCCACCGACCCTGCCGTCGTCGTCGCCGTCTTCGAGGACGTCGCGGTCTCTGGCGACGCCCTGGCCGCCGCCGCCCGCCCCCCGGCTCGCGCCCTTGCCCTTGCCCCGCTTCGAGGTGCTCATGTTGTTGGCGTAGCACGGGTACTTGCGGTAGCAGGAGCGCCCGCCCAGCCCGGACTTGTAGGCCGAGATGAAGCTCTTGAGCTGGCTGCGCTTGGCGTCGCCCAAGATCGGCTTGATCAGTCCGAGCATCCTGAAGATATAAGAGAAAAAATTGTGACTTTCTTTTCTGTTTTTTAAAGACGAGGACTGCTGGGGAACGCGGATGGGCGGCCGGGCCGCTGCACTGACCACATGATCCAGTCCGCGTAGCCCTTGACGGCCTGGCTGCGATACCCCACGTCGCAGGCCATCTTCTGGAGGCAGCGCCGGCTGTCCGCCACCCGGGACTCGAGCTGCGCCAGCGCCTGCTCCTCCTGCGGGCAGAGAGAGCGTCTATACCCCGCGCAGAGGCGCGCCCGCGTCGGTACCCCTCGCCGCTTCGCCGCGGCGCTGCGGCGGCACTGACCTCCTCCCTGCGCCGCCGGCCCGGGGTGATGGTGATGACGGTGCCGCCGCCGTTGGTGCCGGGCGTGAGCACGGGCACGGGGAACAGGAGCAGCAGCGGCAGCAGCAGCAGCGGGATAATGAGCAGCCCCAGCGGGATCAGGATGGGCAGCAGCAGCGGCACCACGGCGATCACCAGGATGGGGATGACGAGCACGGCCAGGAACACCTGCAACACCCGGAGCTCAGCGCCGGGGCCCCGCGGGGGAGGCGCCCGGGGGGGAGGGGCACCCGGCGCGTCCCGACAACGTACAGCACGGGAGGAACGGGGTTGTCAACTTACACCTTCGGCGATCTTTAAGCAGAAAGGAAGAAGGAAAGCGCGGCAAGAACAGAAAAAAAGAGGGGCCATTTTAGAGCCATGCGGAGTACAATGCGGCAGGCGGGTTATGCTTATGCAGCAGCGTTAGTAAGAGGGACATGCAACAGACTCTGTTAGCGCCGCGCTCCCCGAGAACGCTATCAGCAGCCCATCTTCTAGTGCACCACCGTGACACCATGCGACGCCCGAAATACCTTGATGAACTTGAAGAACTTGATGACGACGGCGAACTTGAGGGCGAAGGCGGCGAACGCGATGGGGATCTTGATGAGGCCGATGATGAACAGCTTGAAGACGCCCAGGCCGATGGCCTTGACGATGAGCAGCTTGATGACGGCCAGCACGATGAGCTTGGTGGTGAGGTCGCTCCACGAGTCGTCCTTCTTCTGCGGCTCCACGTAGTAGACGGGCTGGTGCTGATGCTGGTGGTGCGGGTGCGCCAGCGCCACGACCTGGGGGCCAGGAACACGCAGTGGAGGGCGTGCGCGCGGAGCTGCCTGGCCGTGTCCGGCGCGGCGCCTGTCTGCTCACCTGCGAGCCCCCGCCGGCCGAGTCGCCGTAGTCCGGGTCCTCCCAGTGCGCCGCGACGAACGGCTTGTGGTTGTGGTGGTGGTGGCTGACGCGGCGCAGCACGCCGCCGAAGCCCTGTCCGAGTCCGAGGCCCTGGCCCAGGGAGGGCAGGCCGCTCTGCACGGCTGACCACCAGGACGCGTTGCTGGCGGTGGCCGGTGCGCTCGGGGAGTAGTACCGCCTGGAGTCGTCGGGACTCGGGTTAGTGGTCGCCTGCGGTAGCCAGGGTAGGCCAGCCCGCCGGGCACGCGCGCGCGCAGGGGGCGGGGCTGCCTACTCACCAGACGCCCCAGCGACCCGCGCGTCACCTACCTGTAGTACTCGTTGGAGGCGTCGTCGCCGGGGGCCGCGTTGGCGGTGGCGCCCGTCCACACGGCGCGCCCCCCGCGGTCATCGCCTTGCGGGCCGGGCTTTCCGGAGGGCTTTGGGGCGGGCAGCACCACGCTGGACGTGGCGTTGCGCGCCGTGCCGGTCGTCGCCACCCCGCCGCCGGCCTCCTCGCCGGCCGTGCGGTACCGCCTCAGACTCCTCGTGGCGGAGAGCCTCGTGGTGCGCGGGAGGGCCGCCACGGCGGGGGTCGTGACGACGCCGAAGTACGGCGTGGTGGTCGGGGGCAGCGGCGACCAGGCCGCGTGCGCCCGGACCACGGAGAGGCGCGTGGCCAGCACGGTCCGCGGCGTGGTCCGGGCCGGGACCGCCGCCAGCGGAGAGGCCAGCGGCGCGGCGGGGCTGGGAGAGACCGGGGCCCCGGCCAGGCCCTCCAGCGGCGACGCCAGGTACGGGGCGTCCGTCGGCGACATGGTGGTGGTGGTGGTGGTGGACCCCAGCGGGGGCGGCGCCTCCACGACAACGGCGACCAGCAGAAGGGCGGCGCCTGGAGCAGAGTACAGAATCTCACTTTCACGGCTCGCGGCCGACATTTGCCTTAAGCCGTCTTCGCAGTTGGCGATTTTGAATCTTTCACTGTTCCTTCCCGTCTTGAAAAGGACTTTGCCCCCCCCCCCCCTCCCTCTCTCTCTCTCTATTTACCGACTCCGCCCCGCGCCGCCTGCGGCCGCTGTCGCCCCCTGCCGGGATGATTCACAAGGCCTATCGCTCACGGCGCAATGCCGGCAGCAGCGGTGCCTTGGGGCCCCCGGAGCCCTCCCGGAGCCCCGGGACGTCTCCTCTGCTGCTGGCGGCGGCGCGGCACGTCGCCGACAAAGTGATTTAAAGCTGCAAACGGAACGTTTGCAAGTCCAGGAAGGGGGACATCAGTCAGAACAGGAGGCCCCCTGACCCGGGGGGTCCTCGTCCGCCCCCCCCCCTCTTCCCACTGTCTGTCTGTCGGTCTCCGTGTGCGTGTGTGTATGTATGTGTGTCCGTTATCCGGACCGCGGCTTAGGCCGGACCTAGGGCGGACCGGACCGCGGCCGTGTCCGTGAAATATCCTCCCCGACGCCGCCCCCCTCCTCCGCGTGTTGACGTTGACCAAAGAACGTGGAAGGCGTCGAGTGTCACGGCCGTCATGGCCGGGGCCACACACGGCGCATGCCGCGCATCCCGATGGCCGCCGGCCACCGCAGCACCGCGGCACCGCGGCCGAGCCCGCCGCCCGGACCCGACCACCTCGTCACCGAAGTCCGGACCGTATTCCGTGTCAGAATCGAGCCCCCCGCGGGCCGCGGCGGGTCACACGGCGTCGCCCGTCACCCGTCGCCCGGCCACCGAGCGCTGCCACGGCAGCCGTCGATTTGGCGGGAGCGCCGTTTATGAAGAGGGTCCTAATCTCCGGCCGAGACCGCGAGTATGGGCATCGCGCGGCACACTGTCTGAGGCCACACAGTGTATGATGCCGGCCCCCGGGCTCGAGGGCGTGCTGTCTGCCCGCGCACGGGGGCTCGTCTCTCGGACTAAGCCGATCACAATGGAGCAAGAAACAATTCTCATTTTCACTTTTCAACGTTGAAATTTACCGCCAGACGGTAAACCTAAGAATCCTGAATGTAAAAATCCATAGTGGTAGGCGCTATGAGGCAGCCGGCCTAGCGGTCGGTCCAAACACACTGCGCTCAAGGAAACAAAATTTTTCGCATAAACGAGCGTTCCGTAATTTCCGGAATAACCGCAGAGGCTTATCGCGCGGTGCACGGTCAGAGCCGGGAAACGGGCGGGCAGCGACTACCCGGACGCATCCGGGTCAGCAGAAATGTATCTTCTGTCTCTGTCGTCCCGCCGGGGCAGACACGAATGGGAGACGTATTCGGATGCGTCCGGGTATTCGCCGCCCGCCCGATTCCGGGCTCTGTGCACGGTCCGCCCTTGGCACGGCGCCTGCGGAAGGAGAGGTAGGCCGGCCCGCACGACACGCGTGCGTGCGGGTGCGTGGTGCTGCCTACCCGGCGGGCGCCTGGTTAACAAAGCAGGGCAGAGCAGAGCCGCGACGCAGCGCGGCACGGGTAGTGCCGCGTGCGCCGCGCGCCGCGCCGCCGCCCGAAACACAGGAGCCGGCATAACGAGGCAGGCGAGGCGAGAGGCGAGGCGAATGGTGGCGGCGGCGCTGTGGCCGGCGGTGTCACAGCAGAGTCGGACAGAGTCGGACAGAGTCAGACAGAGTCAGACAGAGTCGGACAGAGTCGGACCGAGTCCCCGCACACGACTGCACACGGACGGCGCGGCACCGCGTGCCGCGTGCTGTGCTGGCTGTGCTGTAACGGGATGACGGCGGGGCGGCGGCCCGCGTTACTGCCGTACTGCGATTCGCTTTGCTATTGCTATGCTTACCGCTATTGCTGTTCATGTTGCCATTGCAATTGTTATATTGCCATTCCAGTCATTAATGCTTATTGTAGTTTCTAAGGCTATTTTAATCCGCGTATGTCTATTTCACTTAGTGCATTTCTATTGCAGTTTATATCGCAATTGTTTTTGCTATTGAAGTACATAATGATATTGCAATTTCTATTGCAGTTCATAATGCTATTGCAGTTCATAATGCTATTGCAGTTCATAATGCTATTGCAGTTCATAATGCTATTGCAATTGAAGTTCATAATGCTGTTGCCATTGTTACTGCTTCTGTGGTTTATAATGCTATTGCAATTGTTAGTGCTTTTCCAGGTATTTATGCTATTGCAATGCGCGTTGCGCGTATTGCTATTGGAGTTGTTAATGCCGTTGCTGTTGCTTCGCCTACCTACGCCCTCACTCTGCGGACGTACGGTGCTCCACACAGTGTGGCCCGCCCTAACCACGGCAGCGACGTCAGCGCCTCGCGACCGTGACCCCCGCCACCTCAGCGGGGCCGGCGGGGCCGGTGGGGAAGAGGAACGCGGAACGCGGCCGGCGGCGGCGAATTCGTTTTCGCTGCTCGCGGGGGGACATGCTCTGTGGCCATGCTCGAGGGACAAGCCGGCCGGGGGCGGGCCGGGGGCGTCGGCGCGAGACGTAACAATGTCCACACGGCCCCCGAGAGCCGCCCGCCGCCCTCGCCCGCCCCCTCATCCCGGCCAATAACTTTTCATTCACGTTCGCCACCATCCGAAGCGTGCACCGCGGCAAAGAAAAGGAAAGAGTTGGGGTCGGCGGCGGCGCGTGCTGCAGCGCTGCGCCGCGGCACATGGCCGTGTTCGCGGTGCTCCGGTTGCCGGCAGGGGGGGGGGGGCGCCGCCCCCGCTGTCATTGGTATTCCAGCGATCGGGCCCCCGTTTTGTTGTTTGCTTTTCACTTTCCTTCACGTGGACCCGGGCGGGAAGAGGCGCCCAGCGCAGCCGCGCAGCCGTCGGGACGTGCACGGGGAAGACGCGCCGCGACGTGCCGCGGCCATCAGACTCCTCATGAAATGCCGCTCTTTCTCCCGCCGCCCTGACACGCAGGCGGTGCCCCCGGTGGCGCGGCGTGGCGTGGCGCGGCGTGGCGTGGCGTGGCGTGGCACGGCACGTACGCCCCCAACAGAAGCCGCGATGCCTTGACTGACTTGCCTGCCGCCGGGGCGCCGCTCCGCTTAGATGCGGACCCCGGCTTAAGCCTCCCGTATCGACGCCCGGCTCGCGCGGCCCGCGCCTCCGGCAGGCCTCTCTTGTCTTCGCGCCGCATTCGTCACTCCGCTTCCAGCTAACTCTCCTCGGCGTCGTCCGGGTTTTACGGCGCGGACGGGTCGCGCTGTCGCCGAGCGGCCCCGCAGCGCCCCGCAGCGCCCCGCAGCCCGGGCAGTGATGTGTCATGTCGGCGAAGACGTCGCCTCCCTGTCGTCCCCCCCGACCGCCGCCGCCGCCGCCGCCGCCGCCGCCGCCGCCGCCGCCGCCAGACCGCCGCTTCGCAGCTTTGCGAGAATTCGACCGCAATTTGCGCGAACGCATACGAAATTTCGGCGTAGCCGCCACGCCGCCGCGTTTACCGGCTCGGAGATTGCCCGTCACGATTCTCCAGGCCGCTCCGCTCTCCCGTCTGCATCCTCAACCAGGCTGGAGGAGGAGCCCCCTCTGGGGCCGCCGCCGGGGCCGCCACCGGGGCCGCCGCCGCCGCCCGGCCCGGACACCTTGCAAACCGTCCAGACTCATGCGCTGCGTAAAGCTCCGATGAGGAAGGCCGTGCGACCGTACGGCAAAGTAAAGTCACGTCCAGCCACAAAACGCCATAAAAGTAAGCACTGTAAACGCACCACCCTGCTCCACCAGACTCATAACTGCGCGCGACGTGTGCCTTGTAGACACCCTGTGGCACCTGCGGCCTCGCGGTGACACCCTGTGGTGGCCGCGCGCTCTGTTTGTACGTCGTGGTAGTGCCCCCTTCGGTACGACGCGTGTTTTGTTGCGCACTACTCACTTTCTCCCGAAAAGGGTGACGCCCTGTCGTAGTAGTATACTCTCTGTCTCATTCCTCCCTCCTCTGTAAGGTGTGTGTGTGTGTGTGTGTGCGACAGAGAGAGAGAGAGAGAGAGAGAGAGAGAGAGAGAGAGGGGGGGAGGAGCTTCTCGAAACGGGAAGAAAAATACTGGGCAGAGCTGACAAGTGCAGGCTGTCCGGCGCGAGGTGTGGAGGTGTGCTGGAGGGGAGGGTTTGGGCCTCGCTGGACTCTGCCCCGCGGCTCCGCGGCCGCGCTGCCCCCCACGTGACCGACGGACCTGGCCTCGACCCGGACCAGGGCGGCCGAGGCTAGCCGAGGGCACCGAGGGCCATCGCGGTGACCGAGAGGCGGTGAGGGCGAAACGAAAGCACGGCCGCAGCCTGCGTGCGTGTGAGGGCCACACAAAAGAGCCACACGTCGGTCTAAATGGTCACCGAGACGCGGTCAGCGCCGGCCGCGTCCCGGGGCTGCTGCCCGCACCGGCCTAGAGAGACCCGCGCGGCGGCGCTGCCCGCGGCAGTTTGTCACGTGAGCGCTGGACAGCACCGGGAGAGCCGACGCCGACCGGACACTCGATGACGGGGGCGGGAGCTTGCCGCTGCTGCTGCTGCTGCTGCCGCTGCTGCTGCTGCCGCTGCTGCTGCTGCTGTCCGGCGTCACTCACCTAGTCCGAGGGCGTCAAGGGCCCCGACGGCGCCGGGGGAGGTCATGGTGAAGAGGGTGATGTGGCTATGGCGGCTCCCGGAGCCGGGCGCTCATAGTGCTGCCGGCGCGCCCATGGCGGGCGGGGCGGCGGCGCACACGGCCCCACGCACGGCTGGCTAGGCCGCCGGTTCCCGGGGTGGTCGGGGGGTCGGCGGTGGAGGTCGTTCACGGAGTTCACTAGAGGCCGCGCGTCCGAGCTCCTCCGGGTCGTCGGGCAGGTGCTCTAGGCTAGACGAGGTTCGCGAAGTCACTGACGGGCCGGGCTGGGCCGTAGGCCGCAGGCCCCGGAGCGGCGGAGGCTGCAGCGGCTGCAGCGGCGGCGGCAGCCCCCTCAGGACCAGGCAGGCGTGATTCGGCCCACGTCCCCCGCCACGCCCCCGCCACGCCCCCGCCGGCACTCTGTACGCCCCACCACGCCCCGGCTCCGCGGGGGGCCGGCGGGACGGCGGCGCCAGGCAAAAATGCCTTGATGCGCGCTCAATGCGGCACCGGCGACGTCGGCCTAGTCTGAGCGCCGGAGGGGAGGGGGGGGGGGGCGGCGTCCTGTAAAGGAGGACCGTTCAATCTCGCGCTTTATTCGTCCGCGGTGATACCGGCGCTGCTTTTGTTTAGAAGGACGGCGGCGTTCGGAGATAGACTTTTGATGGACGCTTATTGAGCCGGGGGCAGCTCGACGCCAGCGGCTGACGGGGAGGGTTCTGACGGCCGCCGCCGCACCGAGAGGGCCGATGCTCATTTCTGCATTACTCCAGGCATCGCTGACCGTAGGGCCGCAGGGCCGCCGAGGTCCGGCCCGGCCAGGAGTTCCCACGGTGCAGAGGCAGGAGGCTCGCCAACCCTCTGCAGATTTCGGCGACACCGACAAATCCCCGGCCCGGTGCGTGGACCCGCGGACACTTCCGGAGCGGAGTGGCGCGGGGGCGGGGCGGGGCCAGCGGGGCCATTTCCCGTACCCTGCCCCGGCCCTACCCCACGACGGCAGCGTTTGACGGCGGCCTGCCGGGGACCGGTGCGGCACCGTGACCCGCGGCCCGGCCCCGGATCCCGAGCCGAGACGCAGGGGCCCGATCAGATGGCGCGGCCGCGGCTGCCGCCGAAAGAGGACGCGGACGCGGCGCGGCTAAAACGCAGATTATTGGCAGATTATTCGAGTAAAGTGCTGCACCCGGCCGCCGGGCTCCGCCGGGGCCGCGGGGCGCGGGGCGGACCGGTGGTGTGCCGCAGGAGCCGCAGGAGCCGCAGGAGCCGCAGGAGCCGCCGCACGCCTGGGCCAGGACCGCGGGAGGGAGGGCTGCAGCTCACATTCCGGGGCTACGCGCCCTGCGCTGGAGCAGCTGGAGACGGTCTGTTCGTGAACCCCAGGCGGTGCAGTGAAGTCCTGATTCTGTGGCTCCGGAACGATGCAGAACAATCTCAGGAGAGCGAGTAACAATGCGCCTTTTACGATTTTTATTTCATCACATTCGTGCAGTACGATTTCCGGCAGCAAGGAACGGCACCTGCTCCAGTTCTGCCGCCATCCGCTCCTACGAGCAACACGACGGCGACCCACAGAGATGCGATCGGGACCCCGTCCCCAAAAACAGCGTCGGCATCTTGGGCGGCTGATATCGGTGGTCTCTAACGTGACAGGCTCCAGGCAGCGGGCTGGAGTCGCGAGCTGTTCCAGCGGCTCCCGCCCGTCCCGCTGCACGCTGCTGTCAGCTGCGGTGTGATACCGAGCTAGATCTGGATAAATAGGCATTTCCGACGAGGCTCGAGGACGGAAGCGGCCGATAGGAGTACCTGCAGGAGCGGAGACGTGTGTAGCGTTACCAGCCGCCTCCGCTCAGGAGTTGTTCTTGTTCTTCCGCTTCCGATCTCGAGCCCCGCTGGGAATGCCTGTTCTGCCAATTTTCGCTCCCGCGCGCCGCCGGTTCTCGAGAACTCTGCGCGCGTGCGCGTTCGGGTGGGTCGAGGTTGACGCGGCGCGCCCGCTAATGGGCAGGGGGACCAAGCTGCTGAGCAAGTAGCCTACGCGAAGAAAGGGAGTGAAGTGACAGGCGGGCAGGAAGCGGCCGCCGCGGGACGCCGCGGGACGCCGCGGGACGCGTTCCAGTTGCTGTCCACGCATCAGCGCTGCGGCGCGGCAGGAGGCCGCCCGCTGCCAACTTACTTTTCCTGCCGTTCGCGCCTCCTTGCGCTATGACTCGCCACCTTAACAGCCCCTCGTTGTCAACCTGTTCAGAAAATAATTCCCAGTCGCGTCCCTCTATTTATATTGTTCGCTCACTGTTATTTACGCGTCTCGAGTCGTAATGTTAGGCGCCGCTGCTGTTCGCGTCCGCGCCGTGGCACTGTCTGTCGCATGTCCTGCACGTTTCCATCTCTTTCACGTGAACTGGTCAGAAGCGGCCAGGAATAGCTGACTGCCGGTGCTAGAAGAGCAGACTGGAGTCCTGTAGGACTCTAGTTAGCGTTACCTCGCGCTTCTCTCCCACTACAGGACCCTAGAGCAGACGAGCCCGGCGCGGCGTGGCGCGGCGTGGCGTGGCGCGGCGCGGCCCGCCGCCGGGCACCTGTCCACACATACCAACAGCCGCATTACCGTCCAGTGCAAACACCACGCACTGCCCGCCGTGCTGCCCAGTGCCCTACTCGGAGAGGGGCAGCGGGGGCCCAAAACAAAAGACTCGGGCCTACCTGTCCCAGTTCTAGGCACCGCGCCGACACTTTTCTTTATTTTTTTTTGTTTTCTGTGTTCAGTGCACGAAGTGTGCTAAGGGAAAGGGGTGCGGGGTGGTGTGGAGGGGGGAGGGAGGGGGGGAGGGGGGTTAAGTACAATGGTACCAAAAGTGTTGTATTAGTCGCGCTCGACAAACAAGACACAGATAGCGGCACTGCAGGTGGGCCGGTCTCGGATCTGCCTCATTATGAATGTGATTTCCGATCGCCGTTCGGAGTGGGCTTTCAGCCCGGCGCCGAGCGAGTGCGAGCGAGACACGAGCCGCGCCCGCATTCGGTCGCGCGCTGCACCTGCCCTACCTGGCCCGCCCGGCCCCGCCGCCGCACACCACACAATGCTGCGGTTTGCTCTCTCGTTTCCGAACGGCCGCGCGGGCTCTCCGCACAGTTTTACGAGTGCCAATAGGAGAGAGAGGGGGGGGGGCGGACCGGAACTGCAACCCCCATCCGACCCACCGCGCTACAGCCACGGCTGCGTCGTCATACGATCGATACCCCAGCAACATTTTCGGTGCCACATTTTTGGAGTGTTCATCTGTTGTCCTCGACGTTCTCCTTCGCCGTCAGTGAGTCAGTAGGTGAGGCGCGGCGCCGGGGTGGCAGCTGCAACAAATCGCCCTCTTTTCGGCCGCTGCTCCGCGCTGCTCCGCGCTGCTCCGCGCTGCTCCCTCCCCCGCACGTCGCGGGGGGCGGGGCGTCGCCGTCCTCCTCGTCGCCTGCCTCTGATCCGGGGGTCGGCCCCGTACCGCGGCGGGTGCCGGCCCCGCCCCGCGCCCCGCCCCGCGGCACCGCCGGCACCGCCGGCACAGCCAGCCGGCACAGCCGACCCGACGGCTCGGTGTTTTGCATGACAAGAGGCCGTGACGTGTGGCAGAGGCGCTCGCTGCCGCTGCCGCTGCCGCTTCCTCCGGCCGCGGAAAAGCCGGAGAAAGGCGCGCGCGTTTTCAAACTCACGCCGCCGCTGCCGCTGCCGCCGCCGCCGCCTCTCCCTGTCCTTGTCCCACCAAGCCCCTTTCCGGCCACCGAAATAAAGTCTCGGAAATGTATTTTGGGGCGGCAGGGATTCCCTCTCTGCGTATCGGTGCTTCGCGGGGGGCGGACTCTCGGCGTGTCCCTGTGCAGCGGCACGGCCTGCGCCGCCTGCGCGGGGGGCTGATGCGGCTGATGCGGCTTGATGCCGGCCGGTGCGTCAGGCGAGGCGCGGAGCCGCGGAGCCGCGCAGCGCGGGCGAGACCGCGCCGAGACAAAAGTCTGGCCCCACCCTGCTCTGGCGGCCCCGCCCCGAAGCAGAAGTCACAATAAGGAGCTCTCTCTCTCTCTCTCCTCTCTCTTTCTGTCTCACACACGAGCCTGCACGTATGCGCTCTCCCGCTGCCGGAGGGGGGCAGGGCGAACACACACACTCACACACATACACGCGCGCGCACACACCCAGGTCCTCCGTCCTGGACAGGGTACTGGACAGGGTATAAGTCAGGGCCCGCCCCGCCCGCCCCTCAGTCTGTGTCTGTACGTCGCGGTGCCTCGCCATGTGTGCTCGCGTCCCCGTCGCCACCAAGGTGGCCATGCTCCTGGTCGCGGCCCTGGCCCTGGCGGTGACGCCCCCGGCCGCCGCCTGGCTGCCGTCCCCCAACGGCGTGGCTGCCGGCCCCGTGGCCGCCTCCGCCGGCCCCGGACCCCTGGCCTCCCCTGTGGCCGTGGACTCGCCGGTGCCCGTCGCCTGGCCAGTGGCGTCCATCGCACCGCCCGCAGGTGAGGACGACGGCGTCCACGAGCTTCTCTGCCTCTGTTCTTGGATCGCTCTGAAGAGGCCGCAAGTTCTCTGCACGTGTTTTCGCCCACCACCCGTGCGTGCAACGTTCCTCACCGTGTTTATGTGCCGTGTGTACGCAGAGGGGTGCCTGTCGCCGGCGCTGAGCGTCGTCAAGGTGCTGGCCGTGGTGCTGGGCGCGCTGGCCGCCCTCAAGCTGCCCCTGGTGCTGGCCAAGGTGCTACTGGCCAAGGTGCTGCTGCTGCTGCCGCTGGCGCTCCCCCTGGCCCTGCCCCTGCTCGTGCCCTTCATGTTCATCGCCTCCATGCTGCCGCTGTCCGGCCTCGGCATGGATGACTCCCCCGCCGCAGACGGCCCCACCCCCGCCAGCCCGTCCCTGCCTCCTGCGGGGGGCGGGCCTGCCGGGGGCGGCAACGCCTCGCCCGTCACGCCCAGCGGGGAGGAGACAGAGGCGAGGTCAGTGTTTTTTGTTTGTGTGTTTTTTTTTTTTTTACTTCTTCCGGACCTTTTGAATTTTAGATCCAAATTTTCCCATCCCCCCCCCCTTGTTTCTGAGAGAGCGCTCTGAAAAAATTCGGAGGTAAAACTGTTTGTCATGGAGAGCTGGAATTTCACGCATGCGTGCTTGCGTCCTGCAAATCTGTGATTGTAGCTCAGATTTAAGGAAAAAACTAACGGGAATGTTTTGTTCAGCCGTCTTACTTTGATACTACTTTTTTCATTTTTTTTCCCCTCCAGAGGTGTCTGGGTGGAGCGCTGCGTGCAGAGAGTGGCGTGCCAACTGAACACCAGAGCGTAAGTGCCGCCATGCGAGGCGCTCAGCACAGATGGAGGTATCTCCCTGTGTTACAGTTTGTAATCGATTCAATTGGTTTTACATGCCGCAGGTCGCGGAAGGAGTGCGCGAGGTTCCGCTGTGCAGCCGTTGACTGGCTGGGGGGCACCTAGAGCTAGACGCCGAGGCGCCTAGACGCCGCAGGAGTGTCCCGCGGCCTCTATTTCGCGGGTGAAAATGTTTCGCCTGAAGTAAGTGCCATCGCCGGTGCCATCGGCCCAGACCAGCGGGGCCCGCTGGACTTCCCTGTTCGCCGGGCGCTTCAAGTGTCCCCTCTTCTTCTGCGGGATAAGATATCGGGAGAGGAACAAAATCATTACCGTGTGCCATAGAATGTCAGAGACTCGAACTGTTTCATTAATTTATTGTGTCAGTATTTATTTAGATAAATTATTTATTTACAATGTCCTCGATTGTGTGTTCATGGTGTTCCCAAACGCTCTTGCCTCGCACTGGCGCTACCGGGGGGGTAGGCCACACGGGACGCCTCCGCGGCTGGCTGGCTGGCTGGCTGCCGGCGGAGCCGGGGCAGCCGCGGGCAGCCAGCCAGCCGTGGGACCTCCCGCACGTTGGGAGGCCTACTTACCAGGCGCACCGAGCCGCCCAGGTCTGTACGAGTCAAATGCTCACAGTGTGAGGGTAATGGCTGCGCAGCAAAAGTATTTAAAAAATGCACAAAGTTCCATGGCTACAACAACAAAACACACACATCGTTCTAGTGCGCTCAATTTGTAGAGCCGCCTGCTCAAAAAGTATGCGAAAATCGTCCCCAAAGTCTATCGACAGGATATACACAATCATCTTTTATTATTTTTTTGCGTTTTCGATATGTACATTAAGAAAGGCATCAACATAGCCCATGTGATGCCGCGCCACCTCTCGCAGTTAAATTAAACACTCTAGATAACAAATAACAACAGGCGTGCTCTCCCGTGCGGGATGTCCGCGCCGCGCTCCCCCCCTCAATAATACTTTGGAATAAGTCAAAAAATGACCACAAACACGGACGACGCCCCCCCACTGGGAGCGCCTAGTCCCTGAAGCCGGTGCCGTAGTTGGCGCCGCCGGCCCTGGCCAGCTGCTCGCGGAGGTACTCCACCGTGATCTCGGCCTGCGTCTCCACCTGCAGCTCCACCGCGAAGTTCTGCAACCGAGAAGGGCGGGGCGTGAGCAACACCGTCGGGGCCGCCTGGGCGGGCAGGCCGTCCCGTCGGGCACGCGCGCGCTGCGGGCCTGCCCACCTGCCAGGCGCCACCCGCGCAGCCACGCGCCGACGCGCGCCCGCAACACCTGGGCGCCTCTCAGCGTGCAGGTGAGAGTCGGGCCCGCCGCGTCGGGCTTGAGTCGCCAAGTGGATCAATGCCGCGCACACTACGCGTGTTAAACTTTCTTTAATAACGAGCAGTCGAGGAGGCGCCGCGGCACGGCGGGGCCAGGCGGAGCGCGTCTCGCTGCTGGTCGCCTCTTTCCCCTCTTGGTTTCTCCCTCGTTGCCGCCGCTGAATTCCGCTGACACGAACCGCGAAAAGCACACGCACGCACACAGACACACACAGACACACACACACCGTCACGAACACAATCAACAATTCTGATATTCTGACATTTTCGAAATAATAGAGATATCATGAAGTGTACCAGATTGTAATTTTCATTTTTGAATCATGAAAACATTCTCTCTCAAATTTCCTCCAACAAGTGGCGATCACTACTACTACAAAGAAAAATAATATTCCGATTGAAAATTCTAATAGTTCACCGGTACCGGAAAAAAGAGCTTCTCGCTTACTCATGTAGACCGCGACTGGAGCAGCGGTGGAGTTCGCGCGGTTTTTCGGCGTGCGCACTTTGAAATTCACTCTCTCCGAGCGTGCATATCAGATGCCCCCCTTCTCTCATTGTATCCCTCTCTTCTTCCCCCGGCCGGCTCTCTGGCCTACATCGAGGCGTCCGCGTTGGTCTCGCCCGGGTGCGCGCCCCCTCAGGTCACCTACGGCAGGTCGCTGACCTCGTCGCTGACCCTGAGCCGCCCGCCGCCGCACTGACCTTGACTATTTCCTTGACCGTGGCCTTGTCGATGCTCATCTTGGCTCTCCTGATGACGCTCACTTGGGGCCCCACCCACGTCAGGAACACAAACTTCTGCCTCTTGCTCATCTCGTCGCCCATCTGGAAGAGTAAAGGCGACGCCGTTTGAAGTTATCATTTCTCTGGCATCGGGGCCGGGCGCATTGGGGGCGCGGCGCGGGAGCGGACCTGGATCCGAATGAAGCCGAAGGCCCGGTCGCCGTCCGTGAAGTGAGCTCTGAACTCGTCGAAGCCGACGCCGGTGCCCGCGCACACGATCTTCTGTCCCTGGAAGGTGAAGACGGCCCTGCAGGGGAGAGCAGACCGTCAGCAGGAGGATCTACGATGGAACTGCAGTGTCAACTGCGGTGCCCAGACTGTAGCTTACTGCAGCTGGCACTGCAGTTTTCTGCGCGGAACTAAAGTAGAACTGTAGTTTTCTATACGAAACGGCAGCTGAACTGTAGTTTTCTGTACGGGACTACAGTAGAGCTGTAGTTTTCTGCACGCTGGAGGCCCTTCCTCACAACGCCATGCCGCTAACAAGCCGTAGGTGTCGAGCTCATTATTCTCCGATAAGCACCTTAATCAGCAGTGTTTGCGCTCGATAGGTGCGCCCGTATCACGGCGAGTAGGTGACATCACACAACACAGACTCATCAATCATTTCTCCGATATATGTTTTCTTTTTTTTAAAATAAATCGCGACATATGCACTTTGATTTAGACACGAAGAACCATTGCGGCCGCGCCGGGAGACAGGGCAGGGAGTATCTCCGATCACGGTGCGCCTCCGTGTACGCACCACTCTGTGTCGCTGCTGTCGGAGCGCACGGCCTCGTACGCCGCCCGCACCGAGTCCTCGTCCACGCTGGTGCTCATGGCAGCCTGCAACACACACACACAGCCGCAGGCTAGGTTAGGTCGTCTGCAATCATTATATGAGGTTAGTACCACGTATCTCTGGATCGGGACCGAGCTCCGTGTCAAATGGCACTTTTGTTTACATTGGATGGACAGAGAAAGGGAGAGTGTATGACGGGCAGAAATTGCCTTCCCGCCGCGCGGGGAGAGTCAACAACGCGGGCAGATAGAGAATGTCAGTCGGGGTTTATCTAGCCACCCCCCAATGTGCAGGTCAGCGAGAGAGAGAGAGAGAGAGAGAGAGAGAGAGAGAGAGAGACCCGAGAGACCCCTCAGGACACTGAAGGGAGCGGCACACGGGCTGCGTCCGCGGTGGCCCAAAGCGCTGCCTCGGTTAGGGGCCGCTCGTAAATCACGTCACGCGCATAGAGGGGGTCGAGGTTTGGCGTGACGGCCCTATATGACGTCATTTGTGAACGGCCCCCTTATCGCGCCGCTGCATACATTTCAAACGCCCCTCTTATCGGGGAGACCGCCGCGTACTTTTCCTTCGCGGGGGGGCTTCCCCTATGCACAATAGGCGACTCGGTCCTAAGGACGTCGCACCCGACCGGAAGTGACCGGAAGCTGAGCACGCACGTCCGGACTCGCGTATCCGGTCGCGGGTTCGAGAAGCTCGAGCGGCGTTTAGGCCGGACATCGATACAGCAGCGTCGAGGATTTCTCATGGACTGAGTCTCCGGGAGTGATTCACAGCTTCCGCCGGCACCCGCCGTGCCGCGGCCCCGCGCTCCCTCCTCGTGGGAAATGGCCGCGCGCCGACTCCGATAAAATCGGACCACCTAAGTTCGTTTCGTTAAAATTATTCACGGCCGCGGGTTAATGGCGCCGATTTTCGTCATCTCCTTTCGCGAGCTTGTTCTTCGTCTTTAACGCCGCGCCCCAATTTTTTAACGAGCGCCATGCGGAAAAAGGCACTCGGCGACCACCGACAGCGCAGAGCAAGGCAGAGGCGGCCAAGATAAGCGGGCGGCCGCGAAGGTGCCTTCCAACGCCGCGGCTCGGCAAACAACTACCCGACTCTGACGTCGCGGTCCCCGAGCCCGGGATGAGACGCCAGGACCCGGCGGGGCCCGGCGGGACCCGCCAGGCCGCGCAGCGCACCGCACCGCCGGGTCTGGCCGGGTCCTGTGTTATCCCTCGGCCTGACCTTCCGCGCGGATTAGCCTAGGGACGACACGTTTGTTCTCTCCGCGTTTCTGGGGGGAATCGCGGAGATAATACACACACCACAAGAGTGGAAGGGCACTTGTCGCGAGCAAGGAGTACGAAGATGGGAACGGCCACACATGGAATTCCCTCTAGGAGCAGCAGGTTAGGTTAGGCGGGCCTGCGGCCGGGGGGGGGGGGGGGGGCAGTGGCAGCAGCAATCCCTCGTAAAGTTGGCACTTGTCCCGTTATCTCTCTCTCTCTCTCTCTCTCTCTCTCTCTATCACGCGACGCCGCCCCGATGAAGTGCACACCAACATACCTCTCCGCCAACCACGCCCATCCCCTGCGTCCCCCCCCCCTCCTCCACTCTCCACGCCCCCCACCGCGGCCCCCCAAGGGGGTCCCGGCCTGAGGGGTCACCAGTCGCGAGAACCGGACCGAAACGAAACACTTCACTGATGGGGCCACTTTTTGCACTAATCGCCTGCCGCTGCCACATGAAGCAGGTGCCGCTCCGTCCGGCGCCGCTAGCGCCGCCGCTGCCTCGGCATACCTTGCTGAGGACGGGTCTGGACTGCGACTCCACCTCCTTCTTCCTCTCCAGGCTGAACTGCCGCCTGGCCATCCAATCGTCCCGCATCTTGGTCACCGGCACGGGGGCCACGTCCTCCTCGTGGCCGCCGGGCGCGAGCCGTTCCTCGCCGTCGTCGACCCCCGGCTTGGCGGGGCAGACGGCCAGGTGCGGGACGGCCTCCGACTCCTCCTTCTGCTCCGGGGTGGGCGCCTCCTCTTGGGTCGGGGGTTCTTCGTGCTTGGGGGTCGATGGGGCCTCCTCGTGCTTGGGAGTTGACGGTGTCTCCTCGTGCTTGGGGGTCGACGGGGCCTCCTCGTGCTCAGGGGATGATGGGGCCTCTTCGTGCCCAGGGGTTAACGGGGCCTCTTCGTGCCCACGGGTTGACGGGGTCTCCTCGTGCTCAGAGGTTGACGGGGTCCCCTCGTGATTGGGGGATGACGGGGCCTCCTCGTACTTCAGGGTTGACGGTTCGGCTTCGGGTGCCTCTTCCTCCTCATCGTGGTGGTGGGGTTTGCTGTGGCCGACCCCATCGTGGAGGTCCACGCCGTTGTCGTGGTGCACGCCGTTCCCGTTGGCTGTCACCTCGGCGTCAATGTTGACGGGGTGGTGCACCACGGCGGCCACCGCCTCCTTGAGGCTCTTGATGATCTCCTCCTGACTCTCGGCGGCGTCGGGAGAGGACATGGCGGCGGCTGCGACGGGACGCGAATCACTATCGGTACTAGACTACGGGCCGAGCGGAGCCGACGGCGGCGGCACTCGGCCGGACGGAACGGGATGTGTGTGTGTGTGTGTGAGGCTGGTGACAGCCCCGCGATAGCCGCGCCCCACCACCCCGCCCCGCCGCGCTGCCGCGCCCCGCACCGCGCGCCGCGGCCTCCCGGCCCACTGGTCTTCCCTCTCCTTCCATCCAACAGCTTTGTCTCGTTATCTCGGGCCAATCAGCTAAGATGCAACGCCGTGCGGTAGGGCTGGGCCGGGGATCTCTGCCGCGGGGGCCTGGCCGGCCTCTGCGGGGGGCGGGCGCCTCGGCGGGCGGCGCCAGCCCCGCACTGACCCCGACCCCGGCCGCCGTGACGGCCGGCTCTGCCTGCACCGAGCCGCGCCGACTGCCGCCGGACCCGCAACGACGCGCCGCGCAATGCGGATCCGCGTGGACCAATTAAAACGAGGGCCGCGATAACGGGGTCGAGGCGGAGGGCCGCCGCCGGCCACTCGCCTGCCCAGGATGACCTGCTCCAGGTGCGGCGGCAGTGGCGCCGGCGCCGGCTGCCGGTCCCGCAGCGCGCGGCTGCGACAGGGAGAAGCGAGGGCCCCCGGCGGCATTCGTTATCAGCTCCTGGCGTCCGCTGCAGGCGGTGACTCAGCCGACCGTGACGCGGCGCGGCGCGGCGGAGATTAGCGATGTCGCCCCGGCTGTCACAGACTGTCACAGACCGTCACAGACCGTCACAGACCGCCACAGACCGTCACAGACTATCACAGACGGTCACAGCCACAGAGACTGCGTGTCGTGGGGAGCTGCCTACGCAGCCCGGCGCGGTCGGGCGTCGCGCCTGTTGCTTCCGACTTACCACGAGTGAGGCGGGGTCCGGCCTCTCCGGGGCCGCGGTGCCCTGTCCGGGGCTCGGCCCGCAGGGGGCGCAGGGCTCGCACGGCTCGCAGGGCAGAGGGCTGCTGGGCGGCGGCACCAGCGGCACCGGCGGGGGCGCCATGGGGCCGCTTATGCCGTTGCTGATGCCGTTGGCGTATCCGTTGGCGTGGCCGTTGCTGAGCCCGTTGACGAGGCCATTGGCGTGGCCGTTGGGGAGGCCGTTGCTGAGCCCGTTGGCGAGGCCGTTGGCGTGGCCGTTGGCGTGGCCGTTGGCGTGGCCGCTGGCGGGGGCGGTGACGCCTCCGGCCACGGCGACGGGGCCGGGGGCGGCGGGCAGCAGGGCGCTCAGCATCTCGCACACGTAGCGGAGTGCCAGAGTATGACACGGCACACTGTAGCTCGCCCCTATTGTGGCGGCCTAGGTCTGGAACACAGGCACAGCACAGATGCAGCCGAGTACCTTACCGGCCGTCGCCTCATAATTGTCGCTAACGAGCGCGCCGCGTTTGATGCAGCGACGTGACGCCGTGACAGCGGTGTTTGAAAAACGGGGCAGGCAACTGCAGCCAGGCGCGCGCGGGCGCGCGTGTGAGAGACATTTTTTTTAATACGCTTTTGTTGGTTGGCCCGAAGGCACCAACCCCTGCTTAGCCCGATAGGCTCCTCAGGGAGTGATAGACAGAGAATAAAGATCCATATGCCCTCCCAGATATTTAGCCGCCAAACATATATGACATTTCCAGCCAGATTTCCTCAAAAGTTTTTGCAAATGCATCTATTGTACAAATCTATTTACAGACAGGTAATTTTAGTTTTTCGTTTTTTGCTTGCGAGCGAACGGTGTGAGGACACTAACCCCCTCACCTCATATGCACGCGCGGGAGCCCTGCACTCGACGCTGCGCGCGGGGGTGCTGCGCCTCTTCCTCTTGCCTCTCCGACGCTGCAGGACTAGACTCTCGTCTTGCGCCGACTCGACTCACACCGCTGGAGTTCTGGCCCCGGACTGTCGGGGGCTCCGGGCTGCTCGAGCCGCCTCGCCCCTCTCCTCCTCTCCCCCTCTCCTCCCCCTCCCCTCTCGCCGCGGATCGCGCCGCCACCTCCTGCGAATCCCCTCCTCCTCCTCCTCCTCCTCTTCCCCTGCGTGCCCCAGTGCGGGAGGTGCATTGAAGGGGATGGCAGCTGCACTACGCCCCCTTTCGCCACAACACCCCCCCCCCCTCCCTCTCTCTCTCGCTCTGATGGATTGTCCCTAATGAGCGCGTGCTCGCGTCTGCACGGTGCACGTGGAAGCGCGCGCCGCGACAGAAGAGAGGACCACCTCAGCCGCATCGTGGCGTAACGCTGGGGGCTCGAAACAGCAGCGTTTCGCAGGGAGGAGCCGCGCGGCCGTGGGTTGTGTCAGAGAGAGAGAGAGAGAGAGAGAGAGAGAGAGAGAGAGAGAGAGAGAGTCACCCGTGATTAAGCAGGTGCGACCTGAGGAGATGCAGCGCAGCGGAGGCGGGGCAGGGCGGGCCCGGGAAGTAGAGCCGCGCAGCAGCGCGGGGCCGCAGGCCGCAGAGCCCGCAGCCGGAGACTTCAACGCCCGGCACGTCGGGGTCGGCGTCGGCTTGGCTGGACGGGGGTTGGACAGAAGAAGCAGAGATGCGTGCTGCAGCTGGGGAGCACCGCGGAGGGCAGCTCCGCGCAGGGGCGTAGCGAGAGGGTGGGGGGTTAGGGGGTCAACCCCTCCCCCCGAAACCGGAGACCGGGTTAGGCAAACCGTTTTAAAAACGGCTGAATGTGGGCAATAAGCGCGGCGTATCACCACCACCACCCCCCCTCCCCCCGAAACTAAAGTCTGGCTACGCCCCTGGCTCCGCGGAGGACCGTGGGTTCGACCACAGTACTGCGTAGGCTCTGTCGGGTGATCTCCCTGGCGTCGCCCCAGTCAGGGGATCACTAGGAGTAAAAGTCCTCCGCGCTACAGCACGGTGAGTGCAGAGGAGAGAAAGGGTTGCCGGCACGCGGCTGCACGCGGCACGCGGCACGCGGCACGCGGCACGCGCACGCCAGGCTGTCATCGCGCTGCGGCGGGGCGACAACCGCCGGCACGGCGCCCGCGCCTGCGTGCCTTGCTGCGTGCCTTGCTGCGCCCCGCGCAGCGCCCCTCCCTCCGCCACCTCTGCTGCTGCTGCTGCTGCTGCTGCTGCTACCGCTGGCTTCCCTTTCACAACAGTCGAGGCGACGCGCCCTCGCCAAACACCGAGAGCTTCGCGGTGAGCGCTCGCGGGACGGGCGTGTCGCCGCGTCACTGGCGGCCTGGCGGCGTTCTGCCAGTGGCCGCCATAATCAGGAGCTTAGAAAGAGGTGCGCAAAAATTTATAACCATTTTTTGGTCCGAAAGCAAAATTTTGACAGCTCATTATTTGTGATGGTATTTTCGCCTGTTGCGGCGCGTGGCGCATGGCGCGAGGCGCGAACGGCAGGGCCGCGGCGCCCTGTCGTTCGCCGGTCATTAGTGGAGTGACGCGCCGGGCCCGCGCCGCCGCCTCCCCTGCCGCGTGTTCAGCCGCCGTGCCGCGGCGCCACGCTAGCCAGGCGCCAGGCGCCAGCCGCCGGGATGCGTGCCCCACGCGAGCGACACGCGGCCGCACACGGCACGGCACGCGGCGCCCGGGCGCTGCTGGCTGCTCTCACGCCGCAGCATCGCGTCGTGCGAAGGAATCTGCACGCGTGTTCGTGGCGCGGCATCGGCAACATGGCGGCAGCAGCCCGGGCCAACCAGCCCAACCCCCCAGTCGCCTCACCCCCGCGCCGCGCCCGCCGAACCCTTGCGGCCGGCCTGAGCCGCCTGGGCTGCCTAGGCCTGGCTCAGGCTGCTGTCCGGCGCGCCGGCTGGTTTCACTTGTTGACGTCAAATTGCGGCGGGCGTTCTCTGTACGGGCCTCCGGGGCACCGCGGCGAGGCGCGCGCCGGAATAAGACTCTGCGGCCGCGGATTCCGCGTCTGGAAAGCGCGGCCTCGAGCGGGCGGGACGCGGCGAGAGGAGGGGGCGCCCCGCAACCCGTCAGACCCCGCGCCCTTTACACCCACTTGCAGGTGCCGTGTCAGTGTCCACAGAGGGCGCCTAACCAAGCCAGTCTCTGACGCACGGGGGGCGCCTGGTGGGTAGGCAATCCCCCCGTGTGTTTGCACGCATGTCGCGCGGGCCGGCCTACCCCGACGCCCGCAGGCGCCTCCCACTGGTCCCTCGCCCCGCGTCCGTCGGCCGGGGTCGCGGCCGCCGGCCGGCCCGGCAGTGCGGTCTGGTCCGGTCCGGCCTGGCCCCGCGTCGCGTCACGGTCAGCTGAGGGACCACCACGATCCTCCAGCCGCCACGGTCACGGCCGGCTTTTCCTCGGACCACGCTCTGTTTGCTGCGAGCTGACTCTATCCGTGCTGCCCGTGGCCTGGACCTGGGGCCCGTGCGCGTGTGCGTGTGCGTGTGTGTGTAAACGTAGAGGGGAAAGGGAAAGGGGAAATCAAACCGCAAAGCACCGATTCAGTTGCGGCCAGCCACTTTTAATCACTGGACTTTACAGGGAGGAATGAATGTTACAAACATGTTACATCTACATCTGATGGTGGACGAGGATGCAAACACATGCTGGCAGTCTCTTAGAGTGTTGCAATCAAGAAATTACAACAGCGTATCACAACTTCACATGCAAACAAATAGTGACAAATACGACTGCAAACTGTACGCTTATGACTAGTCTGTTTGTTCCACAAAAATGATAAACAAATTCAACAAAAAACAATTTTATAAGAAAATATATAATATTGCAAAATCTTTAACTATTATAGAATAGCAAAGAAAAAAGAACTGTGCTTATACTCTTACATTAGAAAAATAAAAATATCACATGGTGGATAGGACTGTATCATATAAAATATATGGAATGTTTTTGTTCAAAAGTTAAAAGTATTGATATTTCTTAGAGTTACTGAAAAATTTCATCTGATATAGAGGTAACAATCAGGCATTAAGGAGCTTTATCCTGTGTTACTTCAGTAGGTACCTCCTCCTTTTGGAAAAATATTCTTGCACTGCTAAGACTGTAATGAAAGAGCTCAAACTCCTGAAAAAGAAAAGCAAAAAGTTTGTCTTAAAATATATGTTGTATGGAACGATTGATACATAGCAACTGACTTCCAAGATATACCTGTTGGTAGACATCAAGTCTACGAGCAGTGAGTGTCATAGTTTGCTGAAGTTTCTCATCGTCGGGACCTCGAGAGGAACTTTTTTGGTCTGCCAGAGCTGCTTTCTCTTTTGCATATTTAGCCTGAACTGATTCAAACCAATGGAGAGCATCCCATTCAGCCTGGAGACCGAGGAGAGTTAGGATGTACGCAAGGCCCATCGCAAAGCCGTCATCTGTGAATGCTGCATTCCCTTTGTTCTTCTTGCTGAGGCGCTCCTTTGAGGCGATGATGTATTCCACAAAATTTATAGTGAGTGGAGGAATTATGATATGGAAGTTACGAAGGTGATTATTCTCTGGCTTACGGAATTCTCCAGAAAATACATTAACCAACAGCTTGAAGTATTCTGTACCCTCAGCAAAGTTTCGGCCTAAATTTTCAAGGACATGGTCAAGCTGTCTAGCAGCATTGACACAAGTTTCAGAAAGGCCTTCTTTTGCACACAAAGATTCAAAGTTAACAACATCCTCTAAGTCTGGGACAAAACCAATGGCATTTGAGCAACAATGTAGACCACCAGAACGGATCATACGTACATAACCCATAGCGTTGCCTGAAAATTAAATGTTTGTTAGAAGATAAACAAAACACATTTTATGGAGTTCATTTACTCCGCTGTTGGTCTTTTACCTACCAATGTGGCTGATCAGCATACGGAACTGATCCAAGTAACTGTGTCCTTGTGGTGTTATACCCAGCTTACGAATCCCACGGTTGAATTTGTCAGCTCTCTCATAGGAATACTTCTGATCTAACTGATTTTTGTTCTCACGGAAAAATCTCATGTCTTTCAAGAGACGTGATTTAATGTGCTCGTCATACATGAATTGTGAAAAGATGAAAAACTTCTTGCGTAGAAATTGGTAAGTGAAGTTCACCTTGAATATTAAGATTATTATGAGATGACATGCACAATTACAAGAAAGAAAAGGAAAATATAATATACAGTAACAACATATTTACCGTAGTATTCATGATGCCTGTGCCATGAGTGCGGATTGAATTTGCAATATGTCGAATGTTGATAGTATTCAGATGTTTGTTATTACTCCACTGCTCTACAAAGATCTGGTTATTCAGGTTGTAAAGATATTTTGAAACAAATATATGGATGTTTCGCATGATCTCCAAAACATCCAATCCTTGTTCCAGTGTTTGACTAGGAAGGTTGTCCTCCACTGTCACCAAATTGTTTTTGAATTTTGCTAAGCAGCGCATTTCTCCATACGTTCTCCAATCATGCAAAGCCACTGTGGTAAGATTGTAAAATGTTTGATCCAAATGGTGTTCCACATACCCTAGAGGAATAAAAAGTTAGGTAATTAACATATTTTAGAATGAATCCAAACAAATTGAATTTACATGGTTCCAAAATGACGACACAGTACCTTTTATATCAATGTACTTGTCAAAGAAACGCATAGGACGAACTCGTAACAGTGGTCCATAGTCAGGAATAGTGCTGGTGAATGGGTTTCTTTCATTGACCTGAAGGTGCACATGCACTGAGAGTCTCAAACTTGTTTCAATATCATGGCACAGTGGTTGCAAAATATATTTCCTTAAAGATTCCCAAACTTCCGTCTCCAGCATTTCCTTAATACTCTCCGAGTTGTCTCCAGATTTATTAACAGACTGCACACAATCTCGTAGAGCATACAACATGTACTGTAAAGCAAAGATTCAAAATTGATCAGGTGCATTGCATCAGGCGTGTATTTCTTATCTGTACTGTGATAATAACTAACTTACTCCAAGTCTGTGGAGGTCCGTCTTGGAGGAGTAGAGGCTTTCAAAATAAATGGGGAGGATTACTCTATGCCAATACAGGAAAGAGCAATCACAAGCAGCTGACAATCGAGCTTGTATATCGCAAACAGCATCCAGTTTACGTAGGATCCTCTGCAGTAAAGGTTTTTAAAATGTTAGTATGTAATCACTTCTAAAAAAATAAGATACAACTTATCATCAAACACTCACAAGAAGATTGACATATTCATCATCACGAAATGTTCGCCCTTGGTTTGCCATTGATAGGGCTAATCGCATAACAAGCCTACGTTCCTTAGTTGTGCATCCATACATAGCTTTTTCAACAATCAGTAAAGCTGACAGAACATCAAGATGTTGTTCACTGTATTTCTTGTTTTGTACTAAACTTTTCTGAAAGGAATTTTTAAAAAAATTAACTTGAAATCCAACTGACAGAGTGTAAGATAACATAAGAAAAACATTAATAATAACCTTTGCAGAAGTAACAGTAGTCAATGCTTGATACAACAAATGCTCACTGACATGAACAATAGATCTTGAAATTGCGACAGAATGTCTATGGTACATGCTTCTAATACCCTGCAAAATTTCAACTAGGCGACAAAGAGCTACAACAGATGAGCGGCTCATTGGTTTAGCTAGTGCAACGTGAAGATTGGTCAGTGTGCGCAGTAAGCGGCTGATGCCACATGCCAACTGAACTCCCTGAAATGTTACACAGATTACACATATAGCAATGAAGCAGATTGGTACAGTACCAACAAACTAGAGAAAACAATCAGCTGATACAATACTTGAAGGAGAAGGGAACAGATATTATTAATATCATCTAGCTTCAGATGGGTAGATTCTCTCTGCAAAGCTGTTTCAACTTGAACCATCCAACAACAAGTCTGTACGCAACAGATAAAAGAACAAAATTGAAAACTTTATAAGAAGCCCATATCTAGAAAAATCAGAGTTGATAGATTTGTACCTTCTTACCTGCAATGAGTGAAGTTGAACTTCTTTTGGAAGGTTTTGAGCTTTCAGGCTTAAAAATGCCTGCCTGGCTCCACTCACTTGTTGTTGAGCTTTCTTATCAATTACTTTGTTAAGTTGTGGGATATGAAAAAGAAGAAATTGCTCTGGGAACCAAACAACATTGGCATAAAGTGTTACAGCTGGAATCTGCAACAAAAATTGACACCAACTATGCAAACTACAAGAAAAAGTAAATATATGGTTGTTGAATGACCATTAAAGAAACACACCTTTCTATTGATATCCCACAACTGCTTGAATACTTTCTTATCAACAGATCCGAAAAGACTAAAATTCAGCACTAGTAGGGCACTTATCTTAACCCACCGAGACCAGTGCTCTGCATCTTGAAGTTCTGCTGGGCGTGTTTCTAGTTCAAGTAGAGCAGACCTTACAAATCCAGAAAGTTCTTCTCCTACAGCAGGGCACCGAGCACCCGGACCAACAAGCTGTTGCATTACCACCTAAAAGTACAAAGTGCAGTTAAAGTTAACAAATGTGAAAGGGGGAGAGACCAAGGACCCTAACGGAAAAATGTGAAAGGTTACCTGAAATATTTTTCCGCTTAGTAAAGTATTCTCATAATCTCCAACTAGTTTCTCCAAAGCTCGCATCTTTTCAGGTTGCACACCAACAGCGACAGGGTCATGGTGAACAGACTTCAGCATGCGTCGAAACAAAGTCCAATGATCATGGAGGGTGCCTTGATTTCTGAGCATCTCATCAACAGTAATTAAGGCAACTAAAAGGTCCCCCAAATTCTCCAAAACTTCCTAGAGATCATTTTAAAAATATAACTGATCAATTAAGAAATTTGAAATTGTAAGTGGAGCAATAAGTAAAATTCATATACATACCTGAAAATGTACCTCAGATGCACAAACTAATAGTTTACCATTATACTGTGTAGAATAGAGAGCCACCAACTGAGCAACTAACTCCTGGCAAACTTGACTGCATCTTTTAACCCAAGACCATAGTGACTGCAGTTTTGGCAAGAAACGAGCAACTTGAACCTGCCACTCTCCTTCTGGAAGAGATTCATTTTCACCTGGGTGACAGAAATTTTAACATCCATCAAAGAAAATACCATCTTCTGTAGTTGAAGTGAAATACTGTATTCAAAAATAATATACTACCCACATCCTTCACCATAATACAGAATGGCATCATAAAATGATGCCTGAGCTTCTTTAGTAAGAAGGTCAACTTCAGAGCATAGCACAGCAAATACACTCAGGACCTTGCTAAGGATTTTATTATCAGTCTCTACAAGTTCAAGAAGGCTTATTTTTTCGTATGCAGGAAACTGTTAAGGAAAAATTTAAGGAGGCTCTTTTTAATCAAATTATGTACTAAAAGGAATAACTTCAATTATGACTAATTGAAAACTAGAGAAACCTTTAAGGCGATGGGATCAATAGTGATCTCCCATGCTTCAGATATATGGTCCTCGAGAGCCTCTTCTATGCCACGAAGCTGTGCGCTGTATTCTTCAAGAAAGGCGCCATAGCTTCTTAGTTGTACTTCACCAGCAATTTCTGAAAGCAGGCCAATAAAATTAATTTCTCTCGGAATTACTCAACTCTGAAAATACAGCTGATTATGCAACGTCATGTACTGGCAAATTGAGAAGGACAAATACACCAAACACAAGTTTTAAAAAAATACAGAACACAGAACATATTAATTCAATACATTCTTACAAAATTAAAGCGAGATTCCTCAAAATAATGCCTGAAATACTTACTATGGGTACCATCTTCAACTTTTTCAAAATCCCACTCAGATATGTTCAACATAGCAAGTGATAAAAATAATACATTAAGGTAAAAAAATAATAAAGTTTAAAAGTTAGCAAAAAAAAAAAAGGTTGTAGGTTTTATGGACAGAACCGGTTTCTGTCAACAGTTGTCATTGACAGGACTAATAACCTCCTAAAATCGGCTGGGCGTGTTTGTTTGGATGAAAAATATTTCTGCTATGACAGGGGTCTTGATTCAAATTCAGATTCGCATTCAGATTTAACTTCAGAACAACACGAACACCGGCGCAGCAACAAACGTCAGAAAGAGGGGACTCCACATAAAAACCGTGGTCCTCTTAAAACTGGAAACAAAATGTGAAACTTCTTTCCCTTCACAATTAGCTTTTCAGTGATAAGAATAATGGTATTGTTCTCTCTGTCGCCTAACCTACTCATTGGGGATGTTTGCACAGGTGTTTGTTCTGCTTTCAGTGCTGTCAGCTGTCATAGGCGCCGTGGAATGATGAGCTGCTATTCAGTGGATATCTCCTAACAAATTAATTAATAATAATCATGACTGTTCATGTTTTCTGCATAACTTCATCTGGAGGACTTCCTCTTTTCACTCGTAAAAAGGGTGATGGAGAAGTGGTCTGTACTGTCATACTAAATATCTATTGTGGTATTTTCTATCAAGACATGCTCTAAATCCATTTCTCATTATACTTTTATTCCAGCTGCCATTCTCTGTAGTGGCTTCACTGAATGGGGTACACATGTTCTGCAAATCTCAAGATGTGATCCTCAAGAGCACTTCCACTCAAGACACAACATTTGTTTGGGAAGAATTCGAAGAAAGGTAGTTATCAAAACACCTTTTTTAAAATTCTTATCTCATCTGAATGGGAGAGTTACCTTCTGAATGGTGTTTCCAGTGTTGTATTAGTGGCTGCAGCATCTTGCTCCAATGAAGTTATTCTGAGAAAGCTTCTGAATGCCGTTTTTAACACAATGCTTCTGTTGGTGGGAATTGATGAGATTCGAAACATTCGCAACCCTGACAGACTCAAACGAGAGTTACGAGTATGACCCAACTTTGCGCTACTTTTTGTTTTTCTAATTGCATAATGATAAATTTCAGTAATTGGGGCTTTCCTTGAACCTACAGGTGTGTTATCCCCTTATTGATAAACTGATGGAGGGAACAGATGGCAGTGTAGTAAATTTTTCTGCTACAACCTCACTGGTGACTCGTTTCAAAAATGCCAACATGGAGCATGATACTGGAAATTTAGTTGACTGTGGGAACCTTATTGGCCTGTCTGAGACTGTTTTGTGCTATGAAAGCAATGACTTGATGGTATGAATACTTCTCAACATCTTTTATTTCCTGACTGTAATGAGTCAAAGTGTGGTTACAATTTTATAAAATTGATTTTAACAGGCGTGCCTAGATGCTTATGCAGAATGTTTGAACACCCAATTTGCCTGCCTATTAGTATTAGGCCGAGAATTGGTATCGACTCCTGCTTGGTCAGATTTACATCCTCTTGAGCGCCAGCTTTTGACACTCCTCACTGTTGTCTCTTCCCCTTGCACTTCAAGCGACACACCAGTTTTCCTTCCGTTTAAGAGCCCTTCGGTAAATACTTGCTGTAGTAATTTCTATTATATATGAATTCTTTTAATACCATAATCATATGTGTATCTCTTATCTTTTTTCATGTAGATTCCTTTTAGACTTGTCTGGGTACTGCTTGTTCCTGGGGTTTCAATTTTGGGTTTGTGTGGTCCCACCCCTGGATTGTCTGAAGCAGAGCACCTTGCATTGCAGTGTTGGGGGCCTAGTGCTGATCATTTACGGTCCACCACACAGATTTCTCCACGGAACTTCCCCCATTCCATACATTTTGACCACAATGTGTTGGGGTATGGATTTCTAATATATGACTGAATCATTTAAAATTAATAATTATGAGCATTAAGATACTGAAAGATTTTTATTCTACCTGTGGTCTTGCCACAATAGATTTCTTCTGATCAGTGTTGAAACTGGAAAATATGTGCTGAGCTGTACTTCAAGTGAAAAACAAAGTTGGCAGACAGGGGACCGGACTGAAACAAATACTGAACATGGTTCCCCTATAAGTGTACCCTCTGCCAGTCATCGCCTTCATGTATTGCGTACATTTTATCATCAAGCAGCTGAATCTGTTCTACTTTCATCTGAAGACTTGGAATTTCCTAAGAAAGAAAAATGTTAGTAACACTCATTGTCTCTGGATGTGAAGCTGGCCAAATTCTTAGTTCCATTTCTCATTTGATTGCAGATGATAATGTCAAGGAGAGCCTTGCCCTTGAGGCATATTGGTGCTCTGAATACCATAAATGTCATGGTATTCGCAAGAACACAAATGTCCTTTGTGTGTTATATGCTTCATCCGTTCCTACTCACACAATGAGGTTCGGTATTGTTTCCACTTTAATGCTCTTATTGTCTACTTTCAATTTTTTAGAAATGTTGTTTTATTTTTCATCAGGCTGCTATCTCAACAAACATTGAAGACTCTTACTACGGACAAGCAACTACTTTGGTGATTATGAAAGTGTGATTCTCCTCCATGTTGGAACCGTGAAAAAATGTACTTTTATTTTGTAACTGATTGTAATTTTTAAGCTGGCTGTGCCATGATTACGTTTTTTTAATATTTATACAGATATTATTAAAATTTTCTCTACACAGGAGTTATTGTGAACCATTATAATATTTTTCTTCTGTGCATCTGGACAGCGCCAATGGCTCCCATCGCATCATATCACATCAATTGGCCATGTTTATACGATGTGATGTGAGCCATTGTGTGATGTGCTCCGTTCGGCCCCTTGGCAAGGCCACGGCACGTTTGAAGTTCGCGCCATTCTCACGTCGGGCACGGCACGGCATGACGGGGACGGGTTGGGGGGTTCAGGATAGGTTAGACGTTTGATTGACAGCGGAATCTAGTTCCTCTGTCTGCACGGCAGTATATCCATGATCTAAAACGCTCAAAACTGCACTGAAGTGTTCGGGGTCATGAATATTCTAGGTTCTATATTGATATTAATGCAATATATCCGCCCCATCTCCTAGGCTGGCCCATTAGCTCAGTTGGTTAGAGCGTCGTGCTAATAACGCGAAGGTCGTGGGTTCGATCCCCCCATGGGCCATATTTTTACCCCCGCAGGAACGTGATGCATTTGGGCGTTTCAGGCCCGGGCAAGCCATTCTGAGGGGCATAATCCGGAAGACAATAAAATGTAAATTGAAATTTTTATTTTCTCAGTGCTACAAGTATAGGTACATAAAGCAGGACAGCAAATAGTTCGAAAGAAGATAATGCACCAATAATGATAGGAATGGAATTTTACTGTTCACTGGCATTAATCAAAGGAAGAAATTAAATTTAAGATACAGAAAATTTTTATCTCATGAATTTGTCCTTGTTCTGAGAGAGAATTCTTGCAGAGGACTTGGCATCTAAAAATAAGCTTCCAACTTCTCGAACATCTTCACTGGAGATGCTAGATCTTCCATTGACTCTGGCAGTCAATGATGCAGGAGTTAACAACTGCACAGCATATCTGAAACATTTATAGAGCCAATTAAGTTCATTTGTTTTTACAACTGAAGTTCATTTTAGGCTTCTAGCTTGAGTAATAATGTAATAATGCTGTACCTTAAGGTTGAATTGCTTCCAATTTCACTTAACAAAGACAAAGCCTCTTCATCAACAAGAAGACCTTCAGTCTGAGCCCTAAGCTTCAGGATCAGTTCCAATTCATTTCGAGCATAGGGTAAAGTACGGATGATCAGCAACCGATCAAGCAAATCCAGGGGAATGCCATGAGGAGATAAAATGTCTTCCGTACCCCTATAATAAGAAGCATTACAGAAAAAAAAAAGAATATTAGCATAAAACTACTTTAGACATCACAGCAAACCTCTAGCCTTCAGTTTACCTAATCACACAACGACCTCTGTTAGTGGCAAAAATTACAATGGGAGCTATGGCACTCTCGAGGGCTCTGTGTAAATATGTGAAGCATTCAATGTCCAACATATGAACTTCATCAATGAAAAGAACTCCAGGGACGAGCTCAGCAATGCCTTGATCTATGTACTTGTTCACAACTTTGTTTATTTCTTTTCGAAGTTTGTCTGTTGGGAAAATATTGGAAAATGTAGTATACAACCTAATTGGAGGTTTTGCAACAAGGAAGAAAGGAATGTTACCGGTAATTTCTGTCTTCTTGGGTTTCATGAGTTGTCCCATCATTGATAAGATGTCCTGACCACCTTGAGGCTTTGCATTGGCTACATCCAAATCATGTAATGTCACATCTTGGATAACTTCTTTTTTTTTGTGTACATCACCTTTGGGAAGGGGCACATATTCTTCTGCCTGTTGACAGCAATAAAAAAAATCAAGATGAATTCTATGTACTTGCATCAATAATTTGAAGCTACCGTCATGGGTTGTACAAACCTCCAGATCAAACTCTGTGGCGTAAGTGTCACTCCTCCCTTGTCGCTTTACCGCTCCACTGTTGGCTTCAATGTAGATAACATCACCACCTTCTACCTTTTCTTTCTGAAGAGATTCATAAACTGAAGGGTCCAGTTTGAGCTGTTTTGTTCCTTTAGCAGTTTTCAGCCCAATGATGACATGCGATACAGTTTTTCCATAGCCTTCAGGAAAGACATGTACATGTGAAACACAAGTAAGATTCCAAAAGGTATTGAATAGATAAGGAATGATACTAACCACCATGGGGGTTTTCAGTTTCCACTGGTGTCAGCTCTGTAACTTCCCCTTCATACACTTCTTTGGTTTCCTTGATTCGAAGGCCAATCGCTCGCCTGAAATTTTCCATCAACACTTCAGTTTTTTTAATCTCTGAACTGTAAACTTCTGACCCAACCATTGGACAGAAAGGAACCTGCAGAAAGATACATGTGTTAATTGAAGTTATGGTATAAAATGCAGGAAGAATGCATTTTTAAAAAAATCATATTATCTTACTTTCGACCCCAACTCTTGAGCTATTGCCAAGGCAATGGCAGTCTTTCCAGTTCCAGGAGGACCTGCCAGTAAAACAGCACGCCCAGCCATTTTCTTTGACCGGATCATGTCCACAACAATCCCAGCCGCCTGTAAATAGAATGTGGAATATGAGTTAGTGCGTACCTCGCTTATGTGCAATTGATACTCCATCAACTAAAGCAGAGTGAGTCACACATATATAGATTGACATCATAATGTCAAATAATGCCGGCATGTGAAATTAAATTGGCGTTCGACAAAGCAGACCCGTGAGTTAGTTCGTTCAAGAACAAGACCAAGACGATACGGCACGGCATTGACAATGGGATACGGTACGGTGGCGCTTCCAAAACGTTAGTAAGGGAGGTTAGAACAACAAAGGGATAGATCGACGCAACGGATGGGCTCAGTATTTCGCTGAACAGTCACACCCGAAAACAAAGAAAATGAAATAATCCTTCGACGAATACAAAGTGTGCTTCAACCCTTAATTAAACCCTTTCTGTGTGATTTCTTCTCACCTCACGTGCATCTTTCTGGCCGACCAAGCCGGCAGCCATGTCGAGAGCCAAACCATTTTCGTCGAGCCCGAGCCCCTTGATGTGACTGTGCGCCGAAATCCGTTGGGTCTTAGCCGTACTTTTCACCTCTTCGATCTTCATCTCAAATGTCAAACCAGAACAACCGCTCAAGAACACAAAATATCAGGACGCTCGCAGGCAGACTCTCGGCGCACTTTATGAGTTTGTTGCCATAACAACAGCGCTCTACGGCTAATCCCGGAACTAAAGCTTGCCGCGCTTGCCGCAGCAGCAGAACGAAAACGAAGAAGAAAGGAAATGTGATGTTTGTGTTGTGGTTGATGCGAATTTTACCTACCGTTTGATCAGACGTAGATTCTTTTCGTTTATATAAAGTACACTTAAAGCTTCAAAATGGAGGAAGTTCTAAAATTAGAACATCTTTCCTTGGTTTCCAAAATATGTTCAGAACTCGAAAATCATTTAGGCTTGAATGACAAAGATTTGGGTAAGATGTGTTGTAGGTTAATTCGTACCTATCACGTTCGTTGAAAATTGTGATTTCCCTTTTCATTTTAGTTTTTGGCTAATTATTCATTAATTTTAATTATTCGTTCTTGAAACGATTTAATGTAAATCTAGCCGTTACTGCTGGTACTATCTGTATAGCCTTAGTAAGTCTCAAAATTTCATATTTGCTATTCTTTTTTAGCTGAATACATCATTGCTCTGGCTGAAAAAAATAATACTTTCGAATCATTTAAGAGAGTACTTGATGATAATGGTGCAGAATTTTCTGTGAGTATAATCCCAATCTCATTAAAAATTTGCAATACTGACAACTAATGCTGTACCGTGAGAGCTGTTTCTTATTGTGCATTGCCTAACTCTGCAGGAATCATTTGTTAGCAACCTTCTTCGAATAATTCAACACATGAAACCAGCAACTTCATCGGCGTCGGGATCCAAACTGTTAGAACCAAAAAATCCTCAAGATAAACTAGCTATGAAATTTCCTGGTCTCGCTCTTCCTAATGACCCTGAGTTTCAAAAGAAGTATGAAGGTGTCCCAGCTCCTTCATTGAAAGAGAAAAAGAAGAAAAAGAAGAAGGATAAAGAGAAGGACAAGGATTTAGAAAAGGAGGACAAAGCTGACATTAAACACATAAAACAAGAGGTTCAGACAGATGCCATTGATGACGCTATGGCTGCTCTAGAAGCTCTAGCACCATCACAAATTGGGTATGTTTTTCACATGGACACCTGTTGTGTTGTTCACGTGTGTTGACAGTTGAGTGATTTGTTTGATTTCTTTTTCAGGTCAACTAAAACTGAATCAAATGTTGTGGAAGAAGAGAAGACTGGCAGCAAAGATCGCATTGCAGAGCGTAGGAGGGACAGGTCAAGCCGAAGTAGAAGCCATGACAGGGATAGAGAGAGGAAGCAAAGAAGTAAAAGTAGAGAGAGACGCCCACGAAGCCGGGACAGAGACAGAGATAGGCGGAGAAGTAGGAGTAGAGAAGGAAGAAGAAGGAGTCGAAGTCGAGATGGAAGGAGGAGAAGTCGTAGCAGAGATCGCAGAGACAGAGACCGCACAGACAGAGACCGCTCAGACAGAGACCGCAGGAGCAGGAGCCGAGATAGAAGGAGAGACAGAAGTCGTAGCCGAGACAGGAAAAGAGAAAGAAGCAGGGACAGGCATCAAAAAGACAGGGACAGGAGAAGAGGTTCATTTGATGAAGGTCAAGAGGATGATTTGGATGCAAACGAACCTGATGTGGCTAAGGTGAGGAAATTTGAGATACTCAATGAAATGTTCTATGTGATTTTCTTTTCAAGAAAGTTACTCAAACTAGGTATTTTTGCTCTTTCTGTATTACAGATTTATACTGGGAAGGTTGCTAACATTGTGCCCTTTGGATGCTTTGTTCAAATTGAGGGCTTGCGTCGTCGGTGGGAAGGTTTAGTCCATATTTCTCAACTAAGAAGAGAGGGGCGAGTTACTAATGTTCAGGAAGTTGTCCAGAGAGGTCAGAAAGTACGAGTGAAAGTATTATCTGTTGCTGGACAAAAAGTTTCGTTGTCAATGAAGGATGTAGACCAAGATACTGGTGAAGACTTGAATCCTGCTGTGGCAAATCCTGTGAATAGAGTGTAAGTTCATACCTTATCTATTGAGCAACCATTTCATAGCTCTTAGTTTTTGCATGTAGTCATTTATTCTCTACTATCCCATAGTGATGCAGAGCAAGCTCATCGCAACCCAGATCGCCCAATGTCACTCTTAGAACTTCAAGGGGATCTTGAAGATGATGAAAACCACAGTAGGAAGAGAGTGAACAGAATATCTTCCCCAGAGAAATGGGAAATTAAACAGGTATACTCCTTTGACTCAAGCTGTTTGTATGTTCATAGTTCTATTTTGCTTTATCTTACAAAACTTTCCCTGTGTTTTGCTGTAGATGATGTCTGCAGCTTGTATTGATAAATCTGAACTTCCCGACTTTGATGATGAAACTGGACTCCTACCAAAAGATGATGATGAAGAGGAAGATATAGAAATTGAGATTGTGGAAGATGAACCACCATTTTTACAGGGACATGGCCGAATGTTACATGATTTATCTCCTGTGAGAATCGTCAAGAACCCAGATGGATCTCTTGCACAGGTAATTTTATATGGTCGCTGTATCTAAATTGTAATTTTTGAAAGTAGTCCTGTTTCTTGTGTAATATTTTTAAATTATAATTATTAAAAATTATTATAAAATTTATTTATCATTGTTTCACTGAATTTTTAGGCTGCCATGATGCAAAGTGCTCTAGCCAAGGAAAGACGTGAAGTTAAAATGCTTCAGAGAGAACAGGAGATGGATGCTGTACCTGCTGGACTTAATAAAAATTGGATTGATCCATTGCCAGAAGGTGATTGTCTTGTATTTATAAAAAGAGTGTTCCCTGTATTGATGGGAAAAATCAAATTTTAATTCTCTTTCCCCTATGCAGCTGATGGAAGAGCCCTTGCAGCTAATATGAGAGGAATTGGTGCAACAGTTCAAGATCTTCCAGAATGGAAGAAACATGTAATTGGTGGGCGCAAGAGCTCTTTTGGTAAAAAGACTAACATGAGTCTTTTAGAACAGCGCCAGAGTTTGCCTATTTACAAGCTAAAAGATGAACTCGCCAAGGTATCTTTTGGGCATTGTTCTTGAATTCTCGAGTTCCATTCTTGTACTCCGTATTTACTTTAGTGATCTTTTTCTGTGCAGGCTGTCAATGACAATCAGATTTTAATCGTAATTGGAGAAACAGGGTCAGGGAAAACAACACAAATCACTCAGTATCTTGCTGAAGCAGGCTTTACATCAAGGGGAAAAGTTGGCTGTACTCAGCCTCGACGCGTTGCAGCAATGTCTGTAGCTAAGAGAGTTGCTGAAGAATTTGGTTGCCGTCTTGGCCAGGAAGTTGGGTATACTATTCGATTTGAAGACTGCACCAGTCCTGAGACTGTTATCAAGTACGTTTTTATTACATAATGTTTCTTAATTATCATGTGGGGCTGCTAAACCGTACTAAAGATAATTTCTCTTTGATTGAAAGGTACATGACAGATGGTATGCTTCTAAGAGAATGCTTGATAGATTTAGATCTGAAGCACTACTCTGTCATCATGTTGGATGAGGCTCATGAGCGTACCATTCACACAGATGTACTCTTTGGTAAGTTAAAAGATTTTGTTATCATCATTAGTATTATTATATTTATTGAAACACTCCTTTACTTTGATGGATTTCTCCGTTACACAGGGCTGCTAAAACAAGCTGTGAAAAAACGTCCAGAACTGAAATTGATTGTCACTTCAGCTACTCTCGATGCCATGAAGTTCTCTCAGTACTTCTTTGCCGCTCCAATTTTCACCATACCTGGTCGAACGTTTCCAGTTGAAGTATTATACACTAAAGAGCCTGAAACAGATTATCTGGATGCTTCATTGATTACTGTCATGCAAATTCATCTTAGAGAACCTCCAGGTACATTTTTGCTTTAGAGTCTCGGCATTGATATTTTCTGCTTCCAGTTGATGTATCCAGGAGTGAATGTGTTCATTTTAATTCACTGTTTATTGTGTTTACCAGGAGATATTTTGCTCTTTTTAACTGGTCAAGAAGAAATTGATACTGCCTGTGAAATATTGTTTGAACGCATGAAGTCACTTGGGCCAGATGTTCCTGAACTCATAATTCTTCCAGTATACTCTGCTCTACCGAGTGAGATGCAAACTCGTATCTTTGATCCAGCTCCTCCGGGCTCACGTAAAGTAAGATTTTCTGTCTTGTAGTGCACTTTTGATTAATATGAGGTGGTCCAGTTCCAACAATTTTTAATGTTGTGCATTTTAACAGGTTGTTATTGCTACGAATATTGCTGAGACATCGCTGACGATTGATGGTATTTATTATGTTGTTGATCCTGGATTTGTAAAGCAGAAAGTATACAACTCAAAAACTGGTATGGATTCTCTTGTTGTCACCCCTATCTCTCAGGTACGATGTTCAATTGTTTCTAGTCTGCTAGTATCAAGAGTTTGTGGTGAATCAAAAATAAATATTGTGTTCTGTTCATTTTGTTTGTAGGCTCAGGCCAAACAGAGGGCAGGACGAGCTGGTCGAACAGGTCCAGGGAAATGCTACCGCCTGTATACCGAGCGTGCTTACAGAGATGAAATGTTGCCAACACCTGTACCTGAAATTCAACGTACCAATCTTGCAACCACTGTTCTTCAGTTGAAAACTATGGGCATAAATGATCTCCTTCATTTTGACTTCATGGATGCACCACCTGTGGAATCACTTATAATGGCCCTAGAACAGTTGCATTCTCTGAGTGCACTTGACAGTGAGGGTCTCTTAACGAGACTTGGAAGAAGAGTGAGTTTTCAATGTGTTTTCTCGCTTACACTTAATGTGCATGTCTTTGATAGTTTAATAATCGATTTTTTATATTTCAGATGGCAGAATTTCCCTTGGAACCAAATCTCTCTAAGATGTTAATTATGTCTGTCCATCTTCAATGTTCAGATGAAGTCCTTACAATTGTATCAATGTTATCTGTACAAAATGTGTTCTACAGGTAAGCCAGAATATTTACTTTGATATACGAATTTAAAAATGAACATAATGTGCTAATCATGCATTTTTTTTTTTTCAATAATCAGGCCTAAAGACAAGCAAGCATTGGCTGACCAAAAGAAAGCCAAGTTTAACCAGGCTGAAGGAGATCATCTCACTCTTCTTTCTGTGTATAATTCTTGGAAAAATAACAAATTCTCAAACGCATGGTGCTATGAAAATTTTGTTCAAATCCGAACTTTAAAACGAGCTCAAGATGTCCGGAAGCAGCTGTTGGGAATCATGGACAGGTAAAGGAACATTTCAGTGTTCATAATTTTATCTCAAAATAATCTCAAACATGCATACATGATCTTATGACATTGCAGGCATAAGCTGGATGTTGTGTCCGCTGGTAAAAATACAGTTAGAGTTCAGAAGACTGTATGTTCGGGCTTCTTCAGGAATGCCGCTAAAAAGGACCCCCAGGAAGGCTACCGTACTCTTGTGGATAGTCAAGTTGTGTACATCCACCCATCTAGTGCTCTCTTTAACAGGCAACCAGAGTGGTATGTCTCAATAATTTTTTATTGATTGTTCATAAAGATGTGTTGGATGGTGCTAATGTATGTTGGTTTTCGTGTTTCAGGGTTGTCTATCACGAATTAGTGCAGACAACAAAGGAGTATATGCGAGAAGTCACTACCATTGATCCGAAGTGGCTCGTCGAATTTGCCCCTGCATTCTTCAAATTTTCTGACCCCACTAAACTCAGCAAGTTTAAGAAGAACCAGCGCTTGGAACCTTTGTACAATAAATATGAGGAACCAAATGCCTGGCGTATTTCAAGGGTCAGGCGCCGCAGAAACTGAAGCTATTTATGAATGTATAGTTGAAATTTATATATCTGCCCATTGACTTACCTTAGTAGGGAAATAAATCATGCTTTCTCTGGTAAGTTTTTATTACTGATTGATTGATCGCATGCCATTGGATAATCTCCATACCATACTTCACAAAAATCAAAGTGCAGGTAGAATGTAGTTAACATGAGGTAGAATCAGTCTGAAAGAAACTCTTTTGATATCCATAGTACATGGTTTTCTCCACAAAATCAAGAACACATGGGAAATACTTAAAGTGAAGGAAATTGCCTAGGGCCTTTTCATGCAGTTTGTGCAGATTATAAATAAGGAGTTGTCAATTTCATTGTGAGATCAGTTTTTGTTTAGAACAAAACACGCAACAGTTCATTAACTGTAAATAGGTGTCAAAGAGGTGACAATTTCTGCACAAACAACAAGCCATCGTGCATGGTAGAATGTCTCACAAGTCTGAACTTAGAAGTCTAACAACTAAAGAATTGATTTGAGTTTTAATTCTCAGGAATAAAAAGTTGACCTGACACTAGGGGTCATTTTTTAAAAAGGGGCCATTAAAACCAAGTGGAAAAAACAGGTAACCCCCCTTCACTTAAAAAAAAAGAAAGAAGGAAGAGACCGGCGAACTGCAAGGCTTACTATAGTTCATTTAATCTACGCAAGAGTTCACTGAACCAGACTGACACACTGAGAAGTAAAGAAAACTGTTGCTTTGCATCTCTGTAACAATTATTGGCTTGCAGCATACCGAACAACCTTATTTTCACAAGTCAACTATTTAAAAAGAATACACTTAAACGTTGTTAATTATTCCGCACAATAGTCTGCTACACTCTACACAAAATCATATTTGGTGATTACACGCATGGCTGTTCACGCTAACACACAAGTATAAATATGAATTTCAGGTACACTAATTCGTTTATTGCTTTCCATAATCATGCAAGCTCACACCCCTTAAAATTTGATTGCCACTTTGCTTGAGTTACTATCACTATCACTTGCAGGTCTTACAAGCAGTCAAATGTTTATTTTGGTACAAAAATAATTCATGTTAATGAAATGTACCGTTCCCAATTTATGGACAGTAGATAAAAAGTGGTGCACACTATTTGACAGATAGGATTAATAGCTCTAGTACACCACTAAACACTAACACACACACATCTAAAAATTGAATTTGAAAAAAACATGATGCAAGGGACAGTTATTCTACAAGATGATAAATAAAAAAACACTGTTAGGTACTTTGACAAATAATTTAAGTGTCCCAAAGTTTCAAGACCAATTACTAGTGGGAAAATTTTACAAAATGTTCAATGGCTATGATAATAGTCACTGAAGAGGCTGTTCCCATAAAAACTCTAAACTATTCATTTTAATTAAAATTAATTAAATTAATTAAAAATTTAATTAAAATTAATTCATTTCAATTCATTACTCTACCACAATTATATTAGGGACAGGATATGGTGGGAGCATGCATAAGAACATGTTGATAGATCTATTCTATGACTGAACACTTATGAAAATAGAATAGAGAAGGAAGACTGGGTTTTCCCCACTTATACAAGAGATCTAACACCCATTCCTGTAGTATTCCACAGACAGCACAATCAACTATCGTCAGGTATTTTCTATAACCTGCAAGGCAAGCTAGAATTAAACTGGAGCTAGAATTCCAATTCATCAATCTCTTGCATAATTTCATCTTTACGAGAGATTTTGTCAAGTTGATCCTTTTCAAGTTTGGCACCGGCAGCAATTTTTTGTTCAATAGTTTCAATTTCCCTTAACTTCTTTCGTAAGTTCTTCAAGCGTTTGGCTGGGTCTGTTGCAGTTTCAGTCGTTCCAGGAGCTTTGGCAACAGGTGCAGATTTGGCTGCTTGTTTGGGAGCAGATTGTGAGGCTGCAGGAGGAGGTGCGTTACCTCTCGCTTTTGAAGACCCTTCAGTAGGAACGTTTCCTCGTTTGCTTTTACCTTTTGACCCAGCCGTTTTCCACTCAGTGTCAAGAGATGTAGTATCTGACGATCTGTGATTTGATGATAGCAATGCCTCTGAGCTGAGAGAGGTTTTGGACAAAGCGTCACTCAAATCATCACCTTGACCTCCAGCCTTCTTCTTCTTTTTCTTCTTGCCTGTTTTAACTGAGAAGCAAAGACAAAACAAATTAACCAACAGAAGAGAAGATGAGATGGCCAACAAGAGAACATAGACCTACTCTTACCATCCTGAGGCTGGATGACTAAACCAGGGATAGGATTGTTGCTTGATTGGTTTTTTTTTGCTTCAGCAGCAGCAATGAGCTCTGGACTCAGCCCTACAGGGTACTGTGGTCTGCTGTTCATAAACATTTTCCCTTTGCTCTCATACAAAGGAACTTCTTCTTGTGGGACATAACCATCTTTAACCTTCCTAGGTTTGCGCCAAGTTCCATCAGGCCGCTGAGTAGCAGGAATAAAGCGCGCACCTGAAATCATAGGCCAAGGCATACGCAAATATTGTAAAAAGTAGGAATTGTGACATTGAAGAATTCAAGTCAACAGTGTGTTAGAGTAAAGAATGGTGGAACTAATAGCTAGCCAACTATGGATTAGTATGAGTGAGAGACTACCAGCCCTCCGGTGTTTTTTTTTTATACGGCTGATACGGATTTTAGAGAGGTAGCAATTGAGCCAGGAAACTATTGTCCATGGACAAAAATTTTGAGTTGTGCGAAAGTTAAAGGAAATCAATACATGGCGGAAGAGAGTTACGTGATGAGCGCACCTGACGATGCCATCCCGATTAATGTGCATAATTCTAATACTAAATTTTTACGAGCGTTAAAGCAGGATACGCACCATCGTCACTCTTGACGTACTCAGTTCCCTGAGATGTCATAATGATAGTTCCCCAGATAAATTCCTTTTGATGAAGGTAAACAGCAGCAGCTCGGCAGCTAGGCCCCCGGCTGCTCTGCCTGTGCTCTGCCTGCTCAATGTGGGAAACAGCAACAGCAGAGATCGCACCCGGATGTTGACCCACCCCACCCCACCCCACCCCACCACCACCCCACACCCCACCGCCCTCCGGCCCATCCTCCATCCTCCTGCTGAATTACTTCCTTGCTTTCCGAACAACAACAAAAACAACACCACACAACAACACTTGTTCCTCGCGCCTGCCGTGCCTAGTGCAGTTGAATTGATGCTGTCAACTCGCTGCGCGGCGCCTTTCTCCCCCTGGTTGACCGTTGTCGTCGACGTCGTTCGCATGTTCGTGCTTCTTTGACTTGTGCCGGATCGTGGAGAGGCGCGACTGTCCCGTAGAGTGGGAAGAAACGGTGTAGTATTTGCCTACATAGCGGCGTCCCCCGAGTGTTCGGCGAGTGGTTCGTAGTACCCCTTGTCAGGCATCTCCACGGTGCGATCTGCGGTCCGTTTGGCTCTGACGACACCTTTGCATTCTCCAGGGCCGACGGCACAGCTTCAGTGAGACTTAGCTTCGCACGGGAGCCGCGGCCAGCCGCGCATCAACATCCTAGCCGAGGCCGCGACAGGTTCAGGTTACCTCTCGTCACTCTAGCAGCAGGGACCAGGCCAGTCTCCGATCCGATCCTCACCACCATGCTGGGGGTTCAATCTCGATTCGCCGTTCTGAAGATCGAGGGCGAGGAGGGTCCTCGCAACCCTAACAAGAAGAAGACGGAGAAACCCAAGCAGCAGGAAGTCAAAAAGCCGAACCAAACCAGCCAAGCCAACAAGACTGCCTCTAAGAAGAAACCCCAGAATGGCCAGGTTTGTGAAATATCCCTGTATTTTTGTAAGCTTCTGTCATTTTTCTGTGGATCTTGCTGATGGTTTTGACTTATTATATAGTGTTAAGATTCTTCCACGGTGTAGGGCTGGATGTAGAAGATGGTGTTAATCTTGGCTTGGCGGCATTCCCCTTGAATTGGTTTCTTGTAGCTCTGACAGCTTGTGAATGAATGCATTGTTTTGTTTCAGGCGGGAGGTTCAAAGAGCAAAGGAAAGTCTAATCAGAAAGGTAAAGTAGTTACCGATGCTCAGTGGGAAGAATGGAAGAAGAAGGATGAACAGGTACTTATGATGTGTGAGACATTAGCTCACATTACATTGTTAAATAAATTTTGTGTTAATTACTTGGCGTTTTGTTCCAGTATGTTGATGATAATTATGAAGGCCAATTGCAAGAAGCATTACTTCAGTCTAAACTTGACTTTGAACAAAATAAGGATTATTATGATCAAATGAAGAAACAGATAGAACTGGAAAAGAAACAAGCTGCTGCTGGAGGCAAAAAGAAAAAGAACAAAGCTATGACCCTTGAAGAATTTAACAATATGCAGGTGCCTATTTTCAGCCAATGTGGTTCACTAGCGTAACATTCTTATCAGAATTATTCACAATGTATTGCTTACAGGGTAGTACTGAAAATGGTGTTGAAGATGAGTCACCTATGGTAAACAATGCGGCGGTTGATGATCCTGAATTTTTTGATAGAATTAAACAAGAAGCTAAAGATGTTATTCAGAAGGAACACACTAAAAAAGTCAGAAAAGAGAGAGAGGTATGCAGTTATACAGGATTGGGATCTTTTCACCTTGTAAACTCTGACTGTTCTGGTATTATCTGAATATTCTCTCTCATGTAGCCCCTCCTGGATGAAGCCATTTCTATTGCACAATATCAACTTAAGTTAGAAGAAAGAGATGCTGAAATAGCAACACTTAAAGATGAATTGGCTCAAGTTAAGGAAGATCTTGCCAAGGTTAAATCTCGAAACAAGAAGTTGTGTTCTATCATTGGCCAATCAGAAGGTAAGCGTTCTCAATCATATTTATCTTGAATTTCTTTGAAGGTGCACTTGATCTGCAAGTTGATCTAATATATCTATTTCTCCATTAGTTCGAGATAAAGCTGAAATTCTAGTGGCTTTAGATAAGCTTCAACATGTTAAAGATGAATTGACTGAAGAAGTAGCAAATCTTCATGTTCAGCTGGAGCAGGAAAGATCTAAGGTTCATTCACTTGCATCATCAGATGGAAAAGGAAAAGGAGTAAGTTATGGTAACTGCATATTTTACTCTCAGCTGAATGTGAGCGAATTCTGACTGTTTTGTTTTTATTATGTTCAGGGAAAGAAAAGGACTGCCAGTGAGACACATAACTAGGATGTCTCAGTTGCAGTTTGAAAGTATATCAAGACTGTTCGGATGCTGCGTCCGTGAATTAAGACTCAACTCCCTTCATGGGGGAGTGCCACTTGTTTCCAACATAGTTTTGTGATCTTCTCTCAAAATGTTGACAGTATTATTTGTTATTTTTTTTAAACCAGTGTTTCCTTTAAACTTAGTTAGGAATGTTTTAGTGACATGTTCATCACTTGATAGATTCGCCAGTGTATGTATGATTTTATTCCTCTCAGTTTTGGTTGTTATTTTCCCTACTTAGCGAACTATCAAAATCTGTTATGCATATTGACATGTATGGACATATTGGGTGCCTGAAATATACAATGGTGCGTGGCAAGTATTACCTGTCTGTCTTCATGTTTTGACCCAGTGACCAAATGTACGGAAGTAACACAAAGCAGCCAGCTATATTCAAAATTAATTTATTGGCATAAAGTCTCAGAAGATGGAAAAGTGATGGATGCAAGAATCATTTTTAAGAGGAAAGGAATTAAGTCATATCACGCATTACTGCTGCTCCACACCTAGATGCAGACATGCTAGTCATCATGGTCAAGTCTCTGCCTCATGTTGCCCCGAAAGTTTCCCTTTTTCTTAAAACCGCTGAAGGATGCTTGGCTTGAACTAGATTCACCATCCTCAATGGGCCTAGAGATCTTCTTTTCGTGAAACTTAATTTTAGGACGCTCATCAGAGATGGTTGGTACTGAAATGTGAAACCTCTCTTGAGAAGGTAGCTCCAAGTCGACTGGTTCTTCCACTCTGCAATATAAAAGTTTAGATGCAACAAAGAAATACACACCACCACTTAATATCATATAACTTAGTCTTAGAACTTACTTGGTTTCAATAGACTTCCATAGACCATATGGATTGGGTTTGGGAGCTGGTCCCATAATAGCACTAGGTGCACTAGGAGCAGAAGGTTTCTGTGGCACCGTTTTCTTAACAGCTTCAGATGACTTGGTTTCATGAACCCTCTTTTTGATAGCTGAACTTGTTCCTGGTCCGTCATGTTTTCTTTTATGATTTCCCGATGGTTTATTTTTGTCTTTCTTTTTAAATCCACCTCTTTCTGGTGGGGCCTTGCCTGCTTCCTCTAGTACTTTCTGATCAGCAATTGTAATATATCCATCAGCAGGAATGTCCCACTTTGTTTCTGTCGGGAGATAAGAGATTATTATTATTGATATAAAGAAAAAAAGATGGTAGTTTTTCATCTGAATAAAGAGAAATGACATGCTCCCGCAAAAATTATTTTTTATACCCACCATTTGTATCAGCGTGCCAGTAGTAGGAATAACCTTCGTCTGACCGAGCTTCATACCATTTTGTTTTCTCTGCCTTCTCTTTGACTCTCTTTTTTTTTAGTTCCATATCAATTTTCTCTCTCTGCTTTGCTGCTTCTTTTGCCATCTTTGCTTCTGCTTGCTGAGCAGCTGCATCATCTGCAGCCTTTTGCTTTTGCTCCAGACCTTCAAGAACAAGTTGAGAGGTAAAATCTCCAGTCCCTTCAATATCCTTCATGTAAGCTCTCAATGCAGCCTAAAAGTTTAAAAAGAAAATCATTATTGCAAAAATATGTCCTTTTTAATGAGAGTTCACAGAAGCTCAGTTTAATACCTCTTCCATTTTCTGAATTTCCTTGTCGACTTGAAGTTGATGTTTTGCGTCTTTAGCACTCTTCTTGGTAATTTCTGAAAGTCTTTTGGCAACATTCTCCTTGTGCTTTTTTCCACTTTCATGGAAATCAATAGACTGCAACAAACCAAAGAGAAAATTTAGAACAAAAGCACTTCCATAACAATATTAGCTATAAAAATGTTGTAATTACAGGTTTATTGTCTGCAATCCAACACTTGCAGAAGTCACACTGTTTTCGTGGTTGGGATTTCCAATAGTCCGCCCTGTGAAAAAAAAAAAAAAAAAAAAAAAAACAGAAAGGCATAAAACTTTTAATTTAAAAAATTATAAATTGCACAAAATCACCAAGAGCAGGTAATTGAAAAAGTGTAATAAGGGTTGTAATAATCATATACAGTTTTCAAGCTTACTAGAGCTGTTTCAAAACTCATTCCAGTAAAATAATATGAAAGAAAGGAACAGCTATTGAAGCAATTTCCAAACATTTTTATTCACAGACACAAAAAAGATAACTGCGTATGTAGTGAAATAGGTTTTTCCAAATGGACACTTAATAGCACAGCAGTTTGCACGAAATATCAGCTGTAATGCATGAATACCATAACATTGTGTACAGCTTAACAATAAAGGCAACATAGATAAATAATTTTCCAACAACAGCTGTGTCCAATACACAATACGGTCAAGTCAATAACAAGTGACAATAACAATAATATTAGAGAGCTAATCCATAAATAACAAGTAAGTTCGAGTATTCACATGGTAAGTCTGAACTCTACAATGAGATGCACGACAAGTGAAATATATGACTAAGGAGACTAGAGGTCACATTGGCACAAAAACACATAAAAATAGGTGTGTTACAGTCTTAGTAATTGCTTAGGATGTTCAGCTTCACTTGAGTAATGAGTACTATCAGACAACAAAAGATATAATTTACCAAACATTCAAAAATTTATTCTCTCAAGGTATGTTGTTAAATTGGTGTCTTCCGAAGTTCTAGCAGAAGAGGATAGTGAAGATTTTCATCATAGTCTTCACCACAGTGTTCCTTTAGTTGGAGATGCCTATCCCAGACATGTTCATTGTACATTTCTTGCAGATTGCAATTGAACCCAGCATTAACAGCTTCATCAAAAAATTTGTCCAGTGTATCAGCTCTTCTTGGGGCTGTCAGTAAAGCTATCCCATCATCAGACATGAAATCAAAAATTGTATGAACTAGGTCTTGTCTAACATCATCAAAAAATAAACAGTCTGCACATAAAATTACATCAAACTGTGATGGATACATGGTCAGGTCCTCGGGCTGATTTGTAATTTTAAGATTGGTTGACTTTCCCCACTGTAATACTGATGAGGTGAATTTAGATGACTTCCCAAAACCATTCTTAGCCAGAATGTGATTAACATTTTCCATAGAAAACATATTACCATCAGTCAAATGCACTCTGGAGGCTGATGTGTACTTTCCAATCATTAGACCAGCCAAACAGCTCATGCCTCCCCCAAGTTCAAGAACTGTTTTAGACGAAAAAAGGTTTTTGTTGCAGAGTCCGTAATATGCCAAGACTTCCTCTGATGGCCACACACAAATATTCCCCGTGTTATTGAACCCCATTAAGTCAGATGCTGTTAAACTGCGTTGGGGATGACGAACTAAGACTGAGAATAAATCCTGACCTACTGTGGCACAATATTCATACCATGCAGCATTATCTTCACAAATATTCTCAATAGCCAAAGCTGTGACAAGTCCAAAGGTTTGAAATCTACGCACTGAACTTGGCATAGCATCAAGTGAACCACTTTTATGCAACGCTTGAGCTAGAATCCTCCATCGGTTACGCGCCAAGACATTTTGATATTCTTGAGGAGAGTTGTTTCTGGAGTCATCGGAAAATGCTGGGGTGGAAGCTAAAGAGCTGTTGGAGCTCTGCATGCTGCTTGATCTCAGTCCATGAGGAAATGCCTCAACAATTGCCTGCAAGTCGAGCAAGTAAGAGGCTTGTCAAGATTTGCTTGGTGCACAAGGACACCAAATCAAGCCCACAATACAATTGTTTGGTTTTGCGGACAAAACCTTCAACTTCTTTAAATATAATGTGCCGCCACATGTGCCGCCAAGAAATACCTCTCAATGCAAATATACCAAAGTGAAACTGGTTAATAATAAAGGCAAGATAATATAATCAGCCAACAGCCTCTAAATATTTCCTGAACAGTAGTGTTAGTTCTACAATATATACTAATACAGGTTAGGTTTGACAGAATGGTTGTCTACCACCTAGTTTAAAAATAGACACGAAAAACAAAAAGACAAACACAAAAAAGATTGTGGACTATAAGACTGTAGAAAGTGAAGGAAATGGCAAGGAATTAAAAGCAAGGAATGAAACAAATTTAATTGCTGCAACAAAATGTAAACAACTGGAGTGCAGGGGAGTTAGAATTGACAAAGTAACATACTAATGCAACAAATAAAAGCTAGAACATGCTGGATCGGAAACTGCTTCAAGAATAACCCACCAGCTACACTTGTCAAACAATGTACTTACATCTTCAAGTAGTTTCAAAAAATATTTCAAGTCCAAATTCTTGTGTCAGCTGTCTGCGGTTGTCATGCGCGGTGCCTTTGAGACCTTTCCAAATAGACCCCTTTCCGGCGAGGGAGGGGAAGAGTGCAATGTTTTTGTCTTTCTCTCTCCCACTCGCAGAGGACAAACAAGAGGGACAAGAGAGACAGCACGACAGAATAACTTCTCGTTGCATTTCCTCCCCATAAAAGTGTCAGTGGTGCAGAAACTTTTGTATTCATGTGTAATTTCGTTGGGGGATATTGTTTTAATTCATAACTACTGACTAACACTGTTTTTATCACAAAACAATGATGCTCCTATGTTCGTAGGGTACCAAACCTCACCTCGGTCACGTCACGGCTCTGTTCCATCATAACTGGTGTTGTGACAGGTTTTCTTTCCAGCTTTACATTCAGAAACCATGGGTTTAGAGTCCTTGAAGGAGTCCTTAGCTTCTACAGCTTCTTTGAGCACAGTGCTCTTATTCATGACTGGCATGTAAGTATATGTGATAGGTAATATGACATGTATGTGTTCGCCACTGTACCAATGAGGACTGCTCATTTATGTGACATCTCTGTACCAGGTTTACTGCAAATAAAATATTAAAAAGGAAGAGCGTGGGTGATGATTCGTATGCTCCCTTTATCACAGGATTCTTATCGTAAGTAGGAAAGGTTTAACGCTGCACTTCTTCCATTAGTACATTTTGAAGACCATGAGTTTCATTATTTTTATTGAATTACTGTTCTTTTCAGTTGTTCCTTGTGGTTACGCTATGGTACTCTCATTGAAGATCCAACAATCACTTTAGTGAATACCATTGGTGCTTTTTTGCATTTTTCATATTTAACTATTTACATTTCCCATTCCAAATCTCAGGTGAATTCAGTTGAGGATATCATGAATTTACTCTGAATTTATTTATAATCACTTTCTTGAAATTTTAATTCTTTTTTCAGGTGGGAATATTGAAGCAAGTTACCCCTGCATTACTCTTCTTGCTGTTAGTGTTGTTTTATACATATTACTTGGAAGAAAATGTGGATATAATTAAGTTTCATGTGGGGTTGATTGCCAGTGCTATTACCATAGCATTTTTTGCTGCTCCATTGACTAAACTGGTATGCACAAGAAATGAAGCAGTTATATTCACTGTAAAATATGTTCACCCACCAATTTTTCTGTTTTATCAATAATTTGCTTTATGTACAGATGCATGTTATCCGGTATAGAAGTGTGGAGTGTCTTCCATTTCCTATGATTGCTGCATCATTTCTTGTTTCTGCTCAGTGGTTACTGTATGGATTCATACTGAATGACCCTTTCATCACGGTAATTATGAAAAACATGATGATCATAGGCACTTGGCAAAATCTAAGCAGTTAACAGCATAAATGAAATATGAAAATATGATTATGTTAAACTGATTACATTTTTTCCCTCCCATAGGTTCCAAACAGTTTGGGCTGCTTTCTTTCATTTGTCCAACTTATGCTCTTCTTCATCTATCCTACCAGCACTGATGGTACAAAGTAGCAAACGTTAATATACTTTAATGGCTCTCGAATTTAACAGAAGATTCTGGCCTAGTCTATGATACCAGTGTTAGTATTTATTGAGGCACTCAATTTGTGTTGAGATCTAGCCTCTCACAGAACAATTTCTAGTTTCCCCCATTTGTAATGCTGGTGCCTGTAAGCCTTTCTGTGATTTTTGTAAACATTCAAATAACTAGTTTGAATAGCCTAGTCATGCAGAATTGTATGAAATCATTATGACTCACCCTTAATATTCGTGAGAAAAGTATTGCTAGATTAGTTTCACTACATCTGAATTTGACGATGAAAGCAGTTTGCTGTATTGCCCGGACTCCCATAAGTTTTGGGGCAGCTCCTTCTGAAACATGCTTCAAATAGACATCCAGAGTGGTGTAGTTGATCATGTCATGCCTATGATTTGCGATCATGGAGGGAGAAATTATCAGGCCAGGGGCTGCTGGTACAGGCAACTGTACCTTGAATGAGCAGTAGAGTATTGCGATTTTGACTTTTTTTTTATTGACCTTCGTTTATCCTCAGCTATGTAGATAAAATTGTGGCATTTTTTCCCTTTTTGTGATTGTGACAGTATTTACATATTGTGTATTAAATTACCAGTTTCAACTGATTTTTCTATTTGTTTCTTAGTTCTTTTTCTAGTTCTTCCAATCTTAGTCTATCAGCTTCACTAAAAGGTTCAGCCCCTGGTGCAGAAGCCATTTTCCTTTTATTTCGCAGTGTGACTATCTCTAATTCTGGAAGTCGTTCAAATAAGGTAAGCCCAAGTTCGTCATCCCAGTCACTTTCCTCTCGCAGAGCAAGGAAATAGATCAGGAATACCGCCAAGCTAATTTGAACAACACGCGGCTCAGTTGAAGGTCTGTTGGTTCGACCCATTCCCCTTTCATTTTCTTCAGTATTAAATGATGCTGCTTTACTACTAGTAAAAGTGACAGGTTTATCCAAGTCAATATCTTCCTTTGATGGGGTCTGCCGAGAGTACAGCACCTTGGATTGCCTGGAAAGGAATACACAACTAACATCAGACCAAGCTTAAGGTTGGGGTGCTGTCATCCTTACCACTCTGATGGTGAAAAATCACAAACTTAACCTAGGTTTGTGTTAACTAATGCAGTGAAGTCAGTCGATGTAATTTTACATACGAGTTACATAACAAGCTCTAAAGGACTTGAATGACAAAGAAAACTCCACATGTTATCAGACAAGTGGAATGGATCGTCATATAAACAACGAAGTTGTAAACGATGGGGAAAGAATCATATTAGCCAAGAAAGAAATAAATTTAGTCTAAACGTTTAATCTTCCTTCTAATAGGTTATGGTATGGTTTAATAAATTAGGATTTCGTACTCACTCAGTATGAAACCATTGACGAGTACGGGATAGAGAAGATAACGTGTACTCGGTCCTGAACAGGATATTTCGAAATGCCATCATCGTCCAGATATTTCCTCCTTCAATTCTCAGATATCAGTTTTGTTTAGAACGCTTCAGCAGCAGACGACAGAGAGCGTTCCTCTCTCCTGTAGTACCAACATTAGGTCTCATATTTATAGAGAACGGTTATTCGGCCGTCATGCATGCCACTCTTATCGACTTCCCAGTTTTAAAATTATCAGCTCTTCAAAGATTTGAAACGTGCACTAAATTGCGGTATTCTGAGAATATTACAGTCATTGTAATTTCTTGAGAGTGGCAAGGGTCCTCATGGGGGGCGGGGGAGAGGGGAGAGCAGGGGAAAGCGGGGTGAAGAGGAGAAGGGGTCGTGCGTAGCTACATCAGCGATCAGCTGGGCCGAACGGTTTTGGAAAAATTTGGGGGGTTTATCGCTATTTACTGGTTTAGCTCTCGGGCGGCTTGTCAGATTTTTATTAGTCATTATGGGAACGATGTATACTCACATTGCTGCTCCTGGCACAATTCCTTTTGAATTTGAGGAGTCCAAGTTCGACCCACTGTTCGGATTCGAAGAGACAGGACGCAAATTAAGAAGTAAGTTTCTGTAAACTTCCGTTTAAAAATGCGTTCTTAATTATAATTTGTTTCTTTTTCTGATAAAGTCTCTGCACTTGTCTTATCATCATCCCTTGGTCGCCATCCTAAGAGTATGGATCGTAGGTTATGTCGCCTAACCATAACATTGTACAGCTACCTCTGGATCTTAGTGAAAAAGTGCAGTGCCATGTTTATCAGAATTTCGTATTGTCTTTAGTACATAAATCCTTCATATTAAATATGAAACTATTTTGTAAACGTAGTCACTCTGTTTAAAGTTGTCTTCAGATATTAAATAGGTAGTGGCATTTCTTGTGTGTCCTTAGTATATCAGTGTGTCAAATTCTTTTTTACAGCCTCCAATGTGACTGAGTCGGAAATGGATTCATGTGTACTGAAAGATTGTCAACGGGACTACTGTGCAAAAGAATACATGGTGTATCGACGATGCATGTATGACCATTACCCATGGTTTTATAAATGTGAGCATGAAAAGCATGCTTGGTCCAACTGTCAATACCAAGAGTAAGTAATTTTTAAAAATTTATATCTTACGTGTGTGGTAATTTTCTGTAGTAGTGATAACCTGCTATTTTCTAATTTTTGCATGTAATACTATTTTCTTCTGTCTCGTTGAAAAGTGTTTTTTAATACCACTGTTTCAGTTACATCGTTCGTATGAAGGAATATGAAAGAGAAAAGAGGTTAATGGAACGTGCCAAGCGTGTTGGCCCAGAGCGAGCTGGATACAAAGTAGTTCCGTCAGAAAGCTAAATGAATTATTTGTTTTCCTAATTTGTAGTTGGCAAACATTTCTTGTGTATATTGTATATTCAATTAAAATCTTCAAAAGTTTCAGAGTGAGACTTTTTAAATATTTTGTTTTAGTGCACACCTTGAGCTGTATGATGCATTTGATACCCTGAGTTTACTGCTGCATGGAATAAAAGTCCCATTAATCTGTGAAATATTAAGTTTATTCCATAAGGAATAGTATAACATAAAAAATTGCTCCCCTAATCTCATCTGAAAACCATGTGAAATTTCTCAGCTGCGTCACCCCTAACTGAGGAAGGCACTGTTCATGAGGAGAACGCCGTTTTTAAGTGACATGTATACAATACACGTTATATGCAATCAGTCTAAGCAGGGAGACAAAGTCAGATTGTGTGTGGGGAAGCAGTCTATTTATAGGCCCCCCCACCCGCGTCAGGTCTAGTTATTACAAGCTTTAAGACAACTTCGCACGCACGGAATTGAAAGCCCTTCGCGATACAGAAAAAGAAATGTGTCCTGGGCGTGATCGACGGTCTTAACATTTCCGTGAAGACCGTGTCACCCCTGAGGTTAAGCACGAAGGCCTGCCCACGGAGGACTCCCGCCCCTCCGCGTGCTCCGGGTCAGTCGCACTTGGTCTTGCTGGCGGGGGGCCGCGCCCGCTCCGCCCTCCGCGCGTACGCCTTGTCGTAGAAGTCCTTGAACAGGTAATAGAAGTAGACGGAGTTGGGTAGCGTCAGGATGAGCGTGAAGCGCGGGAAGCCGCAATCGCGGAAGCACAGCTGGGCGGAGTGGACGAACGCGGCGCAGAACTGGACCTGGAAGCAGCGGAACAGAGCACGGGGTGAGGGCGCGGGTCAGCTGCGACCGGGTCTGTGCTACGTGTGAGTGCGACGAGCCCTTACGAGCTGCAGCCGGGTGACGTAGCGCTTCCACCAGAGGTCCGTGTGGCCCAGCGCGGCCAGCAGGTAGTACGAGTACATGACGATGTGCACGAAGCAGTTGATGAAGCCGATGAAGGTGCCGTGGCCGCCCGCCATGTACTTGACGCAGCCCCACGACACGATGGGCATCACGGTGTGGTGGTACAGGTGCAGGAAGCTGACCTGCCGCTCCTTTTTGCGCAGCACGAAGAACACCGTGTCCAGCAGCTCCGTCAGCTTGGCCGCAAAGTACAGGTAGCACGAACCCGCGATCTGCGAGCAATCAGACACCCGCCGTGACGACTGCCGTCCAGCGTTTGCCAGAAAGTGGGGGAAACGTCGAGCCCAAACACGCCTCCGCCTGCCCAATAGGCAGCGCCTTTGTCACGGCTGTCAGTAGCTCGCCCGGCGGCCGGGCGGAGGTAGGCGCAATCTTGACACCTGACCTGTGTGTTTGGAGTACTCGCTGCCCACTTTTCTGACGACACTGCCTCCGTCATCTACCCCGACACACCCTCCTCCAGCCACTCACCTCCAGGGCCCGGGGCGTGCTGCTGTAGTCCACGGGCTGACACAGCCAGCTGTAGTCCCGGAACCACGCGAGCCTGGCGCCCTGCGGACAGAGACGGGGACAAGGCGTTACACGGGGTTGCACTGCCGATGCACTGACGAGGCAGCGGGGACCAACCTGGTAGAAGAGGTAGCACGACACGAGCACCTGCACGCCGTTGTAGGCGATGAGGGTGTTCCGGAGGTGGAAGGGCTTCCGGTTGGCCATGAGGGCCGGCCCCACCTTCTGCGCGAACACGTTGTAGAGCACGAGGATGGACAGCATGGGCACGGGGTCGGCCATCAGAGGCCATGCCGACGTCCGGGGGTCTGCAAGCCGAGCCGGAGGGTGTCAGAGCGCCGCGAGGCCGAGGCCGGCGAGGCGGGGCGCCGGGCGGTAGATGCCGCTGCCGCAGCCCAGGTCGTCGAGGGGGCCGTTGGGGGAGTGGCTGCGGACGCGGCAGGAGATGGCCAGGCGCCGGCGCCAGCCGAGGCCCAGGCCGAGGTTCAGGCTGAGGCTGCGGCCCAGCCGGGGGTGGCCTCTGCCTGCGGCGGCGGTCCCGGTGGCGGTCTCCTGGCTGGCGGCCGACGACACCTTGGAGTCGACGTGCATGGCGGGGGGCGCGGACGCGGACAGACTGATCACGTCCGCGCCGGACTCGGCCTCCGGCGCCGCGGGCCCGGCCGCCGCCTCAGAGTGCTGCATCAGCGACCCACTTTTGTTTCTGCGTGAGGTGATCGCTGCACCACGCAAGCGCACCGCCGCCACGCCGCCGTGCTGCACCTGGCTGCACCACGCCGCACGCGCCACCACCTGACGGTGGCCGGCCGGGGGGAAGGGGAGGGGGGACCGTTGTCTGGAGACGCTCGGCCCAGGGGGGCGCTGCTGCCCGTCTTCTTCCGGCGCTGTTGAGGTGGTCGAGGCCGACCGAGGCGCTTCGCCACGCCGCTGTTGCCGCCGCCAGGGCCCGAGCGCCTTACAAGCTCTGGATAGGCAGACCCGCGGCTCACCCGTGTTCTGCGGGACGGCCTACCCGCTCATTTCGCAGGCGCCGTCAGAGTCAAACAACGCGGCCCGATTTCTCTCATCGACATTTTTCTACGTCACCGTTACAGTGCACGATTTATTTAGTATTTTTTTTTTAGAATTTTTGTGTCCCTACAGAGAGAAATGTTTTCGCTGTGTATTGTCTGAGGCGGCGGGGCCGGGCAGCGGCCGGCGGGGCCGCAGTGCATAAAGGCTTACTACTGGCCTGCTTCAACGGGCATATTACCTCAGCGCACTGGCCGGCCTGCGCTGCGGCAGCGCGGCCGCAGGCAACGTCCAGGCGCCCTCCAGGCAGACTCCAGGGAGCCTCCAGGCAGCTTCCGGGCAGGCTCCATAGGCCCACTGCCTCGATTGCCTTTTGTAAAATCTCATTACATTGCATGAAATTTTGATGTTTTGGAAAACAAGGTTTTTTTTTGAACGCCTGTAAGCTGTCGGCACAGTACCTGCGAGGTCGGAGAAGAGGTACTTCCAGGAGACGACCGAGCCGTTATAGGCGGGGGCCTCCATGTCGGGGGCCGGAGGGGGGCGGGCTGCAGGCGGGCTGTTCGGTGGGGGGCGCCGCGGGGGCCGTCCGGGCCGTCAGCTCCACTGCGCCTTCAGCGGCCGATCATATCATATGGAGTACCCGGCACCCCGTCCCGGGCTGTTCGCACCCTGCGACAAAAAAAAAAACACTAACGAAATATGCTAATGTACACATGCAAAACACAGGAAAGTTTTTTTTTGTTTTAAAGAGTCGTAAGGGTAAGTCCTGCTGCAGGCCACATCCTCGACGCGTGGCTATTAAGTCATCGGCGCTGCGCCTCCACTCCTCCCCGAGCTCCCGGACATCGTCGGGAAGTTGATGAGTGCCGCCCCGCTGCCGCGGCCGCCGCGGCCGCCGCGTCCCATATACTCATGTAATGGGCGCCCTGCACTCCCCTTCACCGCCCTGCCCGCCCTGCCGTGCCGCTCGGGCGGCTTCCCGACGACGCGGCGGTGAGCCGAGCGGCGGGCGTAAAGGCATTTCGGAGGGGAGGGTGAGGGGCTTGTGTCTGCATGCGCACACACACACACACACCGACAATCACAAACACACACACACACACATACACTGAGTGCATTCTCTGTAGAGGTGTGCTCACTGCAACACCTTTAAGACAGAGGGGTATAGAGGAGGGGGGAGTCAAATACGGCGGCGGCGGCTGGAGCGCGCTTTTACACACGGTGCAGTGTGCGACCACGGTCAAATGCGCGGCGGAGAAGTGACTCCACAGCGCACCGCGTTATCCGCCCTCCTAGAAAGGGCAAAGCGCGATACGGCGAGGCTGTTAAAAAAAAGCAACGTAAGCGTCTGTTCGGGAGGTGAAAGGTTGGCACTGGTGTGTCATTTGGCGATGGCGAAATAATGCCAACACAGGCCACGTGATTCGGAGGGCCAGGAGGGGGCGGTGCCCGGAGCAAACTGTCGTTGGCGCGCGGGCCGCTGGCTCGGTGGGTTCGACTCCCACGGACGGTTCCAAAGGCACCCGCCTCCTCTGGGCTCCCGATCACTCACTGTCACACGTTACCTTTTCGAGACACGGGGATGTATATTTCTTTGACACCCGCTGCTGCCGGCGATGTCACGAAAAGAGCGGGTACGAGGCACTGTGGGGCACTGTGGGGTACTGTGGGGCACTGTGGGGCACTGTGGGGCACTGTGTCACTCCGACAGCGCCGGGGCAGCGCGACCGTACACCACCAACACCGAGTACGCGAGTGTGCGAGCCGTGCACTAACCGCACGGAGTCGGCGCAATCACTGGAGGGACTGCCGGTCAAACTGGGCAACGGGGGAGCAAACTGAGGCACTGCAAGGAGCTGCAAGGCACTGCAAGCACCGGCCCGCGGCTCCGCGCGCCCCCCGCCACTCCCCCCCCCCCCCCCGCCCTCCTCCTCCTCCTCCTTTTCCAGCTGGACCGAGCGTCGATTCCTCACACGGACAATATGATTTTTAAAAAAAGTTAATAAAATAATAATTTTGAAAAAATATAGCCTGGCAGTAAGAAACACAGTGAGCAAGCACATACACAAAATCATTTGATGCACAAAATGTATTTTCTGCGGACTTAGCTTGGGCACGCCAAACGAAAGACACGGAAGGGGCTTCCCTCAGTAAGCTGCTCCGACTTGACGTTCCCGGGGAACATATGTTTCTCACTTAATCTAGAAACTGAAGATAAGTACTCCAATCGTCCAAAATAAACCTATCTTGCACGATAGTCGGATAAAAATGCGCTTTCTATGTCGCGCTCTTCGAGCTTTCAGCGCCGCGAACTTTCACTTTACCGCATGCAACCACTTTGCCCCTGGCAGATAGGCAACCGTGGCGAATTGTCCCAGGCCCCCCATCCCTCTTTCTATGGCCGAATCACAGGTCGACGGCCTTGAAGTGCTTTTAAGACAAACACACATACAAACTAAGCGTTCATTTTGAAGATGTATTTTAAATAAATGTTCCGATGATTGCAACATGGTTGCGTTGCACGACACCGCTCTGCTGTCGTTGCCCCATTCCACTCCATATTGACGCCTTCCACACGGCGGCACTTCCTACTATGCATCGCTGTAATTACTTGGCGCTTGCTGACGTCACGGACCCGAGCCCGGCCGGCGGCTGACACTGTAGCTGACCGCGGATGTCAGTTCAGTTGGCGTCGAAGCTGGCGAACGGCTGCCAGTGAGTGAAACTGACACTGCAGCTGACTGTGGCTGTCAGCACAACTGACACTGCAGCTGACTACGGCTGTAAATGCAGTTGACACTGCAGTGTCATTGGCAGCGGCTGTCAGTGCAGTGGTTGGCATCTGACAACGGCTCTGCCATAGACAGCGGCTAATCGGTGACGCTCACAACGGCCTGTCGCCATAAAAATCTAATTTACGATAATTTTGTCGATTTTCTTACTTTAGTCGACACGGCAGTCGAAATCAACTAACAGACAGGCACGTAGCTGGCCGGAACTTTCGGAGGGGGTCAGGTCATGCTTTTTGCCTACTTACAGGCGGAATGTCGTGCCGGTTGCCTATTTTTCAGGCGGCCCTCTAAGGGCTTACGGGGGGGGGGGGGGGTTCATGACCCCCCCGCCCCCCCACAGCTACGTGCCTGCTAACAGACGAGTGGTCGTTACGACTAAAACTCATAATCTAAGTCGAATCGTTTTTTTTAAAGAGTGCGTCAATGCAGCTGACATCATCCGAACACACATCCTCTTCGACCGACAGCAGCGGTCGCATCGTTTCGTTGCGACAGTGCCGCCCGGTGCCGCGCTGGTGCCGCCAGGTCCAGGGCCCCGAATAACGAGCTGAGCTGCGAGAGGCGCATGCACGGCACGGCGGGGCGCGGGGGAAAGCGTGGCGGTCTTGTTGGCACACCTGTCAGCGGAAGCAGCTGGCCGCTGCAGCCGCCCCGGCCGCAGCCCGCAGCCCGCAGCCCGCCGCGCCGCACGGCGCCGCACAGCCACGGCTGTTTGTTTTGGATCGGGGCGAAGCTGGTAGTACCCATTGGATCATGGGCGCCGCTTTCCGCAACGCCTGCGCGCCAGTACCCCTCCCCCTCCCCCCCCCTTCCCTCCCCCCTTCCCTCCCCTCCTCTCTCTCTCCTCTCTTTTTTTCTGGCGGGAAGGCGGCGGCGGCGGCGGCGGCGTCGCAAGACAGGATGCACTAATGTCGGACCCTCCTGACCGCGTGCACGGTTGCGGGGCCCAGCGGGGCCCAGCGGGGCCCAGCGGGGCCCCCCGCTGCCGTCCGCTGCCCTACACCGCCGGAGCTGAACACGCAGCGATATCATTCGCCAGTGAAAGTCTCGGAGTGCGTTCGGGAGATTTGCAATATTCCGGATTACAATTTATTCTTTCTCAGCATTTTTTTTAGGCTTGTACTACAATTCGAATTGGGACAGCAGCGCCAAGTCTGTGATTCAGTGTCCTTATTCGGAAACACGTAACTTAACTAATTTCGTTCGCTTTGTCGCGGCAAAGAAAATGTGAATGCCGTTGGAGCGCCCATGAGCAGCATCGTGGGTGATGGGTGGCCTATCGACCCGGCTCGGTCTTAGACGGGTACGAAGGGTGGGCTACCTGCACGGCGCAGGCCGGGCCGCTTGAGCGGTGCGATGGGTGGCCTACCCTCCTGGCTCGGGTTGAGACGGGTCCGAACCCCCATGTGAACGTTGGTGGAGGCCGGGACCTCGTGCGATGGGTGGCCTACTGCCTACCCTCGTTGGCATATCCCGCTCCCTCGTTTTCCTCCCTAACCTAAGCCATTTTTACGGCGCGCGATCAGACAGCCGCGGCCGCTTCACGCCGCGGCCGCCCTCGGTACTGTACCGGTCGCGCCGGCATCGCGGGCCGGGGACGAGGACGGGGGAAAAATATACTGTCTTGGGCACGACATGGCGTGTGGCGGCGCCCCGACTGCCCTTACTCGGCCTGCCGCTGGCCTGGCCTGGCCTCGCCTGCCCCGCCTGCCCCGCCCCGTCCGGGTGGGCGGGCAAGGACTAAGCTGGATCGTGCCCCGCCGAGCTGGAGCTGCCGCCGGGGCGGCTGAGACCGTGCCGCCGTGCCGCACCGGCCAGGCCAGGCCAGGCGGCGGGCCAGGGCCTTTGTTTGGAAATCCCCAGATTTAAGCTTGAGAAAGCCGGCAGCTGCTGAAGAGGCGATGGAGTTTGAACATCTCCCGCGCTTCTCAACCGTCGCTTGTATTTCTTTCCCCTCGCCAGCCGCCCCCGCCAAAGACCACGCTGTTGCCCCCCCCCCCCGCCCCCAATTCTCTCTCTCATGCTGTCTCTCTTTCCCTTCTGCCACTGCCGCTGCAGCGGAGGGGCGACAGAGAGACAGTGGCGTCTGCTCGACTCGAACCACCCGTCACACCGGCATCGGCGGCTCCCCCGGGCCGCTGTCCCGCACAACACCGAACCCCACAGCAGCATCATCCCTTCCCAATTACTTTTTCTTCTCCTCCCTCTCCTCCGCTGGCAAACCCGGTCACTCAGTCCGCAGAGTTCTTCTTAAGCGGCGGCATCATGTATCCCCCGAGGCCGCGGGACGCAGCGGCCCCGACACAGCGGCACGGCGGCACCGGCGGCGCGGCGCCCGCGGCGGGATCCATCATCGGATCGGAGCGAAACGAAACGGAACGGAACGCTTCAGCGGGAGGGAAATTGAGGCGTTTATTCAAACAAATACGCAGCGAGGCGGGGGAGGCGGCGGGGAGAGCGAGGAGGGGGTCGTCGCCACACAAGGCGCCGCCGCCGCACCCCGCCGGGGGAAGGCTGTCGGGTCCCGGGGGCGTTCGTCGGCGTCCGTCTGCGAGCAGCGCGGGACGCCGCCTGCCGGGTAGGCAGCCGGTTCCCCTGCACGCGCGCGTGTCGTGCGGGCCGGCCCACCCGGCGGGCCGCAGGCGCTCAGCGAGGAGATTCGGCCGCGCGCTTGATGGCGGACGCCGCCGCCTCGGCGGTCAGGTCCAAGACCCCCGTCAGCTCGCTAATGCCGCCATTACGCCGAGAGCCTCGCCGCTGCAGTCCGAGGCCGCGCGGGTGGCGACGCGCACGCGGCGCGCGTACGTCCTGGGGGAGCCGTTGGGGCGGAGAGCGACTCGCCGTCCGTCAGAGCGGGAGGGAGAGGACAGAACAGCCGGGGCGGCAGTCGTACCCGAAGCACAGCACAGCTATTGCTGGCGGCTAACGCCCCGCGACGGGAGTGGCTCAAGTAGCAGCAGCGGCGTGGCGGCGCGGCCCTGCATCGCATCAGTCCTACGGCGACCTGCAGCGGCGGCTTCCGGGGGGGCCGCCGAGAACGAGGGCGAGGCGGTGTCCGGCACCGGCAGCCGCGACCCCCCGCGGCCCCCGCCCGCCCACGACCCGCGCGCCGCCAAGACGACCATTTTCTTGAGCCGCCCCGCTCGGCCCGCCCGGGATAAGTAGCATGGCGCCCCTTCGCACCGCCGGCCCCCGCCGCCGCCGGCCCTGGATCCGCCCCCACACCCCTCCGCGGCGAGCCAGTGAATAGTGTGTCTTGTGGAACAAATCCGTCACGTCCAATCCCACGGGCCGCCACCTCTCGCGACTACCCAGCACCGAGCGGCGCCAAGACCCCCGGCTCCCGGGTCCGTCCCCCAGCCGCCCCGTCCGGGACGCCCCCGGCTCTCTGACCCCGGCCCGACCGTCCTTTGACCCGCGTAGAGCACATGTGTCTCATCACAGCCCACTTCTCCGAGCTCTGCTCCCCTTCCTCTTACCCCCTTCCCCTTCTTACCCCTTCTGCCTCCATCCACCTCTGTTCGTCTCTCTCTTCCACCCCCTTTCCCTCTCTCACTCGCACCCGCCGCTAAAGTCTGACGGGGCGACAAGGATGGATTCAGGTCGCGTTTTCCGACGCACGCGCGTGGTATCCTCGTGACCGCAGGGCCCTCCGGGTCCCCCCGGCCCGCCTGGTGTTCGCCGTCCCTACAAAGCTACCCGCTCCCCTTACTCCTTTCGCTGACTTTTTATCTCCCCTCTCTCTCTCTCTCCCGCGACGCGCCAATGCAGGTCGAGTGACAGAGACAGCGTGCGCCGGCGCTGCCACTGCCACGCCCCGCTCTGCCCGGGCCGCCGGCGCATCAGGTCCGAAGCAACTTTTAATCCCTGAGCCGCACTGGAATTGGCCGGGTAGCTCAAACAAAGTAGGCCGCCCCTCCAGGCTCCTCCAGGCCCCTCCAGGCCTTCCAGAGGCCCCTCCCTTAATCAGAACGAACCGACGAGCCGACAGAGAGGATCCGGGCCGGGAGGGCTGGGCTGCTCCGCTGTGCCGCCGTCGCCGTCGCCGCCGCCGCCGCCACCGCCGCCACCGCCACCGCGGCCGCGGCGCGCGGCGCCCCGTCGTCCCGTCCAAGTTGGCGTCGCTTGGCGTGCGGTCGGGGAGGGTATCAGAAAAGGGCGAGGCGGCTTATCTGCATCCAGCTGCGCCCCGGAGGCGGCCCGGGCGCCGGGCGCAGCCAGGGGCAGCCAGGCGCCACTGCCATGTGACTTTGTGGCCGACGCGGGCGCCGGCGGGAACAGCCCCCCCCCCCCCCCCCCGGCACCGCCAGGGCGGCAGCCGACAACTGCCTTTTTTCATTTCGGCAAACTGCAGCGCGGTGTAGATTGTAGATGAGCGGATACACGTCTAAGCCTCTAGGACTCCGGGAGGGTTCACAAACTGACTGACGTGCGAGCCCCGCTCCGGCCGCCCCGGAGGCCGAGACAAATGGGGTTTACACAGGTGATTCGGAAACGTGTCCGGCCGAGCCAGAAAGTGGCGGGGATGGTGTGTTGCGGTATTTGCCCATCCCCAGAAATGCGCGGCATTTTGGGAATATCACCTGGTAGAGTTACATCCCAAATCCCATTTGCTATGGGGGGTGGACGGGCGGCACTGCGGCGGCGCGGGGACGGTTCAGTCGCTGACACGCTGCCCCTGGGAGCCTTTTAAATCGGAATAGAATTATTTCAATGGCCCCGTGCGGCGGCACCGCCGCGGCAGCGGCGCCTTTTCGGCCGGCTCATGGCGAGCGACAGGTAGGTCGGCTGGAGCCGGGCGTAGAATGAGAGGGAGAGAGGGAGAGGCGGAGCAGGCGGGCCCAAACACTCAATTTCTTCGGCGACAGAAAACGTTTCACGACATTGTTCCCTGGCGACCGTGCCGCGCCGTGCCGTGCCGGCGGCACCAGCGCCACGGCGCGCCACGCCTCCGGCCTGCCGAGGCTTCTGTGCCGAGGCCTCGTCCGAGCCCAGCCCAACCCCGTGGCGCCAACCCTCTGGCGGGGACGCCGGGAAGAGGCCGAGGCCGAGGCCGGAGTTGCTGGTAGTTGCTGTCCGGGCCGGGGTCGCCGGGCCGGCCCTAATGAACAGGGGCGTCGCTCTACAAGTTTGATGGGGGCGCCTGTTTTAAAGATAAAGGGCTACACGTTGCCGGCCGGCCCGGCGCGGCGAGCTTCGACAGCGTGTGTCGGCGGCGCGTCGGGCTCCGTCAAGCACGTCAAGCCCGCCAGCAACGCGGCGCCGCCGTCCGGAGCCGGGCAGTCGTCGCGCACCTTCTGCCCAAGAAAATAAAAAACAAATAAAGAATAAGAACAGTGTTTACTTCGATAAAATGATCTCGTTGTGTTTCGGGGAAAAAAAACGTGTAAAGAGAACGTCGTTCACGGCCACCCCGCACTGCTGGTTGGGTTCCTATATCGTTAAAGAGGTTAGGTTGGGGAGGGGGCGGGGGGGTTACCAGTGATGGCCGAGCCGACTGTGCCGCTGGCCGTTGTGATCCCCCCCCCCTCTCTCTCTCTCCCACTGTGCGGTGACCCTTGACTAATCTGAACCTGAACTATACTGCCCCACGCGCTGCACTCCATTTTCCACGGCACACGGACACACACACACACACACGCCGCACGCACACACGCTGCAGGGTGATGGCCTGTGAAATGGACCCGGAGGTTTGTCCGCATACCGTGCGGCACGACGCCCCGCCCACCCGTTAATGGGCCGAAAGCCCATCCATCGGACAAGGCAACCCAATCAACACCAGCCCGCTCCGCCCGCTCCGCGCCCGTATCCGTGCCGAGCCCGTCCCGCGGTCTGCTGTCCCCCCGGGGGGCCGCGCGCACCGCGGGCCGCGGCCGAGGCAGCGGCGGCGGCAGCGGCAGCGGCAGCGGCAGCGGCGGCGGCAGCGGCAGCGGCGGCGGCGGCAGCGGCAGCGGCAGCGGCGGAGCGGAGCGCAGCGCGGCGAGCGCCGTGGAGGCAGGCAGCCGGCCGACCGCGAGCGCAGCGGTGTCTGCACGCCTGCCTACGCTCCGGGCGCGCTGCTCGCCCCGCGCCGCTGCTGTGCCATGGTCTTGCCTGCCTTTCCAATGAATTTTTATTCTCTCTGCCTCTCTCTCATTCTCTCTTTCCCTCCACCTCCTCTGTGTACCTCTCCGCCTCCCTCTCTCGCGGTCGCTATCCCTCTCTCCCGCTCGCTCTGCCGCACGCAGGCAATGCACTCGGGCTGCACAGCGCGCGGGCCGCGCGCCGCGCCCGCATGGGGACTCCCTCTGCAAACAGCAATCACGCACGGCCACGGCGCGCCACCGCGGCAGTCTGGCGGACAGACAGACAGACAGACAGACAGACAGACAGACAGACAGACAGACAGACGGGCGTGCAGCGTGCAGCGTCACACATCGCTCAGACTCTAAGCGGGGCAGGCAGGCCGCGGGATACGTACTGCTCACGGGCCGGCGCCGGCGGAGGCGAAGCGGGGACAAAAAATGAAAAAAAAATCCACCTTCATTACGCCTAAAAGTGAAGTTCACCCCGCCGGGCCCCAGCACTCCCCGCCGGTCCCGAAGGAGCGAGTGTGCGGGTAAAGTTGGGGGCCGCGGCTGGCGGCGGGCGGCTGCTGTGCGCTGGTGCTGGTGCCACACCGCGGCTGGCGGCGGCCGCGTCCAGGCCGTGCCGTGCGGTGCCATTGAATATAGACCGCTGCCGCTACACAGCGGGGCGAGGCCTGGCGCGCCCTCCCCCCCCCCCCCCCCCCCTCCTCGGGGGTGGCGGCGGGGGCCTCGGGGGCGGCGGGGGCCGGCCGGTACTCGACTCCAGCCAGCGGCCGCGGCGCGGTTCGGCGGATGGCGGAAGCCCAAGTTTTGGCTGGAAATCATCCCCACCCGCCCCCTTCTCCGCAGCCAGCCAGCCAGCCAGCCAGCCAGCCAGCCAGCCAGCCAGCTGGGCGACGGGTGGCCGCAATGGCCCAACTATCGGAACCTGTGGAGCTGTTAAATCGCAATCGACACGCTGCGCCGAGCCGGGCGGCGGCGGCGTGGCGTGGCGTGGCGTGGTCCGAGACTGTTCTGATAAACGTAACGTTATCCCTATGGGTGCGGCCCGGACAGTCGCGCCGACACACGCACGCACGCACGCACGCACGCACGCAGGAGGGCGTCTCACTCTGTGACCGACTCTCTAACAGACTGGGGGCGCTCGCTGGATACACAGGCGCGTGGAGAGCTTATTGGGCGAGAGAAGGGGAGGGGGCGCGAGAATCGGATTTCCTAAGGATGCCTGCACGATATCCTCGCAAATTTAAGAGTAAAAAGAAGACGGAGTGGGGTGGAGGAAGGAAGGGGGGGGGGGATCTTTCCCGATTGGCCGGATGACTAGTTTCCCAAATGATCCACCTATAAGCTGCTTAGCATTAGCGAGTTTCGCGTCGCCGTCCTCGCCTGTCCTCGCTGCCGCCTGCTGCCGCCTGCTGCCGCTCGGGACCCCCTACACCCCGCCCCCTTCTCTCTCATTTGTACCGCCCTCCTTTTCAATTGCCCTTCCGTTCGCTTCGTACCGTGGCCAATCCTTTCCCCTTTGCTCTTTCGCAATAAAAACACAACGACAAACCCGCCAAAAGGCTGGTAACTGTATATTTTTCTATTTTAATTAATATTCTTTAAAAAAAATATTACGAACCAGCGAGGTGCAAGCGACAATGAGCTTTAGAAGACCTGCGCTGCATCCGTGAAAACAACAGAAAAAAAACGAAAAATAAACGAGAGAGGGTTGGCAAGGGGGACGGGAGGAAGGGAGGAGGAGGAGGAGGAGTGAAGGGGGGGGGGGGGGGGGGGGGGGGAGCCGGAGTGCAAAATGGGATCGCCAACAGGAAGCTCGACGGAAAAAGAGTTGCGGGGATAAACATGAAAAAGGGGGAAAGAGTAAACCCGGGGCTACAATCGTAAAAGTGTTGACTCGCCGTTCCATACCAGGCAGCACCTCTTTTCGTCCACCACTCCTGAGCAAACCGCGGCCGGGCGCCCAGTGGGGCTGCGGCGCGGCACGGCGCGGCACGGCACGGCACGGCAGCGCGCCCCGCACCCCCGACCTGTTTTATTTTTATTTGGAGCCGCGGCCTAGCCAGTGTCGCCGGGCCGTCCTGTCGGTCCACTTCCTGTCTCCCTCCCTCCCGCCGCCCCGCGCCTCACCCCCTCCTTGTCGACCCCCGAACCTAACCCGCCTCGCCTCTTTCGCATTGTTTCCTTTCCCCGCTATGTTTCCGCGTTCCTTTAATCTGAAGGCGCACCTTCAATTCATCTGCTGCGCAGGGTTAATAAAAGAGGAGGAGAAGAACCCCCCTTCTCTCTCTTTCTCTCCCCCTTCTCTCTCTCTCTCTCTCTCTCTCTCTCTCTCTCTCTCTCTCTCTCTCTTCCCCTCTCGCCTGGAAATGCAGCCCTCGCCTCCCCCTCCAACTCGGGGCGATTTAGAGTAATACCTCCCCATTTCCATATCTCCTCAAAGTTTGCGTACAACACCGGCCTGCCTGCCTCACCTTGCAATCTGCAAACAAGACGCCTTCCTCTTCCTCCTTGCTCGCGTCATCTATTGCCCCTCCTCGCTCTCTCTCTCTCTCTCTCTCTCTCTCTCTCTCTCTCTCTCTCTCTCTCTCCCCCCCCTTCCCGGTGCAAATCCGTGTCCGGACTATCTGATTTTTTTTTTGTAATAATCCCCGGGTACATAATCCTCGTAAATTTCTCTTGCCGAATTATGGCAGCCGACTTTGTTCCCGTCCAAGGAAACTGAGCGCAAAATAACTCGATTTTAGTTTTCGTCAATGACTCGAAAATTAGCAAGGCAAGGCCTAACGACATTCTTATTTTTTTGCGGGTTTCGGTTTTGTTTTACATCGACACGGGCGATCCTTGCTGGGAGGGGCCAACGATTCCGCGTACATGCAAAAGGATTTTCAAATCCACATAATTATTAGTGAATATTTGAACATGGTTCGGTAGCGGTACCTGAAATTCGGCACCTTTCTCATTTGAAAACAGTAAAATAAATAATAAGAGCAGCAGGTCCGAAACACATGCTCTTCTCCGAGCCGTCTGTCTGGGGGGCTGTCGGGGTGTCGGGAGGGTGTAGTGCCACCGTGGCTTGTACGACCTCCCCCTCTCCCCTCCCCCTCCCTCCTGCTTGGCAGTCCATACCGACTGGCGAATACATAATATATTCGGTGCGACGTCAGTTTACTCGCGACCGGAGATGCGACTGGGCCGCGCCGTGGCGCACCGGACGCGGGGGAAAAGCAAGAAGAAGAAGATGAAGGAGCAGAAGAAGGGGAAGAAGGGTTAAGGCGGCGCAGCGGGGAAAAGGGGGGCGGAGCGGAGCGCGGGCCGTAGCAGCTGTTACAATTCCTAAATCACAGCTTTATTACGTAACGTCTAACCAAAACATTATCGTGGTGCGTTGCCGGAGCCAGCCCCGCCTGCCTCCCGCCTGCCCCCCGCCTGCCCCCCGCCTGCCCTCCGCCTGCCCCCCTTCAGCCCCCCCCCCCCCCCGCCAGACCCCGCCGCCTATGGCCGCTGCCGGAGCCTGGCCCGGGCAGCACTTCCCCTCGTCGTTTTTGTGGTTTTAAGCGTGCCCATAAAACGCCACCTGCTGCCGTCATATATTCGATTCCCCGCCAACATCTCCGCCGCCGCTGGCGGGCCGCTGCCGGGCCGCGCTCCGGGAGGCCGCCTGCTCTTTATTTCTCATCCGATCTCGCGGACCCGGCTCAAGCCGTGTCTCACACGGGGCGCCGCGCCGCGCCGCGCCGCCGGTGCTGGACTGGCCGCTCGCCCCGCCGACCACCCCACACACACCCCAATGCCATCGCTCGTTGTGTCAATAAACACATATGTCACCGCACGAGCCGCGGCCGCGCCGGCCACCAGGCCTCGTCCCGACAGCGGCGGTCTGGATGAGTGCGAGAGAGAAGGACGCCCCATTCGACTGTGGCAGTGCGAGAGAGACGCCCGGGCCGTTGCGTACCGACGAGCCGCGCTCGTGGCCGCCGCGGTTTCCCGGTGTCTGCTGCGGCAGCAGCAATGGCCGTATCTCCGCCTTCCGATGGCCGACGGCGCGGCCGCCAACGAAAGCGAGAGTCCGCAAAATAAAGATTTTCAATTGAATTCTCCCTCTGTTTAAGTGCGGCGCGGCCGCAGCGAGGGATGAGCTCCGGTGGCCCCGCTGGCCCCGCCCGCCCGGCGGCCCCCCGCGGCCCCCCGCGGCCCGACACGACCCGGCCTCGGCCATTTGCATGGTCAGGCCGAATATCGTTCGCGACTCCACCTAATGCGCCGCCGTAGCGATTCCCAAAGTTTGGCGCGGCCGGGACCCGGGAGCAGCGGGAGCAGCAGCGGGACCCGGGGCCGCTCCACGCACAGGGGGGCGCCCCACTAACCAGGCCGCGCCCGGCACACGGCCCGGCACACGGCCCGGCACACGGCCCGGCACACGGCCCGGCCGCACGGCAGCGGCCGGAATTACAAATGATTTGCCTTGAAATTTTCAGCGGCGCTTGGACTAGTTAGCAGGTGGGAGGGGAAGCCAAAGCCGAGTTGTTGGCCGTCATGTCGACGATGGACGGAACGGGTCGGCCACGGAGCGACGGCCCCCTGAGCTGGAAGGAGAGCGAGAGAGGGAGAGAGCGAGAGAGAGAGAGAGAGCAAGGGGGGAGAGACGCAGCGGTCTATCCTTGAGATACCGCCTGTGCTCCTGCCGCGCCACGTGAGGTGCAGAGGGAGGGCCACAATTTGCTTCGACTGGCGGTGTATTTTGTTGTGTTGTACACACACACACA